>CM050509.1:141648916-142078916 GCA_027563665.1 Antrozous pallidus
GAAGGGTCTGATCATCATTTGTGGTTGAGGAACACTCAGGAACTTGTTCTTGTTCGTTGGTTGGCTCGCCTACTGGAGGTTTTCTATTCTTCCTGCGGCCATGTCTCTTCTTGCCTTTCTTCTTGTCTTTTCTCTGCTTGAGGACCGAATTTACTCTCAACATTATCTTGGTTGTCTAGTTGGAAAACAAGTTAAACACAATAAGACATTGGTTTAGGGGAAGAAATTGGGAAATGGGTGGGAAAGGGGCTTGTAATAGAATGACAGTGGATTGAATGCGGAAGTGTCTGGGCCAAAAAAAAGCGAAAGCCAGGATGTTGGGTGAGGAATTATTGGGGGAGAGGAAGCATATGAGTGGGGTAGTCTGACCTTCTCTTTGTCATCGAGTTGGGAAAAAGACATCCACTGCACTTCAGTCGTTGAAGTGTCTTCCTCCATCCTTGTGGTTGGAATCTGATTCAATATCTAAGCTAGTCTACAGTATTTTCTTAGTAACTTTGGATTTGTTGTAGCAACAGACCCTACTCCAAGGCTCCTGGCCTCTATATATACCCTCTAGGACAATGAGGAGCCACACCCTTCAACTCTGATTGGCCAACATGGTGTGGCTTGACATCACAAAGCCTCAGCTTGACCATCCAGGAGGGGGAGATGGGAGAGGATACAAAAGACTCAGATGCTCTGGTTAGAGAAAGGGGAGCTTTCTCAATACCTCATATAAGTTTTCTCAAACTGACCTCTTTCTCTTCCATTTCCTCTAGTTCAATTATTGTCCAGTATATGTCAGGAGGCTGTGTTTCCTCTAAGCCATTTCCCATACACCCCCATCCATTCAATGGTTCATTCCACTATCCCCCAGATATTCCCATTACCTAGTATGCCCCATGTAATATTTGGGACATATATGCACTGAGTGGCCAGGTTATTATTATCTCTAAACACATAATAATCTGGCCACTCAGTGTATATCCTATATAATAAAAGGCTAATATGAAAATTGTTCCCTCAACCAGGAGTTTGACCAGCAGGTAGGCTGGCCAACCACCCATGTCACCTCTCCAGGGCCAGGCTGGCCGGACCCCACCCATGCACAAATTCAGGCACCAGGCCTCTAATATATATATATATATATATATATATATATATATATATATACGCACACACACACACACACACACACACACACACACTGAGTGGCCAAATTATTATGATCTCTTAATGCATAATAATCTGGCCACTCAGTGTGTTTGTGTGTGTATAGATTTGTGTTTTCTTTAGTTCTGGCAGTTTTTCTTAATTTCATTTGTAGCTCTGATATTAAGATTATACATTTATTCAACAATAAATCTCATCCTGATGGTTTGCCTTTTGTCACTATGAAATGTTCCTGTGTTTTTTTTTTCTGGAAATATTCACTGACTTTATTATCTAACATTAATATAGCCCGGCCAGTTTTTTAATTCTGAGTATTTGCATGGTATATGTTTTTCTATCTTCTTACATTTTCTTAAGTATAAAAACACTTAAAATCCATCTCTTCTATACAGTATATAACTAAATCTTTTCTTTTTTAATCCAATCTGACATGTTGTGCCTTTTAATTTGTCCTTTCATATTTGGTGTAATTATTGGCTTTATTAAGATTAGGTCTACTACCCAACTATTTGTTTTCTGTCTGTCCCCTCCCTTTCAGATGCTTCTTGTGACTTTGTTGCTTTCTTTTGAGACTAACAGAGTAGTCACTAATAACAACAAATATTCTTTCATCTCAAATATTTTCAAGATTCAAATTCAGTATTTTATGTGTACCTTAGCATTTGAGATAGCACATAAAATTGTGTTTATCATATATAAATAGCATAAATGTCAACATTAAAGGGCAATAATAGCAATAAAGTAATTACTATTCAGATTTTAGCCATATCTAAATTCTCTAGATTTCAGTAAGAAGTGATATCTTCTGTTTGATCTAGAAGATTGGTTGGTTGGAAACATTTCCAGCCTCCTTGATTTGTGTATCATATACTTTCATTTGATGCGTTTTGCTTATAAAAATCAGACTAATAACTTTTGAAATTATATCTCAATTTTTACTCTTATATACTTACATTTCCTCATATTCTTTCTGCGTGTAATTTAAATATTCAAAAATCATGCAAGATTTGCACTTAAATCTGTCCTCTACCCTCATAACAATTATATGCTAAGCTAATTGTATTACATTTTGTTAAATGAAAATGTTTCTAAAAAGTCTTTAGAAACATCTAGAGTCTCTAAAGTGCCTCTGTCCCACTGTCCAATCTATTTTGATTAAAGATTCATGTCCAAGCTCCACAACATTTTAAAAAAGTTGTGTGGGGTGTTTTTTTTTTTTGCGGGGGGGCATTTTTATTGAATTTATTGGGGTGACATTCAATAGCTTAAAATAAACAGTGGAGTGATTTAAGAAAAAGCCCGTTGTTTTATTAATGATAACAGATAACTTTTCACAAGCTGTGTTGGGATATCATCGGTATGAGATATCATTATTATAGCTCCATTTGCAAAATTAAAAAGTTAAACATTTAATTTTTATGTGAAAATTTTTTTCTAGAAAGTCAGTAGGATTGGATGGGTATAATGATTGCTTTAATATTTTTTCAGTTTATTTTCTCTTTCTACTCATGGCTTAAGGAAGAATTAGCATTCAGTAGCCAAAGTTTAAGAATGTACCATTGATCCACCGAGGCAGACTTGGTTTTGAAATTTAATTTGGTCAGCCGCTGCTTTAGCTGGACAAAGAGAGAGGAAGGTGATAGCATGACGAGTGCTTGTTGTTGTTGGAAATGTGACCCTCCGCTCTTGAATGGTTCCCAGTTTGTCTGCAGGAGCAAGCCCCTATGACATAGGAGAGCAGTCAGAGAGGACAGTGAGTGAACATGGATGACAGAAGTGTCTGTGCCACTCATTCATTAGGGACTCACAAAGGGGCATAGAAATTCTGGGCTTTTGTGGGGATTGTGAGCTTCATATCAAATGTCTGTCGGGTAATTTAATTACATGGGCATGGTAGGAATGACACAGTGGTTACATTAATAAACTGAAGCATTAAAGAATAATAGCCCAGTTATTGCTGAATTATGGGAAACACGCTGCCTATTCATTCCTGGTGATACTAGAAGGGAGAAGGAGGGGGCTTCCTACTTTGCACTCACAATGCAGAAAGAAACAGTTTCTTGCCTCTGTAGACCTATGGAAAACCTGGTACAGTGGAAGGTCCAAAGTCACACCCAATAGCATAAGTCTTGCTTTGTTTAAGATGCTTAAAATATCATAAGCTAAGTCTGTTTTATGGCACTAAATAAAATTGATCTGAGCTAGACATGTGCTGCACAAACATCTCCAAATAGCCTTTCCAACAAATCTCAGTCCTCATCATTTCTATTCATTGTCCTGGGCCGCTTGTTAATAGAATCCATGAATATGATCACAGGCTATTTGGTTGGTAGCTTCAAAGAAGTAGCCTATTATTTAATAGAAGGTAAAGTAATTTTTCATATTTACCCATCCTTTCTGGCAGACTGAAAGAAAATGCCCTTTTTCCTCCTGTAGAAGCAAGGAAAACAAAACATGTGTTTTGCCAAAACCAGTTTGGCTCAGTGGATAGAGTGTCGGCCTGCAGACTGAAGGGTCCCAGGTTCGATTCTGGTCAAGGGCATGTACCTTGGTTGCGGGCACATACCCTATAGCGGGTGTGCAAGAGGCAGCTGATCGATGTTTCTCTCTCATCGATGTTTCTGACTTTCTATCCCTCTCCCTTCCTCTCTGTGAAAAATCAATAAAATATTTTTTAAAAACATGTGTTTTATTTCATATCACTTTTCAAGAAACATTTGTTGAACTATACCAACATTGTCCAAAGAACTGTGATGTAGAAGAGGGGGAAGAGATGAAGAAGATGTGATTTATCCTTGGTTTCTGGTTTGAATAGAAGAATTCATAGCTCAGCAGCTGGCCACCTACTCCCACTTAACCCATGGAAACTTCTCTGCATGAACTCTCATACTCATCGTCTTGTGATCTGGGTTAAAAAATATGTTGATGACTTTTAAAGATCTCTTCCAATTCTAAAATTATTGGAGGCTATAAATTCTGGAAAATGTATTTCAAGGAGAAAACAAACATTTCACTTGCACAAAAACCAATTACAATATAGAGAGAGAATGGTCCAAACAATCACTCTTGAATAATACAAGTTATATTTTATGTTTTGAGGTTTTAGAAAAACCTTTGGGAATTCAAATTTGAACAAGTCTAGTAATAGACTTTGAGGGAACTGATGGCTTATTTTCTTCAACTAAATGAGAGTAGTCTGATTTTATGGACCAAGTACAAAGTTGAACAGTCCCTGGTAACACATCAGCAAGCAAGCCATTTCCCAGGAGATGCAGACACTGTTTACTCTCATAGAAGTCACTTCTGCAAAGATTCCTTAGGTCAGTGGTTCTTCAGTTGAGCATGCAACGGAGTCACATGGAAGACTGGGTTAAGCACAGGTTTCTGGAACTCCGCCTCTAAATTCCGATTCTGCAGGACTGAGATGAAGCCTGCAATCTACCATCAGACTCCATCTAGCCCTCTTTCATGCTGATACTGCTGGCTGGGTGGGAGGGGCCGGGGGTAGGGGGGGAGCGGGAACACACTCCAAGAACCACTGCTTTAGACAGAATGACACTGCTTTCGAGTCTTAAAGGAAGTTGCAAAATCCCCTCTACTTTAGCAGAATGAAGACAGTTTTTTTCATTTCATTTGGATCTACATGTGACTCTCATGAGCTGGTCCTTCATAACACAAAAGGCAGAGTTTAAAAATAATAATGATGAGCCCTAGCTGGTTTTGCTCAGTGGATAGAGCATGGTCTGTGGACTGAAGGTTCCAGGGTTCAATTCTTGGTCAAGGCACATACCGGGGTTGTGGGCTTGATCCCCAGTAGGAGGCGTGCAGGAGGCAGCCGATCGATGATTCTGTCTCTCTCCCTCTCCCTTCCTCTGTGAAATCAATAAAAAATATATTTTAAAAATAATAATGATGATGAAAGAGAAAATGTGGATCTTCATTCTACTACATAACAGACTTTACAGAGATAGAGAGCTAAATGCCGAGTTAGTTCTTTGCTTCATGTCTTTGGATCCGTGCATTGGCAGCAGGAAAGGAGGCTTACAGCACTTGCTACTACAGCACTTCCCAGTCGCACGTTGTCACGTGCTATGGACATAGAAGGGGAATCCAAGCATTGCCCGCTGGTTCCTGTGCAGCCACAAGCAGAAAGAGCTTAGCCAGCAGTCCCTGACTCTCTGGCCCACACTAACCACAGTTTGGCCACCAAAAATGGAGGTCAGCGAGTTGCCAGAATGCCGAAGTGTGGTGGTGATGGAGACCAAAACGCTCAAGTTGGAACATGTGATGTCGCCACAGTTCTCATAATGGGAAATGAGGGCAAAGGTAAACTCTGCTGTCCTTGGACCAGGTTCTGCTATGCCACTGCTTTCTAAAGCCAACTGCTGCTTACACAGTTTTATTTTCCTCTCATAAATTCTGCCAGATGGTGGTTTCATTCGACCAGGCTTGGTTTTCTTTTTTACTCAAATGTGTCTTTATTATTCTGTTCTTTTCTTGGAGAAACACTCCACTTAACTTTACATTACAGACTGATATCTGAAATGCCCAGCCTCCCATCTGAGCCTGAGTCATCACCCCCATCGTGTTAGAAATGGCTCCTTCTCCGTTTTGATTTTGTCACAAAGTACAAGGAAATAATTTGATTTAAATGTTTACTATTTTCCCTTGTGAGGAATTAGGTTATTAGCTTCTTAAAATAATAAGCTAGCCCTAACTGGTTTGGTTCAGTAGATAGAGCATCGGCCTGTGGACTGAAGGGTCCCAGGTTTGATTCCAGTCAAGGGCACATGCCTGGGTTGTGGGCTCAATCCCCAGTAGGGGTCATACAGGAGGCAGCCGATCAATGATTCTCTCTCATCATTGATATTTCTATCTATCTCTTCCTCTCCCTTCCTTTCTAATAACGACAAAATAATAAGATATATCTATTAATTATCTTATATGGAACAAGATAAAATTATCAATTTGTAAGAAATGACAAATGCTGTTTAGTTAATATCCAGAGAATATCTGCTTGCTGGTTCCGGTTTAAATATCTAGTGGAAAATCAGCTTTAGATATGGCAAGTCTAAAAAAAAATCTCAGAATATATCATTAATTATATATCTTGCTTGCATAGCTTTGTCTGCAATCAGAGGCTTAAAAACACATGGTGAATTTTTAATAGCTTCTACCTATTTGCATTAAGAATTAAGAATGCTCAGTTCTAGAAACACAGAACATATTAAAAGTAACTATGAAACAGTGCAGGGAAAAAATATTTGCATGCTCTTCAAAGTACATTGGCCATATGTCTACTAATGTACAAAGATTTTGAAAATTCACTATTATATTAATACTAGAGGCCCAGTGCATGAAATTTGTGCACAAGTGAGAGGTGTCCCTCAGCCCATCCTGCACTCTCTCCAATCTGGGATGTCTGACTCCCCAGTAGGATCGGGCCTAAATGGGCAGTCAGACATCCCTCTCACAATCCAGGACTGCTGACTCCCAGCTGCTCGCCTACCTGCCTTCCTGATTGCCCCTAACTGCTTCTGCCTGCCAGCCTGATCACCCCCTAACCACTTCCCTACCAGCCTGATTGATGCCTAACTACTCCCTTGCCAGCCTGATTGCCCCTAACTGCCCTCCCCTGCAAGCCTGGTCACCCCTAACTGCCCTCTCCTGCAGGACTGGTTCCCCCCAACTGCCCTTCCCTGCAGGCCCGATCACCCCCAACTTTCCTCCTCTGCCAGCCTGATCATCCCTAACTGTCCTTCCCTGCAGGCTTGATCGCCCCCAACTGCCTTCCCTTGTAGGCCTGCTCCCCGCCAACTGCCCTCCCCTGTTGGCCTGATCGCCCACAACTTCCCTCCCTTACAGACCTGGAACATTCCACTGTACTCCCCTGCTGGCCATCTTGTGTCCACATGGGGCAGAATCTTTGACCACATGGGGGCAGCCATTAGGGTGTTGGAATGATGGTTAATTTGCATATCACTCTCTTATTAGATAGCATTAAATATTTAATACAACCAATATAAAAATATTTTTTTAAATTGGTTACATGCAGCTTTATCCCTATTGAGCAGAATACATTTCTAATTTTTATATCAGGTCTTTGAGAATACCATTGTATTCCCTTTGCTTTTCTCAAAACCAAATCCCTCTTAGAGTGTTTACTGGGAAGGCACGTGTGGAAGTTGAGAGAGATGCAATCTGGACCTTTGTGTACAACAAATGATAGCTTTGGTGCCTGACTTTATTCATTGAGCTTCTCTAGGGCCCTGAAGCAGACGCAGATTTCTAGATAAGGGCTTGGCAACCTCAGTGTCACAGTGACATCATCCCCAGGAAGAGAAAGAGTGCTGTTGTGGGGTTTTTTTTGGGTGGGGGGGCGTGGGTTTGTAGTAAGATTTGTTGATTGACTCACCCTGCAGGGTTCGGGGACACGAGCCCTGAATCACTTACACAACGCCACAGAGTTTGAACTCACAGCCATAGTCTCATAACCACAGGCTCTAACCTTAGGGAGCAGCCCACTTAGAAAACGAAAGTGCCATGCTGGTTTCATCGGACATCTCCACGGAAGCTTGCTGAGAGGCAGGCACATTGAACCTGTTCCCCGGTTTCTAAAAAGCAAACCTATTTTCTCTACGGAAGACCACACTTTATGAGTAAAAGCATATTGGAATCCTTTGATTAAAACTCCAAACTCAATGAAGGTGACTAACAAAAAGAGTAAACCACAAAGTGAACCAGATGGCCAAAAGGAAAAGCTCCTCTCTTTTTTTCTTTGTTTTTCTAGTCTTCTCAGAGAACTAGGTACGAAAAAAATCTATTTGAAAGTCAGGTCAAAGGACACCCGCTTCATGAGGCATTTCGGATTTTCCCTGCTAGAAATGACTTTGCCATTATCCTCTGAGCACCCACACCTCATTTATTGAATTATATTTGACTTCATGTTCTCATTCTTCTTGTACATGTCTTATCTCCTAGACCAGTGGTCGGCAAACTGCGGCTCGCGAGCCACATGCGGCTCTTTGGCCCCTTGAGTGTGGCTCTTCCACAAAATATCACAGCCTGGGTGAGTCTATTTTGAAGAAGTGGCGTTAGAAGAAGTTTAAGTTTAAAAAATTTGGCAATCAAAAGAAATTTCAATTGTTGTGCTGTTGATATTTGGCTCTGTTGACTAATGAGTTTGCCCACCACTGTCCTAGGCTATCAAATCCTTCAACATGAGCATCACACTTTAGACATTGTGTTTCCAAGGACGCCCAGCATCTTACTTTCAAAACTACATGCTAATTAAGCACATGCATGGGACAGGCTACATATGTTACAGGGCCCAGTACATATTGAAAATGTGGGGCCTTTGTTTAAAAATTATAAAGAATTTCAATTTTCAGAACTGGGAAGTGAAGAAACTACATCTTTAATGAAATACCACTGTTTTCCTGAATTTTCTCAAATAACTTTTCATCCTACTATGTATTTCTAAGAAGCCTGGGAATGTCAGTGTGATGCGTGCTTTTTGTGACAAATTCCTTTATGATTTGTAATGGCAGGAACCATGGAGGGTGGCTTGGGGCTGGACCTTGTAGCATCCTCCATTCTTGAATGAAGCTTTATTTATGCGAGAGGGGAGCTCTACAAGGCTAAAATGGGAGAGCAAAGTCTGCCTTGGAAAAATCCAGCCGCTAGAAATGTGGTCTTGTCCAGATAGTGAGAAAATAATTGTCTCCAGGTTTGATGAAGGGTTTACAGTGCTAACATTTTAGGATAAAATACAGCTGGTTTCAAATTCCACTGTCAACTCAAAATCAAGCTAATTTCATGTGGTTTGGGGTTTTGCGACTACTTTTTTTTTTTTCAGTGTGTCTCAGGATTTTTTGTTCCAGAAACACCCACCGAAAATGTTTTACTTTACTTCAACCCCAATAAACTTACTGGACGGCATTACTGATTGCCTCCAGCAGAGGGCACCAGTACACCTCCATCCATTCTTGAGGTCCCCTTACTTCTGCCAACCCCTCAAAAAAGTTCTTTAGATCCTCAGCGTGAACACAGGGTCTCTCTAATAAGGGGGAAATGCAACTACCGAGGAAGAGACTGTTGCTTTCTCAAGGCAACAGCTTCTAGCAGTTCTAGCAGAGGCTGTTAGTGTCAGAGGTTGCAATGCGGGTTCTCCTCGGAAAACTTCAATCTAACACATCATTTTTGTGTATGTCCCTCTTCTGAGCTAGATTTCCAGAGAAATCCCTTCTGCATAAATAAATAAAGATATTTATAAATATCTGCAAACGAGCATGATAAGATAAATGTCAGTTTTCCTCTTAAAGACTGATATTCATTAGCTCTGCAGCTTAAATGAGAGGCAGCTTCTCAACCACAGAAGCTATTCTTGCAGTTTTCATGGCCGGTTTGGTGAAGAAGAACTGACTTAATTCCTATTTGTCTTCGATTTCTCTTTTTCCCATTGGAGTGCTCATTTAGGTAGTCCTCGTGGAGTGTCAAGTTTATCATCTAACAAATAATAAACTAGTGGTCAGCATTGCTAAATATCCATATCATATACTAGTAATATATACATAAAGGGATTGAGACTACAGAGTCACATTTGCTTCTATAATTTGTTATGTGTTTATAATAACAAGGTGTATTTCAGTGGGTTAAGCCAGCGGGACAGGTCCTTTTACATGGCAAGAGAGAATATTAGAACTAGAAGGAGCTTTTGAGGAATTTACATTCCCTATATCCCAACCCTGGACAAGAAGCCTCATCCATGATATGATTTCTATGTAGCAATATTCTTACTTTTAAAATTATACTCCACATAGGAGAACGTGAAAATGTTTTTTCTAATCATACATTTACTCAGATGTATACACATATAGCCAAATAACTGTGGGTAGAAATGGGAGAACATTTCTATGCATTATCCCAAAAATAGCAAGCCTGTGCATTACAGAAGAAAGTAATCTATTTTAAAAAGTGCAAACTATTGGTTTGGCCTTAATTTTCAGAAAGATAGGTTTTTAGATATAATCCCCATTCCCAAGAAAATAATTGATGTTTTGGCTAGCATCATTTGTTAAGGAAGTTTTTGGCCCTTAATCCTTTTATTCCAAGTTGAACTTTGGATGAGGGGAAATTTGATCTTGTGTTTTAGGCACAGAATGACCATGGAAAATATTTGTTGATTGATTGATGTTGCTGAAACATTAGCAAAGAATGTTATATCTTTGGATCTGATAAGCCAGAAACTGACAAAATTGTACTTTATATGAATTTATCTATGAGTTTGAAACATACAAATCTTTTACATCTGCTATTACTCAGCCCTGTAATTGAGTTAATTACTCTTTCACACCGTGGAAAGCTGTCCTTTAGTTCTGATTACAGAGAAGTCTATCTGTTCACATGCACACATATATATGGAAAATATCCTATTGACCAGACAAAAACCTTCTTAACATTGAACTTCATTTCTAAGAAAAGATCAACTTTCTAATTCATGTCATTCAAATTATTTCTTTAAAAAATTGCAATATATACAGTATATAAAAGAGAGTACTATGTCTTGATGAGAATGAAATTAAAACAATAAACACTTTTTTATTGATTTTTTTACAGAGAGGAAGGGGGAGGGATAGAGAGTTAGAAACACTGATGAGAGAGAAACATCCATCAGCCGCCTCCTGCACACCCCCTACTGGGGATGTGCCCACAACCAAGGCACATGCCCTTGACTGGAATCCAACGTGGGACACTTCAGTTCACAGGCCGACACTCTATCCACTGAGCCAAATGGGTTAGGGCAATAAACACTTTTTTAAAATCATCATATTTTACTGATAAAGTTTTATTTTATTTAGACGAAGCCCGGCATTCTACCTGTTGTCACTAATTGCTTTAGTAGTTATTTGTTCCTTTCATCTGACGATATTGTTCCCTTATGTTAGCATCTTGGCAGGCTCCTGGGATATAAAATATTTTCAAGCTCTACCAGACATGGCTTCATTTTCGTTCTCTTTTCATTATGTTTGGAATATTACAAAGGAGGCTATTGGCATGTTACATGTGACTTAGTTTTATCCATGGCTATCTGGAAGCATAGCAACACTTAAGTAAGCAATACCACTAATACAATTGAAATACAAATCATGTTAGAATATTCCAGATTTTATTAACAAAAATAGATTGCTCAACAATTTTAAAGGGGCTGTGCTAGTTCTACACAAGATCAGCAACTCTCAAAGATGAACTAGTGGTATTTCTTTCAAAAGAGGAATTCCTGGTTTGGGCATGAAGCCCTGCGAGTTTGATGGATTACTGGGTTCAATGGCAACATCATTAGGGCTCCCCTGGAATTGAGGGCCTGCCATGCCCTCTCCCACTCAACTTGAACTTGGGCTTAGCTTTAAGCGGGGCTCCGGGACGGTGCGCTTCTTCCCAAGTTTGAACTGCTCACGTGCTAATGAAAATTTCAGGTTGTTTGGGTGCCCAAGCACTGGCACAAAAAGAGACTTCCCCTCAGCCTTTAATTGCATTTTCATTTTCTTTTATGAAGAATCTTTTCAAAATCTAAAGAGAAAGCATCTTGCTATGGAGAATTTAAGAGGAAATTCTTTCAGAGCGTAAAATTCAAAGTGTTCTAAGTACAGTGATGCCCTCAGGAAGAAAAGATGATTAAACCAGGGCGCTGCTAAAATAGTAACTGGAAACAGGGCGTTTTCTTTCCTCTGAGTTCCAGATCTCATTGTCAGAGGGCATGAACATGCCAACATGAATGATGACATTTTTTTCACAGCTTGAAATTGAGATGAATACAGAGATGATAGAAAGAATTAACTATTGCCCTGTTGTCATGAAAAGACTGGACATGCTCAGGAAACTTCATTAAAAGAAGGTACCCTATTATCCCTGGCCTGAAACTTACTAAATGGCAACACTTTCTAAAGATCTTTGGATTCTCTCAGCGAGTGGGCGGGGTTTTTTTTAATTAATTTTTTTTGCAGTATAACTTAGATTTAATAGTAGTATATGTTTTCCTTTTCCCCCCTATTATCCTCTTCCTAGCCTCCCCTACCCCCCAGCACATGTCCCCAAATGCCCCCGTCCCTGCCCCAGTGTCTTTCATTCATTGGTTATGCTCATATGCACGCATACAAGTCCTTAGGTAGATCTCCCCCAGCACCCGCCCCTCACCCTCTCCAGCCTTCCCCCTGTAGCTTGACAGCCTGTTCAATGCCTCCCTGCCTCTATATCAATCACTTTCCCCTATTTCTTTTCTTTAAAAAATCTTGCATCTGCATACTAGAAATAAATGTATAAGAACAAAAAATGTTTGAGTCTCAGTTTCAATGTCCAACTGTTCTGAGTCCCAGTTTCAATGTCAAATAGTTCTTTATGTGTACACGTCAGCAATGGTGTCCAGATGGTGGACACATCGTGGCAATGCAAGTTCCATCCTCTCTGGTTTGGTCCTGGGCCGCCTGCAGCCACGCACAGCTGCCGACTGCTAGCATGGCCAGGTGTCGTCAGTGTGAGTGGGCGGGCTTTCAGTCGACATATTCATGAGATCACAGGCCGCACTGGAAATGAGATTTGAAGTGAAAATCCCAACCCAGATTTTATATTTTAAATTTATGTGGTTGAGGATAAGGTAATATCTTGATTTGTTCTTGAGTAATCCAAACCTAGAATTTCCTTAAGAAATTCCCTCTGTTTCTGACTCTCTCTATCTCCACTATTTTTTAGCTAAAGCAATGGTTTTGAACTTGGGCATATTATCACCTGGAAGACTTGGTAAAGCCAGTGAGCCTAGTGCCAGAGTTTCTGATTCATTTAGATATGGGGTGGGGCCTCAGAATGTTCATGTCTAAATTACTGTTATAGCACTGCCCTAGTTTAATCATCTAAGTTCCCAGGAGATGCTGATGCTGCTGATCCAAAGACCACACTTTGAGGACCATTGAGGTAGTCACATCATATAAGGGGCTCTTGCTCTTTCAAGGCCTTGCAGAATTGTCTGACTGGTCTGAAGGAATTCCTTTCAGTAGGAAACATCCTTCACCCCTCATCTGATCATTAGAATAAGTTTAAGCCAAAACTGGTTTGGCTCAGTGGATAGAGCATCGACCTGTGGACTGAAAGGTCCCAGGTTCGATTCTGGTCAAGGGCATGTACTTTGGTTGTGGACACATCCCCAGTTGCGGGGGTGGTGCAGGAAGCGGCTTATCAATGTTTCTAGCTTTCTATCTCTCTCCCTTCCTCTCTGTAAAAAATCAATAAAATATATATATATTTTTAAAAAACAAGTTTAAGGAGGAAAGCAGCCAAACCTTTCTTAACTTTCTAGAGCCCAAAGATATATCCAGTGATTCCTTAAAGAGAAAAGGCACATTTCTCATTGATCCTCTTTGTAGTTTTCTTCCTCAACTATTATCCTTTAGAAGAACTTAATGTTACTGAGGTACTGCCTCTCTATAGAAGTTCCTTGATATGAAACTTAAGACTGCCCTGGCCAGTGTAGCTCAGTTGGTCAGGTGTTATCCTGTGCACTGAAGGGTCACCAGTTCTATTATTGATCAGGCCACACGCCCAGTTTGCAGGTTGGGTCCTCAGTCAGGTTGTGTGCAGGAGGCAACCAATGAATGTTTCTCTCCCTCTCCTTTCCTCTCTCTCTAACATCAATACAACATATTTTAAAGAAGAAAATGAAGACTTCTAACTTTAACCTAGACTAGAGTTGAATCTTGTTATGATCCCATGTTGTTACAGCTGATAATGTTTGAGATGGTTATTCAAATATCAAGTTAGAACCTAACAAACTACATGTGAAGTAAATTAAGTCAGAGTTCCTCAACTTTGGCACTGTTGACATTTAGCACCGATCACTCTTTGGTGTGGGAAGCTGTCCTGGGATTGTAGGATGTTTTACAGCATCCCTGTGTCACTCGCTAGATGCTACTAGAACTTCACCCTAGTTTTGTCAAAATGTTCCAAACATTATCTAATGTCCCATGGCAGGACAAAGTCACCCCTGATTGAGAACCATTAATTTAAATCATCCGCAAGGTCATTGGAATGTAGAAAAGAATTATAAAGAACATTCATAAGAACCTACCACCGTAACTCACGTGACTTCACTTTCAACATTTGACCATCACAAACCTTCGTACACTGCCTATTGCACCTTGACCCTTTGCCTCCTCAACTCGATGATCCTAACATCTGCTCCTTCTCTTTCTACCTAAGAGGGGATATGCATGAAAAGAGAAATAAACACGATTAAATACAGTGTAATTTTACTTTGGACCACTTGAAAGAGGTATGAGCAGAATTCCTAAACTCCTAATATAGGATCAATGTGGCTGGGAGTGTTTTAATCATGTTTCATGTTATGTACTCCTTGATTTGTTCTATTAATTTATAATTATTGGAATAGTATGTTTGACTTTAGTAGTCACTGTAAAAGCCCAAACATTGCAGAGGCCTGAAAGAGGTCCATGAACAATTTGAAGCTTGTCAGATTATTCTGGAGCTAGGGTGAGCTCTGAACTTTCTCTCACTAATTACCAAGGTATTCGGGGGTTTCTATTTAGGACAACATAGAAAACTCTCACTAATGAACTGTCATTTTCTTTTAAAAAAAAAAGATTGTTCTTCATCCTGGCTTCTTAGAGCATCATGAAAATAGTTCATTAATATAATAGAGAGTATGATGTAAGGAAGGAAGGGTACTGAAAGATTCCTCTGAATAACCCATGCATTTATGTCTCTCCACTGCTTTTGACCTGGGGCTGGAGGTGGGGATATGGATAGGAGGTAGCATAGTACCATCATTGAGGAGAACAAAAGAGGAAAAGCTACTTAATGAATTCAGCAGTCAGCCTGAATATGGGACATGGCTGGTTTCTGTCTTTCACAGTTATGGTAACAATATTTTCAGAGCAAAATCAAGGATCATGGTCTGACACAAAAAATTGTGTTACTTCCAGATGTGAACAGCCTCTGGGGAAGGGAGATTAGAAGTTGACATGTTAGAATTTTCTATGATATTTATGTGAATTATGTAAGAGGACAAAAGAAGTGAATACATAAAATCATTATTCTCCCATATATAGTGGCTAATGTGATTGGAGACTTCGTGTCCAATGCCTGAATGGGATGGGTGAGCCATCAATGTTTATCAGAGGGAGGAAGAAGAGAAGGAAGGAAGTTGGGAAATATGGCATGATCTCCTCCAAAGTAAAAAATGGCCTGGCTTGAAATTCTTAAAACAAATTAACAACTCTCATATAATTGGTGTGGTTGAAATAAATACAAGTTTTTTAAAAAGTACATTATTTGTATTAAAACTTACAGAAAAAAATTATATCTTACTAGAGGCCCAGTGCACAAATTCGTGTACCAGTGGGGTCCCTTGGCCTCGCCTCTGTGATTGGGCTGAAACCAGCTCTCCAACATCCCCTGAGGGTTCCTGGGTTGTGAGAGGGTGCAGGCCAGGCTGAGGGACCTCACCAGTGCACGACTGGGGCTGGGGAGGGATTCTGGAAGGTTGGCCAGCTGCGGAGGGACCACAGGAAGGCTCCAGGTCATATCCGGCCTATCTCACTCAGTCCCAATCCATCGGACCCCAGCAATAAGCTGTCCAACTGGTTGGAGCATCTGTCCCCTGGTGGTCAGTGCACATCATAGAGAATGGTTGAGTGGCCTTAGCATATCATTAGCATATTATGCTTTGATTGCTTGACCAGTGGACCAGACACTTAGCATATTAGGCTTTTATTATAGAATTACCAATCAATCCTACTTCTAGGAATTTATCTTAAGGAAGTAAGTGAACAAATCTGCTAACATGAGCAAAAATAATTCAGTGTGTACACACCTCATTGAATTATCCTGATCACTAACTGCTTAATATAGTAACAGCCTTTTCTCAAGAGTTATTTTATTCTAAGGGACTCGTGCATTTGTTAGATGTATCATTTCACTATACCCAGGTTTTGGTTGCAAAGACATAATTGTTGCCCATTTTGTTGTTGCCCATTATTTATTAATTTATATAACTTACTAATTGCATGATTATATAATTTATGTGACTTATTAATACACTATATAATGGTATCATCCAGAAAGAGGGAAAAGTTGGCTGCTTCTTATTTTAGTGTAACTTCTGGGCAAAATAAAGCCAATGGACACATAAAATTGACCAGGCATTTCTATCAAGACACAAATAATGGATTTTTTCATTCTTTTTTTTTAAATATATTTTATTGATTTTTTACAGAGTGGAAGGGAGAGGGATAGAAAGTCAGAAATATCGATGAGAGAGAAACATCGATCAGCTGCCTCTTGCACGCCCCCTACTGGGGATGTGCCCGCAGCCAAGGTACATGCCCTTGACTGGAATCGAACCTGGGACCCTTCAGTCCACAATCCTAAGCTCCATCCACTGAGCCAAACCGGTCTCGGCGGATTTCTTCATTCTTTTAAAGAATCGAGCAGAAAATACTAGTTTCAACAACTAGCAAAACCCTTTACTTGCATACAATTTTGGCTGCCTCCTGACCACCCCATCAATGAACCCCGCCTGAATTTCCTGCTGTAGGAATTCTGTCATTGCCAGCAATGAGCTCCCACACCTGTAATAACAACTGACCACGAATGTTGGATCACCAGGTAGCCTCTTTCCCCGGAGAACTCAAGGCACATAATCTTCCCCAATGGTTAGACCCATAAATTCAGGGCAGTTAAATTGAGCTGTCTCATTTAGAAGTGAATAATCACTTTTTAAAAAGGAAGAATCTGCTGTCTTCCTCTCTCCCCACATCCCACACACTGCCTCCTCCAACCTTCTCCAGACTTTCTGACTTTTTCACTTCCTTTCCTGAAGTTTGTCTTTTGAATCAAAATTGTCATTGTGGTTAAAGATGAGGATACTAAATTAGAACAAAATAAGAAAGTTTCACAAGAGGATTACAGCTTCCAAAACGTCATACCATCCAAATAGCTATAAGATTCAGAAGGGAGGACCAAGTAAGTGATGGTTAATAAACAGCATGTGAATTCTGTGCCATGTAAGTGAATCCACTTGTATAAATTTGGACTCAAGTTTAAATTTCAGTGGGTGACAACTATGATGGCGGTCAGAATTTGCTAAGTGCCTCTGGCTGCCATCACTCAAATAATTTTCCTCCACTGTCAGAAACTTGTCAAGCCACCAAATTCTTTCTTAGATAAATGAGCCAAAAAGGGCAAAATTTGCCTAACTTGCCAGAAGCCTGCTGCTCTGTCTCTCCCAGATATTAAAAGAGTGAGAACTCTGCGATCCACAGTTCATTGCACACATGATACTTCTAACAGTGGAAAAGGAAAGACACTACCAGCCAACAACTTTATTTTCTTTAGTGTAGCCAATGACTGATACCTTTCTGGCTATTTCTATTGTTCAAATTGGCACAATCAGTTACTGAATTGTTGGACAATGGCAGTTTTTAGATTAAAAACTTATTTGTTTAATTTTTATTGAATTTAGTGGGGTGACATTGGTTAATAAAATTATGTAAGTTTGGTGGGTACAATTCTATAATCCATGATCTGTATATTGTATTGTGTGTTTACCACCCAAAGTCAAGTCTCCCTTCCATTACCATTTATTCCCCCTTTACCCTCTTCTACCTCCTTTCACCCCTCCTCTCCCTCTGGTAACCACCATACTGTTATCTGTGTCTATGAGGATGTTTTTTGTTTTTATTTGCTTAATCCCTTCACCTTTCCACCCAGCCCTTGAACCCCCTTCCCTCTGACAGCTGTCAGTCTGTTTTCTGTATCTGAGTCTGTTTCTATTTTGTTTATTTGTTTATTCTGTTATTTATATTCCACATGTAAGTGAAATCATATGGTATTTATAAAAAAACTTCTTGAGTACTCACATATAAGGGTTTTGGAGGTCAGAATAGTGGAGGTTTCAAGTTACCTCAAAATAATGCCCTTTGAATTGACTCCATTGTTTCCCATCTGGTTTATTGTAGGGTCTCTCTGCAGGCTATATCTTACTTCACACAAAGGATATGTTGCTGGAAAGCTACACCTTAAGATTAACCTTAAGAAATTGCCATTGTGCCAGTCAAAAATGGTCAGCTATTGTCAATTTCATAGTGTTCAACCTAAATATCACAGTAATTTTTATTGAATCAAAATGTCTTTCATTGGTTCCAGGGGAAAGTCCCTTGTGAAATACATTTTATGCTAAATGTCAAGGTAAAGTATGGAATCCCTTTGTAAATGTAATAATGGCAAATGAATTTATCTCTGTGGTTCCATATTCTGTTTACTTAAAGCAGAGCGTATCTGTTGCCTGAGAAATAGCTAAATGGAGAAAAGGAAAGCCAATGTTAGCCCTCTGTTCAGACCGAGGCTTGCAGGTTTTCACTCTCAAAATACCCTCAGGAATGCTGTAGAGAAGTGAATCCCTTTAGTTGCACTTCCTTCTTGTTTTTCCCAGGAATTTCTGTTTTCTCTCCAATAGGAGTCAAGTGGCCTAAGGAGAAATCAACTAATGTGCGGTTTAGCCCAGAGACCCTAGACTTTCATTCATTTCCCTTTTTCTCTCTGACCAGCTGACCATCCTCTTCTCCTCCAAACCTCCCTCAGTCTTGAAAGAAACTGATTGAAATCCTGAATTATACAGAATGTATCCTGAATACTTAAGAATAAGAATTATTTTGTTGCCATTTAATAACTTATTTCTTCCCATAACTGGATTAAAAAAACATGAATTATTTACATATATCTGAACCATTAGCCCACATTTCACTCCCCTAAAATAAAACTAATTTCAGGGAATATTCATTTTAAATAACTATTAAATGTTAAAATTAATATATTGGTATAGAATGCCCAGACATTAGTTTTTATGAATTTGTTTGAATGAATACTAGAAAAATATGACCTAAGATATTCATCTATATCAGTAAAATGACCAGATAATTTCTACTAAGCATTTTCCAGTTATCTGATTTATGATTATATCTCTTTATTCAATAGTAAGTTCTTGGCATTGAAAGATTCATTCACATAGCTCTAGCAACACGGTGCATTTATTTAAACCACACTTGACTAGTGGTATATAAATAATCTCCACAAACCATATTCATTTCCCAAAGGGAATATTAAATGCTGAATAACTTCACAAATTGGAAGCAGTCCTGTCTCTGTGTTCATTTTTGATATAATAAAAAATGATGACATTGTAGCTAGCTTATTTTTAATAATTCACACATTGAGAGCAAAAGAAAATATTACACCATTGCTTGGGGATGTGGACTTGCACAGTATAGCACATTCGCCTTTTCTTAATGAATGATAACAGATTGACCAACATCACAATGTCTGCCAGGAATTATAATGGGGCTATAAATTAGCATAGTGGATTATTCTCCAGATAGTAGATACATACATAGCTTAAAGTCTTTGGGAACAATATAGCTCACATATCTTTCATTAGTCCTCATAGGATCTTTATAAAGTATAAACGTCCTAATGTTGCAAGCTAGAAAAAATAGATAATGTATCAGTCTTGGGCAATGAAAACAATTTTGACTGTTCTGGCATAAAGTGTGGCTATATGTTCAAACAAAGCTGCTTTCCCTCATGGACATATAGCTGGACTCTGTTTCCTGGTCTGCCTTGTAGTTAACAGTAGTCATGAACCTGAGTTCATATCAATGGGATATCCAAATTCTAGTCATGGTCTATAAAAACTTCCATTGCCATCTGCACACTCTCTTTTTCCTCTATCAGTGGTGAAGGTGAGAACTCCAAATACCTAAAGAAAAGCAGAGCCATAATGTTGTCAAAGCTTGAGTCCTGGAGTCTCAGTATAGAGAGGAGCATCCCAGAAGTCCTAAAGGAAAACCAGGATTATCTATGTAAGACTATCATGTAATTGTTAGATTGCAACAGTTAACCTGTCACGGCTAATACCACCAGTAACCTGAAAATACTGTAATAAACCTGGAACTATTGAACCGAGCAACCTTTGATTCTAGCCTCCCCAATTCAGTGCTTTCCTCATTCACCCAATTGTAGAACTGTAATTAGCCTCAACTATATTATGAGCCATTATGTCTTGATATCCCTTTAATATTTTTGAAAGCATAGTAATTTATGGTATACCCTCTTTTAGGTAAGTTGAAACATATTTCTATAGAGCAAAGTTGATTGCCTTCATTTTCCAAACTAGAGTGAGTTCCACCAAAAAACACTTTGATAGAATAATGTAAAATCTTTTTATGAGGTGGTAGTTACATTTCAGGCTCTACATTATGGCAGATGATTGTTTGTGTGTGTGTTGTTTTGTTTTAAAGGGAAACTATATCTTACCGAAGAGCCTCAGGATAAGTAGGAGTTTCCTAACTCCTTAAACACAAGACTCTTAATACTGTTTTCACAAGAGCAGTGGTTCTTATTCAGGGTGATTTTCTCCCCCAGAAGATATTTGGCAAAATCTGGAGATATTTTTGATTGTCATAATGTGTGTGTGTGTGTGTGTGTGTGTGTGTAGGGGGCTGCTATGGAGATAGGCCATGGATGCTTCTCAACATCCTAAAATGCACAGGACAGCCCAAATAATTGTCCAGCTCCAAATACCAACAGCACAGAAGTTGGAAAACCCTGGGCTAGGTTGTGAACTCTGTGAGGGCAAGGGCCATGTCTGTTTTACTCATCACTGAATCTTCAGCAATTTATAAAATGCCTAAAGCATAGTGAATACTTGGCAATATTTGTTCAATGAATAAATGGACTGAGCTCCACTCAATTAGCAAATAATCTTGGAGGGCCAGTGGGTAAATCAGGATTTGGAGTAAAACCTTCTTTCTGCTGCTCAGTAGGAATGTGTTCTTGAGCAAGTTATACACCTTTCTAGGTCTCAGTCTCCTCATCTGTGAATTGGGGATAACAATAGTCCTGAAGACTTCATGGAGCTGTGGTAACTATTAAGTGAGATGAAAAATTTGGATGCTCAACACAGTGGCAGAGATGCCCTCAATAAATATTAACTTATTATGCCTAAGAAAAAAGGAACCAATGTTTCCTGGGCTTTATCATGTGTCAGGTACAGAAGTAAGGGTGCACACCATCTCATTTAATTTTCTCAACAATATCAATGGAGCAGGAATTTTTGTTACCATTTTATGGAAGAGGAAAGTGGATTTTAGAGATGTCAAGTAATCTGCCCAAGCTATTGAGGGGCACAAACAATGTGAGAATCATAAGACCCCAAAGCCCAGGTTCTCTCCATCAAAACACACTGGCTTCTCTACAAAACTCCTAGAATTTCACTATGTGCTGTAAAATCAAAGGGTACAAAGGTTAGTCCTTTTGGTTTTACAAAGCTCATTTTATGTGGTATTGACAATATTTATTGAGCTAGGAGGCAATATCTCCCTTTCCAGAGCTTTTATCTAACATATAATGTAGTCTGGCCAACACATTCAGAAGGTTACAAAATCATTGGTCCCATATTGTACCAAGCCTTGAAAATCAAAGTTGTAAATCTATATGTATAAAAGCCTAAGCCACTGACCCACCAGCCAGTAGCTATGATGCACACTGACCACCATGGGGCAGACACTCAATTCAGGAGCTGCTGAGCTGTGGTCATTTGGCAGCACCATTCTCAGGTGACATACCTGGAATCAGAGAGGAGGGAGCTCGATTCCAGGGTGCATCACCTGAGAACCTCCCTCTCGCAATCTGGGATCCCTTGGGGGATGTCTGAGAGCCTGTTTTGGCTTGATTCCCATAGGGCAGGGCGAGGAACTACACCAGTGTGCAAATTCATGCACCAGGCCTCTAGTATTAAATATTTATAGAAAAGAGGAATACCTAGATTCATCTGTAACTTTGTCCCTGTTGTTTTATCTCCTAAAGTCTAAAACTCTTTTTTTTAAATATATATTTTATTGATTTTTTTACAGGGAGGAAAGGAGAGGGATAGAAAGTCAGAAACATCAATGAGAGAGAAACATCGATTAGCTGCCTCTTGAACACCTCCTACTGGGGATGTGTCCGCAGCCAAGGTATATGCCCTTGACCGGAATCGAACCTGGGACCTTTCAGTCCGCAGGCCGATGCTCTATCCACTGAGCCAAACCGGTTTCAGCTAGAGTCTAAAACTCTTATAACCATACACTCTATTCTGTTTCCTTTGTGGTAACACCTGGCCCAATGCTTCTGGCAAAGATAGTATTACTTTCTCAGAGCAAATCTACATACTACCTGGAGAGAAAGCAAGTTTACTTGCCTAGATACAAATTTCATAGTTGTGTAAATTTTTAAGATCCAAAAAAGTCACCTCAGATTGCTAAAAAAAAAAAAACAACCTCACATTGACTTCATAGTAACAAAGGGATTTAATAAAGCCTTCCATTTCCTATTGAAGCTTGTCCAACATCCATCCAAAGCTTAACAAGATTTAGCAAATTAAATTTAACAATGTTTTGAGAATCAAAACAAAATAAAATAATAGAGGAAAGGAGGCTTTGTGATTATAATCTTTCTCTTATTTCTTCCTTTTTTTGTAATTTAATATTTCTCAGCTCATTTCCTTTTTCAGCGATATTTGTTGGGACAATAGCATTTGGGTTCTGTTGTAACTTTTTTATTGTTTAAAGTATTACAAATAGTAGTACATATATTTCTTTTCTTTCCCCATTGACCTCTCCCCAGCACATGCCCTCACCTGCCGCCACTCCCCCCCCTACCCCCCCCCCGCCAGTGTCTTGTAGCCATTGGTTATGTTTATATTCATGGGTACAAGTCCTTTGGTTGGTCTCTTAAAGCCCTCGCCCCCCAACCGCCCCTGCCTTCCCATTGTAGTTTGACCGTCTGTTCAATGCTTCTTTGCCTTTGTATATGTTGTAAGTTTCATTGATATTTACATGCTATATCAGTTTGATGGAGCTTTACTGGCTTCACAAAAGCAAATCACAACAACTTTTCAAAGGGTCAGGAGGCTCATAAAGGCTGGGTTACAGGTGATGGGAGTGGTGGGCCATTTTAAATATGGCCATTCCTTTGGATGCCCACTAACAAACTTCACACTCTGCAGAAAGGCAGTGGTTCCCGGGGCTCTCATTGAATTGTGTTTTTCTTTAGAAAAAACTTCATAGAAAAACTTTGACCTGATAATGACATAATAAGTGAAGCTTAGAGCTAAATATGCCTTTTAAAGGTCACAATTAAGTAAAAGAACTAAAGAATAACTAGTTAGGAAAGACTCTGTAACCACTTCAAAAATAGGTGACAGAAGAAAGGTTACTGTGCCTACTGGACAAGGTGCTGGGTGGAGAAAGAGGTTGGGCTAAGTATTTCACTAGGCTCTGGTGAAAAAGCATTCATTTATATATCCTTTTCTTGTGAAACTGACACCATATGGTTTTGATGCAACAAGCAAGAACTAGTCTATCAAGAAAAGTTATAACAGCTCTCCAAAGTATGTATATTTAAGAGATGTTTTGGCAATAGATTCTTTTTAGTGATTCATATTAGGATAAATCTCATTCCTGTTTGTCAGAACTTGGAGATGAAATAAAACTGGCATTTACTCTTTGTATATTGATTTTTTTAAAGGAATTATTTTGAACCCACCAGAGGAAAAGAAGAAATTATTATGAACAAAACATGTCTTGTTTTAAGCTGTCCTCTTCTCCTCTCCTCTTTTCTTATCCCTGCTTCCCCTCCCCCCTCTCCTTTGTTCCCTCAAAGGTGAGAATGGTTGGGGGTCTTTGGTTTAGGATATAATAGAGGAATTTGCAGTAATTGCCATTAGCCAGCTTTCTCAAAGTGAGTTTTTCCTGATGTCCACACACAGCAGGTACCATGGTCACATAAATTGAGAAAACGTTTGAGCAACATTATATAGGTGTCTCTTTATAGGACCTCTGAGAGGCTTTGTGATGACACTTTCTTGGTCTTATGACATTCTTATTGGAAAGCATCTCAAGGAAACATGCTTTAGAAGCATTTGAAGTTGGAGGGCAACTATTTCTACCCTTTAAAGAGCTCTTCACTTATACTCAGTCCAGATATTGAGGGTGCCTGATCACTGTGCCCCAAATAAAGACATGTAGTTAAATAAGCACATCATTTTTTTCAATGGAAATAGCTCCTAAAATATATAATTACATGTATAGAGGAGTATTTATTTTAGTTGGATTAAGTATATCACATTTCTAACTCTCAGAAAATGGAAAGTCCCTATTTGATGCTATACATGTATATATATATATATCATTTAATATTATGGCAAGCATTAACAATTATTTTTAAAATATTAAGTTCTCTGCAAATTTAACATTCTGACAGCACCACTATTGCCTTTAGTGAACTTCTTTGTATGACACTTAAATTAACACCTGAAAGTGGTAAAAGCCAGAATGGAAAATACAATTAACAAGTTGGGTGTGAAATAGTGTAACGTCTTTGGGGAAAATAATAGAGAGGTACAGACCCAGGCATCAGAGTTCTCATTGAATTATTCATTTATTCAATGGATAGTAATGAGAAGTTTTTGTATGCCAGGTCTAGCTGCCAGGGATAGAGCCCTTAACGGAGAGAGAGGAAAAAAACTATTGTCCTTGTGGAATTTGTATTTTGAGGAAAAAGCAAACTGTCCAATAGAGTTTTTGATAACTATCAATGAACTTTCCTGATAGTTAAATGAATGCTGAAAATAATGTTTATGGTACAACCTGAGTTTGCCTTAAAAAGAGAAAAACTACAATGGTATTTATTCAGCTTAGACATGGATTCTTAAAATGGTGTCCACTTATGGGCAAATAAGTAAGATGCCTAAAATAAGCATTGATGCAAATATGATTTAAATTATTTAAAATAATTTTACATCTGGATCTTCTTCACTTTAAATAATAAAACTACACATCAAACTCAGTTTGAAGATGTATCTTTCTGAATAGATTCTCCACATTTTTGGAAATATACTATAATAAACATTCTTTTTAGAAAAACATTTCAACCTAGGGCTCTTGACAGCTTCATTTTTAGACCAGTCAGCTAGGATGAAAATTGAGCTTCCCAAAGAGAGTTGGCAAAATAGTTTACTTGCTGTAATTAAAAAAGCGGAAATTTCTGAACCACGGTTGTCTTCAATGCTGATGTGAAAAACCAAATGTTATTTCCAGCGGATCTTTTTAGCTCCCCATTCTTGCCAACTCGGTACAGCTTTGTGCAGTTGGCAATCAGAAACTTTTTCCTCAAGATAGAAATGCTCTTCATGTTAAACACATAGTGCTGTCATTTATCCTGCGCATTCAGCATACATGTTCAGCTCAATAATTTTAATATGGAACCCAATTTCAAATTTGAACACTTAGCTTTACACCTTTCCTTTTAAAAAGCCATAGCAACTATGTACTTCTGGCAGGATATTTCATGTGGTCAATGTTGTTTACTTCTACAATTGGAAAATGACTTGATTGCAACCATGTTGAAAATCTTCGTCAAGGTATAAGCTTTTCTTACATCGGATTTTTCTTTATGAGAAGGGGTAACTTCATTTAGTGATTTCATTTTGTCCTACTCAATGACACAGTCTGGCTTAAGAGACATACTTGACAGCACTTGATACAGAAAAAAAAACACGAATGGAAGAATTTGGATTACAGATCCTTGCAGATGAATCGCTGTAATAAACAACCAATGCCCGTTAGACTACAATATTAAAGTTAGTATATCACCTTGGTATTGGCCACACAAATAAGTAAGTCATTGATAACTTCCACATGTTTTACTTTTTTAGCTGCTGCTATTTCTCCTCTACTCTCCCCTTCTTCCTTAAATGGAACAAGTTTAAATTCTGAAATTCCCCAAAGAAACTTTTCCAAGTGCTCCATTTCTAACAGACCAATCAAGAAACGGGCATCATTGTGTACTTGGGAAAAGACAATGGGGGCCGCAGGGGAAGCTGGGGAAACTGGGGGAGGACAGCTCTTGATTTTGTCCACCTAAGCATGTTAAAGTGGTGTTTGGGCAGATTTTGGCCACTGCCTATTGTGCATATGTCAGAGTCTTACATGAAGGCTAAGATGCCTTCTGAATGGCTTCACCATTTTTGCCTGTCTCCATGGGTCCTATTTGCAAGCCTTGAGATGCCGATGGAAGTAAAATCCTAAATCTGTCTGGCTAAGATGTAAGAACTAAGGAGGGGATAACACTTCAGCACTAATGGGATTCACACTTGGTTAGAAAACAGCCTTGTTGCTCTAACCTTTGCTTGCATCAGCAGCAGCTGCTTAAGAATATTTGCTTTTCTTCTTCCCTGTGAGGTTATATTAATTTCTTTTTCCAGCTTACTGGTCTGACTGTTCTGGATTTTACTTTTTTTAAAAAGGAGTTCCCAGCACTATATAGTCAATGGTTACTCTTTAATTGTCTAAAGAAATTATTTTTGTTTTCATAATTTCAAAGAAGTTTGTAGACAGCATTGAAAAATAATGGTAAGCCGAGACCGGTTTGGCTCAGTGGATAGAGCGTCAGACTGTGGACTGAAGGGTCCCGGGTTCGATTCCAGCAAGGGCATGTACCTTGGCTGCGGGCACATCCCTGGTAGGGGGTGTGCAAGAGGCAGCTGATCGCTGTCTCTCTCTTATCGATGTTTCTGACTTTCTATCTCTCTCCCTTCCGCTCTGTAAAAAATCAATAAAATATATTTAAAAAAATAATGGTAAGCGATACAAATTCATTTTGCATTCATATTGAAAAAGAACATTGCCATTGCATATGTAAACTTCATATCAGCATAGAGTAACACTGACCTTGGGTGTGTTGTTTTGCTAATCGTATAGTAAAAAATATTAACTCTTCTTTAATTTTACCTAAGGCAAACCCAGTTCTTTCCTTAGACTATTTCAAAGTTGCCGCCTTCTTTCTTTGCCCTGCTACTATGTCAGATTTTTTCCAGTAATCTATGATCTGAAATCCCACTCTCCTAAATGTAAAGAACTTTTTAAAATTTTTCTTTATCCCCCCTTTCCTATACTCATATTTCCTACAGTCCATGAGATATAAAATGTATTAAGTATAAGGAAAATTTTAATAGATTTGGCTACATCATAGGATAAATCTTTCTAGCATTACAGTAAAACTTTATTAAACTACCCAGCTAGCCACTTTACCTAATCTACATACAAGTGTCTATCTAAAAACAGCATCATATTAAGTGAAAAAGATCTAGGCAGTTTTGTAACATTTCAAAGAGTATGTTTGCAACCATCTGACTTAAATTATAGACTCTGTCATGGCCTGAAATGTATTTTGCCTCACAGAGACTGAGTGTGGCACTGCCAAGAAGTACAACCTAATTTTTCAGGAGGAAGAAGCGAATGCAAGGAACTGCTGGAGGGGAAGATGGGCCAAACCTATCAGAACAGGGAGGGCTACAGAAAACAAATGATGGAGCCAATCTGTGCCTCCAAGCATAAGTCACAGATGCAAAGCTCCAAGTTACAGCCTTCAGTTAGTTTGCAGTAGAGCTGCTTCTCCAAAGAGCTACTCTTTGCAGGGGGGTAGAGGTAGGGTTGTCCAGGGATGTAGCTATTTAGTGATCGTTGAAACTGGTGAGGCCAGTTGATGGAATAAAAGTGTCCGTCAAGTTTTTTTTTCTCAACAGGAGCTATCGATCCCGCATGTTTGCACAATTGCAGCATGACCTGCAAAGCATAGGAGGCCTCTTCCAGGTGTCAACAAGAAGGCCGAAAGGGAGGAAAGCTTTTTCCCCTCTACCCTCTTAGGTTCAGTGACTGGGACCCTGCAAAATAAACTGACAAAGGACAGATGAACAGGGCAAAAGGTTGATTTAAAATGCATGCAGGGGCCGAAACCGGTGTGGCTCAGTGGTCCCAGGTTTGATTCCGGTCAAGGGCATGTACCTTGGTTGCAGGCACATCCCCAGTAGGGGGTGTGCAAGAGACAACTGACGGATGTTTCTCTCTCATCCATGTTTCTGAATTTCTATCTCCCTCCCTTCCTCTCTGTCAAAAATCGATAAAATATATTAAATAAATAAATAAATAAAATGCATGTGGGGACCTTACAGAAATGAAACCCCCCCCCCCCAAAGGCTATCAGATCTGGAGGCTTATATGTTGTTTTAACAAAGGGCTATAAATTGTGACAAGACAAAGGAAGTGTTTCGGTCTTCTAGGGGCAGTAAATTGTGAGAAGGTTAAAACATTGGGGAAACTAATAGAAGATGCAAATCATTTCAGTAAGATTTGATTGCATAGATTTCAGTCAGTGTTGTCTCCAGTGATAAGAGTTGTCTCCTATCTCTAACATAAGGAAGTGGAGGAGCTACACATCCACAGAGGAAAGTGTATGCCCTGCCTTTAGGTGATGGAGGAGGAAAGAGAGCTTTTTCTGTTACTGCTAGTACTCAACAGCCTTCAGCTCAAACTAATCATTATGCCAAAGTGGCATGTTTTGGGATAGCTTATGTTGATCTCCTTCAATAGGTATGATTGTAGAAATCCGAAGTGGAGACACTGAGGATGTGTATCCCTCACTATAAAATAGTATCTGTTGTCATTTCTGAATCACTTTTAGTACAACCTTCAAAATAGCATGCCTATGTGAATTCAGTCTACATTCCTGTTAAATGTGTACTCTGTCCAGAATTGTGCACTAGTTAAGCATAAGCTGTGTATTTAAATGAGAACTGTTTTTGAAAAACTAAGATGGACCATCATGTACATTTTATTTTATTCAAGGGTGACCCACAAATCAGTGTTATGAGTCTGCCTCACTCCTCTGTTTCTTTTGGATAGTTGTGCAGGATAGGGGTGGGACTCACCACATCAGAATGTCAACATGTGATTGGACCCTCCCTAGTTAATGGTCCCTCCAGACCACAGCTAGAATCTCAGCCTGCCTGACAGGGTCACGGCTCAGCGGAAAACATGTTCTCTCCATCATAGTCCAATTTGTTAGAAAGATTTTAGAAACATACATGTCAAGGTATGCATCATGGCACTTAGGGGTAAGATACAACTGGGAGCCCTAGCTGGTTTGTGTCAGTGGATAGAGTGTCGGCCTGGGGACTGAAGGGTCCCAGATTTGATTCCGGTCAAGGGCATGTACCTTGGTTGCGGGCATATCCCCAGTAGGAGGTGTGCAGGAGACAGCTGGTCAATGTTTCTCTCTCATTGATGTTTCTAACTCTCTATCCCTCTCCTTTCCTCTCTGTAAAAAGTCAATAAAATATATTTAAAAAAGAAAAACAACTGAGAAAAACCACATCAATATTTTGAAGTCTGTGTTTTAAGGGCTATCACATCAGTTGTTCTCAGAGGAGGAGGTAGGCAATTCTGTCCTTCAGGGGATATTTGGCAAAGTTTGGAGACGTTTTTAGTTGTTGTAACTGTCATGTGGGGAGTGCCGGCATCTGGTGAGGAGAATCCAAGGATGCTACTCAATATTCTATAATGCACAGGACAGCCCCCACAGCAACCCCCAATGCCAATAGTGCCATGATGGATAAACCTGCTTTACATCACGAGACACCACATGTCAGTGTGCCTCCACCCCCTGCCTCCCAAACGCAGCTACAGAAGCAAACCACACTTGCAGACCAAAGCCTTCAGCCAATGAATGAGAGTCTCGTGTGTGTGTCTATTGAACGTATTAGGGTGATATAGGTTCAAGTGTACAGTCCTATCAAGTATCATCTGTATATTGTATTGTGTTCACCACCCCAAGTCTCCTTCCATCACTGTTTATCCCCCTTTAGCCCTCTACTGCCTTCCCCCATCCCTTCCTTCTTTTCATGGGGAGCAGAATAGAAAGCCAAGAAATAAACCCACACTTTTTTTATCAATTCGTATTTGACAAAGGAAGCAAGAACATACAACAGGGTAAAGATAGACTATTCAATGAATGGTGCTTGGGAAATTGGACAGATATGTGCAAAAAAATGAAATTAGACCCCCTTCTTACACCATACACAAGAATAAACTCAAAATGGAGTTTCATGTGTTTTTAAACAAACATGCTAAATCATCAGTAAAGCTATTTGAGGTTTTCTATTATTTTAGACTGAAAGTGGATTTTTCATGGGGAAAAAAAAGTCATCAGTGATGAGTGAACATGGGCAACCCTGTATATATCTTCTACTTCTCTAACCTTATTTGGAAAGCTCCTGCTAACAGAGACAATCTCATTTCCAAATTCCCTTGCTACAAGCTTTAAAATCTTTTTCTCTCATTGTTTCTTTTTATTTTCTTTGGATGCATAGTTTGAGTTTAGGGAATGCCCCCTGATGCTGTCTGGGATCCCAGTCTTTTGAATGTTGACTCATGGATGGATCCTTAGAGAGCCATTAAGAGTTGGATCCTTAGAGAGCCATTAAGAGTTGGCAGTGGTGTCTCTTTGTAGAATAGAGTCAGCATTCTCACCCACTGAGAAGTCTCCCTATTAATCCATTGTTTCTATTTCTTGGAGGAAATGGCTGATTTTTGCAACTGAAAAAGCAATACCACCCAGTAGATTTCTGAAATAAATGGAGTCTCCAATCTCCCAGTTTTTTAATAAGTGGGATAAATGGTATTGGGAATCTAGGGGTGTCCTTGAACCCTACCTATGTTTCTGGAAATGAAGGGAGGAAATACCAACACTATAAGAAAGTAAAGGTAGGCAAGACTTGTTCTAGTAATAACTTCGCAAAAAACTGTTTTGAAAAAAAAAAAAACACATGGGTTGATTGTGGACAAAGACCAGTCTCCTGTTTGTTCCAGACAATGCAATTATTAGTCAGGATGTAGTTGGGTGAAATTGTTACTAGAGACCACATATACAGTCAATGTTATTTTTGGATACATCATTGTCCTACAAACAAATCCTAAGTTAGTTTTCCAGAGTTATAGTTCCTGGTATAGTGTAGCACTGTGCAATAGAATTATAATACAAAGTGCATATGTGATTAACAATTTTCAGGTAGTGCCCTATCTGGTTTTCAGTGGATAGAGTGCCTGAAAGGTCCCAAGTTCAATTCTAGTCAAGGGCATGTACCTTGGTTGTGGGCACATCCCCAGTGGGGGGTGTGCAGGAGGCAGCTGATAGAGGTTGCCCTCCCATTAATGTTTCTGACTCTCTATCCCTCTCCCTTCCTCTCTGTAAAAAAAAATCAATAAAATATATTTAAATTTTTTCAGGTAGTAAAATTCAAAATAAAAGAAAAATACATTAAATTAATTGCAAAAATAAATTTCTTTAACCCAATATAGCCAAGTTATTATCATTTCAACTCATAATGAGTATTATTGAGATATTTTATGTTATTTTTTCTTACTAAGTTGTTGAACTCTGGTGTGTGATATTACATTTATAGCACATCTCTGACTTGCTACATTTTAAGTGATTGATAGCCACATGGAACTGGTGACTGTTGTGTTGCAAAGCACAGCCTAGCCCCCTACGAATTTCTCTATATACATCTTTTTTTTCTCTCTCTCTCTCTCCTTTGTAAAATTCACAGTCCAGCCTGGTGAACTTCTTTCAACAACATCTCCCCAAGTGTTGTTTCTTATTTCTTGGTCTTTGTACATGTCTCTCCCTGGAACACTCTCCATCATCTCTCTCACCCTACCTGGTGACTGCCTATGTATTCTTCACAAAAGTTGAGTCTCCTGGAAAAAAACTGTTGGGGACGAAAAACATTTCCTCTTGCCCTCTGGGGTTTAGTGATTAGAAACATAAGAAATTAAACTGACCAAAGACAGATTGGTGAAAGAACAGATAGAGTTCATTGCCATGTGAGTGCCTGGTGATGAGTAACTCAAAGGGGTTATTAGAATTTGGGTCTTATCTACCTAACTGAGTAGAAAAATGGAGTGAGGAGTAAAGACTTCTATGGGAAGAACAAATAGGTTTCTGTAGGGAAAGTCAAATGGATTTTCAGGAGAACAATTAGGAGATAAAAGTTGATGATAAGATTTGCTTATCCAGGTGTGAGCAGTTTTACCATTTTTTTTGTAACCTTGAAAGTCTCCTGGAGAGGGGATTTATGGTAGGTTTACTTGTGGTTTCCCTCCTAGGAGTAAAAGCCACCCTGAAGAGTGAATTTATGGCAGTCCTAATTTCTCAGAAGTTTCTGCTTTTAGTCAGATAGGGGAAGCTCTGAGAAGACTTCTGTCTGCATCTGTGGAATCTCAAATGCCTTCAGCCTACAGAACTATTTATACCAACTCTGGGGGTCCAAGTGGGTACCCACAGAACCATATAAAAGGTTAGATTTTGCTGCTCTATGCTTTAATGCTACTTGCACCTCCCTTTCCACAGTTCACATTCACTTTATTATGCTCTGTATTCCCTCAGGTTCAGCGTCTTTCTTTCAAATAGACTACAACCCCTGGGAAGGCAGGAATAGCTCTACATTTCCTGCATGTTAACGTGAACTCATTATCTAGGACAATGGACTAGCACATAATAGACACTTGGATAGATATTTGTGCAATGAATCAGCCCAATATAAATACTATTGGAGGAGAAAAATCTTTTTCTTCTACCCTTCTATGTTCTTAGCAGTAGGCCTCTGTATCAAAACTCAAATTAGCAAGAGAAAAGCATATGTATTTATTTTGTACAACTATTACATGACCCAGGAGTCTTTATAAAGAAAGGAAGACCCAAGAATGTGGTTAAACCTGTGTTTTTATGCTAGATTTGTTGAAGGATAGAAATATTATTTAGCAATAAAATCCAATGCAGTAATGATATATGTTAGTACGTGGATGATGCTATAGAAATTATTTAGTGAAAGAAACCACACACACAAAAAAAAATTGTATGATTTCACTTATATGAAATGTTCAGTAAAGGCAGATCTATAGAGACAGGAAGCAATTGCCTGGAGTTGGGGGTAGGAACAGGGATAAACTGTAAATAAGCACAGAGGTGACGGAAATGTTCTAAAACTGAATTTTGTGGTAAGAGTTATAGTCAAGAGTGTCAAATTTGAGTTATGGGATGAAGCTGGATTAAACACTCCTGATGTAAGTGGAGTCATTTGTGTAACACAAGGAGAATATAGTATAACTGAATTCATAAACTGTTAAACTAGTTTATGTAAATGTTGTCATATTTGTACTCAATTCCTTTTACTTGACTCCAGTTGAAATCTCTAATACTTTATGCTACAGCTTTTCCTTCAACTCTTTAAAGGCCACTCCTCTAAAAGAACACAGGGGGTGAAATCAGCCCTGATTCAATGACAAAGTTATTAACATCCTAAATAAATACACCTCCTCTGTTTTCTTGAAGCTACTGGTGTCTGGTCCTTCTCTTTGGAATTGGATCATTATTCACTTGAATCACACGCACACCCTCACATACACACACATAAACTATTTAGCCAAGGAGTCAGTTGTAAACTTAATCTCTCATAAGTAAGTACTCTATGATGGGACATGTGCTATAGGAGTGAACACCACTTGTCACATCTAGTAATTAAAATGTGAATATTATTATTCTTACCCATGACTAATTTGAAGACAAATTATATTTATTTTAATGAAATGCCTTATTTTTTAAATTGTATTTTATGTTTCTTGTGCTCTTTTATTACAAGTGAAAAAGAAAGTTATTTTTATATCCTTTGAATACTTTAAATACTTTATGTCAATTCAATACTTACAGATAGCTAAACAATAAAGGGAAAAAGTGCCTTGCCAGGGAGCATTCTAATTAGTGTTCAATTATCTAAAAAAAAAAAAATTAGGTCAACCTTTCTGACAGTCGACTCAGATTGTCGTCCTCTGAGGTTCATTTTAAAGTACCTTTTAATTTTCTATGAACATTCATTATAAGAAATTATAAACTCATCACAGATATATAACCAATGTTCATGTTTCAATGTAGCTTCTCTTAGAATGTTTTCAATATAAACACAAACGTAACACAAAATTCATTTCTATACCAAGATTTATTCAACAAAATTTGAGCATCTATTATGTGCCAGTGTTATTTCTGCTGGATGGCACCATATTTACTATTCTGTCAACTCAGCAGTCACTACCATTTGACTGTCCTTCCATGTCAGTCAATTTGGATCTGTTATATCCTTTTTTTTTCTATTTTCAACTTAAGTTTTCTGGCTTTTCAAAGATATTTATGTTTTTATTGTTGACAATATTACAGATGTTGTTATATCATTTTAAGGGCTGCACAATTATGGCACATTATACTTTCCAAAATGGCAACAGCCTTCTCATTTACTGTCGGCTCATTTTCTGAATTTTGTCATGCCACACCCATAAGTAGAATCTATATTCCCTTACCCTGAACCTGGGTGAAGTTTTATGACTGCCTCGTTTACCGGAAGTGACGCCACAAGACTCCCATGAGAGACCTTAATAGGTGACCTAGATTTTGCCTAACCCTCTCTTGGGACACTCACCCTTGGAATTTAGCCACCATGCTGTGAGGAAGCCCAGGTAACACAGCAGAATCTGTGTGTAGGTGTTCTAGCCAACAGCCAACAGACAGTATCAACTGCCAGCCTTGTGATGAGTGACTCTTCAGGTGACCCCAGCCTCCAGCCTTTAAGCCACAGCAGTTGGGGCCAAGTAGAACAGAGGCAGTGGTCCCTGAAGAACCCTCCCAAAGTCACAGATTTATGGGCAAAATGCATGCCTGTGTTAAGCCACTAAGTTTCCAGGTGGTTTGCAACAGAACAGTAGATAACAGGAATAGGACTTCACCGTTGCGAGTATAAAATGTCACATGTTAAAGCAAATTAATGGAAACCACAGAAATGCCCAGCAGTAAGCTGCTGAATCTGTAGCACATCTGCACAGTCAAGTACCATGTAACTGCAGCGAGGAATGTCACATCTCCTCTTTTATAGCCATTGCTTCTTTTTCTTTTGGGTGGTAGTATTTTTTGCTTTTCAAAGGTTAGGTACTCCTTAACATGAAGGAGATGAGCCCTTTGTCCCCATTCATCATTTCTTCTGAATTGGCTTATGCACTTTTTTGCCATGCAAAAGTTTTTATTATGTAGATAGGTCCACCAATGATAGAAAGAAAGATAGATAGATAGATAGATAGATAGATAGATAGATAGATAGATACAGATGATTATAGATATAGAAATACAGATAGAGTTGAGATATTGTCTGGACCAACTATTCTTGTACTGAACATCTGATATTTAGATAGATGGTAATGTTAAGAGTTGTGGAGATATTAGAGCTTTGATATGCAAGTAAGTTTGTATTAGAAGTTCAAATGGATTAAGTATTATTTTCAGTGTTAAGGTGAGTGGTACATACTGCTACAGAGAACAACTAAGAACAGAGCAAAGTGGTCAAGGTTATTTCAAGAGCTGTATATTACTTGATAATGAAAAAAAGAAATCTTTTATAATCAAGGAAAAGGTAATATTTCTAGTGAAGTCTAAGAGTATATAGATACTTTAAATATATTTGCAGTTGCTTACATATACTTTTACTGCAAATGATCCTAAATTGCATGTAACAGAAAGACATTAGTCTCATTGTGCAAGCATTTAATAGTGATGTTTAAAAAAACTCAGATGTTCCTTTTAGAGATGACTATTGAGATCTGCATTTTTGTTTGGTCTTGTCTGAATTCTGCAGCCAGTGCATTCATAACTTGCCCTACTTCCATCTCCCCAGCCCAGGGGAATTAGAAAATATAAGTTAAGAAGGACAGATAAGTTGCCTCATTTGCTATGCACCCCAGGTTCATTTTTGCTATTGAGTTGGCATTGTCACCAAGCAGAGGCAATTTTCTTTCGAGAGAGAAAAAGCTGGATGGGGGCCTGGGCTAGGGGGGTGCAGCCAGAAGCATGATGTCACAGGTTACATTGTCTCTTGGAAACTCATCCATCAAACCGTCACCTCCGATTCTATGCAGGGTCACTACAGGAAGAGGCAGCATGCCTCAGTTTGGCCATCTGAAGTGTTAGTATGTAGTGGAGCTGGTGGTGTGAAGCCGATTAATTTTGTTTCAAAGGCCCAAATGGCATGCCACCAAACTCAGACGCAAGCACAGCAGCATCGCCTTAGAAATAATGACTCTACAGCGAGGAGCCCTCATTGCAAAATCTAGAACTGTGCCATCTGCTCGTCTCCTCTTTGATTTATCCCTTTCGAGGTTTAAAAGGATGTAATGGAAAGGTGAGTCTTGTTTTTAAAAACTTGAGAGAAAGGGTGGAATTCCAGATGGATGTTAGCATATCTGAAATATACCAAGATATTTCTTTTCAGTTAGAAGGGGATTGGGATTTATAAGGTGTGAATAGTGTTGTGAAATACTGTCCTCTGGGAAGATAAGGTAAACTTTGGGTCTTTAAAAAATCATGTCTTATACCCTATCTATTTACTTTTATTTCATATCCTAAACATGATTTTTAAATGAATTTTTGCATAAATAGTCATTTTCGGGAACTTTGACAGAGCATGTAGATTCACATTTTTCAAAAGGGACATCCTGTCTTTTGTTGGTGTTTCCGGTTTGTCTTCTGTTTGGGAGAAATGAAAAGCAAGCAGCTGCCTCAGTGGTGCAGGGCTCTGCTAGGTGAACTGGGGCAGCTCCTAACCGAACGCTGTGCAAGTAGTTTGATAATATTCTGTTCCGGGAGAGAGATAAGGAGCACAGAACTCAGGCGGAGTTTCAAGCTCAGCCTTTCCCATCCCTCAGAGACACCTACTAGCATCTGGGGGACAGAAAGAGCAAATGCTCATCTGCCTGCCTGGCCAGGGACCCATCCTGTTCCCAGGCTGGGGGCTTGGTGTCCTGTCGCTGATGAGCGCAGAGCGCCTCTCTGAAGGTTGGCCTTGAAGGAATTAATGCCAGCAAACACCCCTCCCCCGCCCTGCCGCTCCCCAGGAGAAGCGCTTCTGCAGAAGTCATTTGGTGTGTGTGTGTGTGCGGCTTTCCCCTGTGAGGGGATTAGAGAATAGCAGAGTGCTTTGTGAGAAAAAGCCTGGAAGAGGTTGCTGGGAGAAAGCAAGCCGAAGGAAGGAAGACCGGCTTTCCTGGTCCCCTCATTGAAGTGACTAAGAAAGCCAGTCGCCTGGCCTAGAGCAGCTGGGGGCTTGTTTGCTTTCGTCTTCCCTGGGAGAAACCGGTAAGGCTCCTTTTTCCTATTGCTCTGGGATGCTACTGCAATTGCTTTCCTAAATTGCCGGTGTTGGAAGGAAGGGAAATTGGCTAGCGGTTCTCCAGACATCCTGCATTGTCCCTGCCGAACGTCTGAGAAGGCGCTGCTTCCTGCACAAAGGGCTGCTAGCCACAGCACCTTTGACTTTTCCCAAACTTGATTAGCATCACTTTTGAGCAACTGACTTAAACAAAACGTATGCTCATGCAGAAACTATAACCCATAGAGGCCTTCACTTATTTCTAGGACAGTTGTATTTTTAAAGTGTGCAGGCTACAATAATATTACTTTTCTTCCCGCCTTCTAAGTTGTTCTAGCTGGGCTAGTAATCAAATGAAAGGAGACAAATGAACAGAAGAAAATCAAAATTTTAATACATGTGCATGGGAATTCACATAGGCATGAAAATTTGAGGCAACATTGGGTAGATCTGACATTTTGGGAGAAAGGAGGAAGGGGGGAGGGAGATCTTAGATTTCAGAAGTGAGGCTGGGCAATTTACAGGTAGTTGAGGAAGGACAGAACACACCTAGCAGGCAAATCCTGGCGAGGCCACTCAGAAACAATGGGACACGGGGGGTATCCAGCTAACAGGCTTGGAGTCTTCCTGCTGGGGTGAAGATTCTTAAAGTGATTAAGCCAAATCTCCCTCCCCAAAGCATTTTTTCTCTGTCTAAACCTCTTGGGCAGGAGAGAGGGAGGGTCAAAGGTTCTTTCTGAGTCTTTTGTTTCTTAATAATCAATATCCCCAAACACAGCTGGTGGCAAAATTCTAATTCTCTTCAACAGCATGCATATCTAAATTTGATTAGTTTGGTGGTACAACTGCATGGGGGGTAGGAGAAAATTGGGTCTTTCTGGAAAATTCCAAGTCGCCTGTTTCCTGTATTTCTCATCACAAATGTCACCTGCTTTGTAACTAGGGCTATGAGGACCAAAGCCACTGCTAGTAAACCAAGTAGTCCCAAAAGCAAGTTCCAGACAACTGAACATAAGGGGAGAGAAGTCCCGCTAAAATGAGGAAAATGGAATTTTAAGTTAGTCACCGAGAACTTTACATTCTCTATTTGTTACTCAGCAATTGTTCTGATCAGAAAGAAAAAAAATGAGGAACCTTCCGACGTCAGAAAGAATAGGTCAGAAAGAATAGGTACGGGAGAAAGGAGGAAGGGGGGAAGGAGATCTTAACATTTTCATGGAATCACACAACCTTATTTGCAAATGTTATTTCTCACTCCCTAATTTTATTCTGTTATTTTTAGAATTAACTTTGGTATTTGTGTGGCATATATATATATATATATATATATATATATATATATATATAACCTGGGAAACTTAAGCATGAATCATTTAGACATATATTAATTCAGTTTGAGGCAAATTATCCCTCAAGCAAATGACTCAAGTCCTTATGAGTTGGAGTGTGTGTGAAGATATAAGCAACAGACAGCTGTTGCTTCTGTGATGGACAAGTCTAGAAGCCTGTCCTCAGGTCTGAGAACCAAATTCCTGGAAACCATGCCCGCCCTTCCCCCACCCCACAGGAGGGAATAGTAATCTTTGTTGTGGTGGTTGTTTTGCCCTGAGAAAGTCTGGATGCTGCCTAATGTAGCTGACTCTCTGCATGTTTCCCTCCTCATTAAAATAAAACTAAAAGCCGTGCTTTATACAAGGTCCTAATGGTAGATGTGTAGTTTCTGAACTTAGCACATACCAAATAATACAAATACTATTCCGGTTGAATCTGTGCATCATGAAAACAATGATCAAGTGCAATGAATCAGCACCCACTAATTTCCTACAACTTGCGCTTCAATTAAAATGGGCCCAGAGAATATTTTCTCCTCGATGGATGTTGCAGTCTAAAAATGACCTGGTTATTAGAGTATTCAGAAATTGAAAATGTGCGGCATTTATTTCATTACTAAATACCAGGTTTTTAAAAGGATGTAACTATTTAAATATTTTCTTTGCATCGATATTAGTATGAACACCTGGAAAATATATATGCTCTTTCTTTGAAATAAGCTAATTATTTGCCCGAGATAACCTTTGGAAAAGAAAAAAGAAAAAAAAAAATGAAAGCCAATTCCCTTTCAATTTCAATTTCCGTTCTTCTTCAACTGAAATGCTAATTCAACCCAACAGTGCATCTTTGCCTTTAGGAATTGTTTATAGAATGCAGGCAGTTAATTTGGGGGTCCTGCATGCTAGATAACAGCTAATCAATTTATCTTAACTCTCAGGATGCCTGGGAGGTTTTCCAGGTTTGATCAATGTTATTTACTATTTTCGGCTCCATGCTGGTTCCAGTTCCAAAGACTATTTACCTTCATAATATTTGAGCCCAAGGGTGTTGAGTTTATTAGAATGGATTTTCTTTCCAGGCCGATCTTTTAAAATCCCTTTGCTGGTCGTTTTTCACTATTGCCTTGTGAGAGCTCCATTCATCTGGCACTGAGTGCCTGGGTGTCACTAGTGGCCCATGTTTGCGGTGAGAGAGAAAACTCTATTTTGGTGGGGCTCCCTGCAGAGTCAGCCAAGGCCAGAAGGGAAAGATCAACTCTTGCTGTTCTGACAATTGTTTGCATGTTCACATGGTCCGGTTTCGAATGTGGTTTCAGCAACAACAAAAAGTGCTCATTCTTGTGAATTATTGATACATGAAAATATAGCACTGGCTACTTAGAACCTGAAAGTTGCATTAATCAATAATCCTCTCACATTGCACAAGACCTGCCCTGTGTTATTCTCTTCCTTTGACATTTAAATAATTCAAAAGTAAGTTTTCTCTATTCATCTGACCATTACACAAATTGGAAAAATATGGACCAAAATATTTGAACAACTGAAACTTTATATCTTATAAATTACCATTTTTCTCATTTTGCCTTGATAAATTAATTTTTTTCTGTTAGATGGTTTTTGTTAAATGTTTTGTTTTGTTAAATGATATATCACAGTGATGGACATCATTTATAATAATAAATAGGAAAAGGGCTTCATGGGAAAGAAATGAAAGGTTCTTTAATCCACCTGGTAGCAGACACTGCCTGGCCTCTTTACAAATATGTTACCATTGAATTTCCTCAACAATGCTATAAAATAGGTATTATGATGATTATTTTAAGGATGAGGACACTGAAGCCCAAAGAAATTAAGAATGAAATTATGTCATGTGATTACTAATGTGACAAACCCAAATCTTTCCCCTGCTCTTTTTAGCCATTTCTGCATTGCTGTCTTAAAACCGTATCTTTCTTCCCAGGTTTCCTATCAATTGATAAGTCCCTACAGTTTATCTTAATGCTTCCAGAAAATCTCCCATTACACTTTCAGCTGTTCTCTAACTTCCTTTATAAGCCAACAACCAATAGATATAAGTTCAGATTGGACAGGGGCTGCACATGTTCATGTGTAAAAATGTTTTTGAAATGTCAAAGTAGAAACAACATATTATATTAAAATGTAGAACACAGCACTGTAGTTAACACTGCTATATGATATATAGGGAAATTGTTAAGAGAATAAATCCTAAGAGTTTCATCACAGGGAGAAAATTATTTTCTTCTTTTATTTATAGTGTATCTCTATATATAAAAGGCTAAGTGACTGGCTGACCAACCAGTAGGTATGATGTGCACTGACCAGCACGGGGGCAGATGCTCAACAAAGGAGCTGCCAAGCAACAGCAACTTTGCAGAGTGCACTCTTGCACTCCAGGACTCCTCAGGGGATGTTGGCCTGCCAGTTTTGACCTGATCTCTGCAGGCCAGGATGAAGGATCCTGCTCACTTTGCAGACGCCCTTTGAGGCCTGGTGCCACCCGAGGGAGGGACCATGGGACATTGGCTCCAAGGCATGTCCAGCCTGTCTCACCTAGTCCTACCCTACCAGCCACCTTCTAATTATTTTTTTCAATGTACACAAATCCGTGCAATGTACACAAGTCCTCTAGTATATAATGATGGTTGTTAGCTAAACCTATTGGATAATCATTTCAAAATATATGTAATTATATCATCATGCTATACAGCTTAAATTTTTACAGTGATATGTATCAAATAGAGGCCTGGTGCGTGGATTTGTGCACATTGAAAGGAAATTAATTAGAAGAAATATTTTAATATTGCTATTCACCCTTTCTCGGTAATAAAAGTATCAACCAAATTCATGATCAACAGTTACAGATCGAAACACATGTGTGTGATTGGCACCAGTGAGAGCTTTATATGTATCGGGCATGTGCGAATCAACTTAGCCTTTTATATATATAGAATAAGCTTGCTTAATTAGACCTGCTTTCTGATTTAACAAAACTTTTTCTAGCTCCATAAAGCACCCCAACTTCTCTTTCAGGTAATTGTCAGCAACACAGCAGTAATTAACAACACGAAGCAGATTATTATTGTAGATCACGCAGGGAGAACAAAGAATAAAATATTTAACTGTAGCCGTGTTTGACTATATTCTGTGCAGTGAGAAAACCTGAAGTCATTTTCAAGGTCCACCATTTCTTACTTCTTTCTTTTCAGTTGGGTCAAGTTTCTAAGCTTTCTAAATATCCATTCTCTGGCTAATGAGAAGAAAATAGGATTCCATGGAGTTTCCTCTGTACCTACTCCAGGACTTCTGTGAGGATCAAATGAGATGAGGCACAGGAAAATGCTTCACAGACATTTGGTTAAAGTGTGAAATGTTTGTACCTGGCATAAAGCAAGTCATGTACCTGGGCCAAAGAAACTGCAAGGGGGTTAGTTGTTTCTAGGGAGAGGAAGCTGGGCACTGCTATGTGAGATCATTACCCAGTGCCCACAGTCACCGTTTCTGGGCTGGGTTGGGTTGTGGGCTATAATTTGCCCCAGGGGATCAGTCTTGGTAGCATTGGCTGCAATTTGGTGGGCTGTTGCTCTGGGGTGGTGGCAGGGCCTGTGTCCCACTTCGGGGAAGCCGAGTGTTGTTTTGTGGGCACCAGGTCTCCGGTGCTGTTTCTCTGTAAATGGCCAGTGCATGTCATGACAGCTCCTACATCAAACGTCTATCCCCTAGTGGTCAGTGTGTGTCATTGCAACTGGTCAGACACAGCATATTAGCCTTTTATATATAGATATCACTATAGCTATAGCTATAGATATAGATAATTTATCAATAAAACTGGAAAAAAAGAAGGCAGCATATTAGATAGATGTACTTGGTAAGGGAAATAAGAATTAAATTTGGTTTGGATTAGGTCCATGCCTGCTCTGGTTTTCATCATATATCCAGTAGGAGATCTCAATCTTCAAGAAAGCTAGGATGCAATCTTGTCTCCTCCATTATTTGTATAGAGATGGGTTTTCAACCCTTCTCAGCCTCACTTTCTACCTCCATCAGGTGAGTTAAGGGAAGGACAGGGTTGTAGATACCTGGAAAATGCATCTGTAGTCCCCTTTTATTAATTGAACTCAAGGAAACAATGGCATGCCATTAATGGACTTGTAAATGTATCAGTGCATTAGACTAGCACAGTGGTCAGCAAACTGTGGCTGGCGAGCCACATGCGGCTTGCGAGCTGCGGTTTGCCACTCTGTTGACTAATGAGTTTGCCGACCACTGGTCTAGCACATTCATAATATAGCACTGATTGACTTCAACACATTGATTTAGTCAGCACTATCTATCCAATTGCCTTGTATATTGGTTTTCTATATCACTGCTATCACAAATTACCACAAATTTAGTGTCTTAAAACAACATGAATTTATTTTCTTACAGTCCTGGAGATCTAAAGCCTGAAATGGATCTAAAACTAAGGTGTTAGGAGGGCTGCATTCCTTCTGGAGGTATTAGGAGATAATCTGTTCCTTGCTTTTCCAGCTTCCAGATATTGCCTGCATTTCTTGGCTCATGGCTTCACATCACTCTGAATTCTTCTTTCATTGTCATTTCTCTCCTCTGATTTTGTCTCTCCTGCTTCTTTCCATCCCTTACAAGGACCCTTGTGATTTCATTAGCTTCACCAGGCTAATCCAAGGAAATATTTTTATTCCAACATCTTTAATCACACATGCAACTTTCTTTTGCCATATAACATAACATGTCCACAGGTTTGGAGAATTAGAACATGGATGACTTTGGGAGACACTCTTCTGACTACCAGATGTTGCAATATATTTCTTCATCGCTATATGATTTCTATGTATTCCATAATCTTATAGGTAATGGGGAGCCATAAAGTATTTCAAGTGGAGAGGTGAAATAATCAGGTTTCCATGTTAGAATCCTTACAGAGAACACTATAGACATGGAGGCCCAACTGGGACATCAACTGGAATGCAGGAGAGAGAAGTTGAGAACATAACTTCTGTCACTGTCTGTAGAAGAAGGGGCAAGGAAGAGTTTGAGAGATATTAAAAAAGAGTACTTTGCCCTGGCCAGGTGACCCAGTTGGTTGCAGTGTTGTTCCATATGCCAAAAGGTTGTGGATTTGATCCGTAGTCAGGGCACGTATGGTAAACAACTGATCAATGTTTCTCTCTCTTTCATTTCCTCTCCATCTCTAAAAAGATAAACAAAAACATATCCTCGGGTGATGATTTTAAAATATATTTTAATAAAGAATACTTTGGCAGGATAGCTGAGAGGAAAAAGTTTGTAACTTGGATAATTCGGGTGGATACTGCAGAGGTAGGATAGGTGACTGTGAGAAGATGCATATACACTGAGTGGCCAGATTATTATGATCTCGAAATGCATAATAATCTGGTTACTCAGTGTGTGTGTGTGTGTGTGTGTGTGTGTGTGTGTGTGTGTGTGTGTGTGTGTATTAAAAGCCCAGTGCATGAATTTGTGCATGGGTGGGGTCTGGCCAGCCTGGCCAGGGGGAGGGGACATGAGCAGTTGGCCAGCCTGTCTGCTGGTCGAACTCCTGATCTAGGGAACAATCCTATTATGTAGGATATACACTGAGTGCCAGATTATTATTATGTGTTCAGAAATCATAATAATCTGGCCACTCACTGTATACTGCACTAGGAGCTGGGGATACAATGGTAGCCAGAAATACTTCTTCCCTCATGTAGCTTAAAACTATCTGTGAAGACCCTGATGGTAATAATAACAGTAAGTCGTATTTATTGAGTGCTTTATCTTATCTTTATCTTAAGATACATTTAATCTTCATACCAATTCCCTTAGGTAGATATTAGTATCAGTATCATCCCGTTTTTCAGATGAAGAAATTGATACAAAGAGTTTATATGATTTTCTGAAGTTTGAGCAATTTGCAAGCAGAGGGAAGGGATTTGAAGCCACGTAGTCTGACTCCAGGGTTCATGGTCTTAATTCTTACACTTTACTGCCTTACTTAACAATTAATTATGATTTTATGGGACATTTAGTATGAGAACGATCTGCATTTCCATGCGAGGGCAACAATGATAACAGTTATTGCTGATGAGATAAACTGTGAATTTTTCTGAGGCAAATTCCTACAGATCCACAGCCATCAGGAGGAAGTGATCTATGATAAAATAAAATGTTTGTATGGGGCTCTGGACTGGGCATAAGAGCACAATTAGAGAAAGATCTTATTTCCCTGATCTCTAAGAATTTATATCCACATGGAGAAAACCATATTGAAGTAATAAAAAATAGGTGATCAAAACCAAAATGGGTCCAAGGCACTCTAGACAAATCTGCATTGAGGCTATAATCCTTTTGTGAAAAGAAGTGGATCAAGCTGATCAGATGTAGGGGTGTTATATGCATTCATCAAATGACTCAATGTGCTATGCACTTTCTACACATTCTCCCATTTAATTCTTACTAGAATGGGAGTCAAAGCCTTATAGATGGAGAAATCAAGGTAGAGAGGTAGTTAAGGAACTTGTCCAAGGTGACAACTTGATGATCCACGGAGTGAAATCTGAACCCCAAGGTCTCATGTCTCACTATGCTATGTGTATGTTTAAAGGATGTGGGTTCAATGTACCAGACAGAACTGTCTTTAAATAAAAAAAATTAATGCCTCATCAAACCTAAAATAATGTTAAATTTTTAAGGTCCTGGTATCTTGATATGGTTGTTCTTCATTATTATCATTGATTAGTCTGCTAGGTGGAGCTGCTCTATGTGTGTGAAGATATGAGTTTCAGTGTAGGTGAGCTTTTTAAAAAATCATCTTCGCCAAGAAAGATATATGTAAATATGTTTGCATCTCTTTTTGTCCTCTTAAACTATTTTATAATCTTTGTAGAAGTTATAACGTGAAATTATATAACAAGTGCATATGGGCTCTTAAAATTATATATAATATATATTAGAGTTCCAGTGCATGAAATTTGTGCATTGGAGGGATATCCCTCAGCCCAGCCTATGCCCTCTCACAGTCTGGGAGCCCTTGAAACCCCTCGCTCCTTACCGCCTGCCTACTTTTTGCTCCTTACCACTCAGCTTGTTGGTCCTTAGCGCTGACCCGGCTTCTGGCTGAGTGGTGCTCCCCCTGTGGGAGCGCACTGACCTCCAAGGGGCAGCTCCTGCATTCATGTCTTCCCCCTGATGGTCAGTGCACATCATAGTGATTGGTCCTTCTGGTCATTGTGCCGTAAAGGTCGCTTAGGCTTTTATTATATAGATATATATCATTAGGTAACAAATGCTAAGCGATATTATCAGGAGAAATGTGATACACTTTTTTCCCTTTATATCTAGATCATCTTGAAGATATGAGACCTTGCTCCTTAATTTTGATCCTTAATTTATGAAACAGAATAATTTCGATTTGTTTAATCTTTTCCACTGGATGTTTATTTAACGAACAATTACTTGGTATCCACTCTGTTGGGCACACACTTAATTTAACTTGTTCCTAGCAATTCTTGGTAGGGAAGTTCCTCTTGACAGTGGAGAAGGAAAGTCTCAGAAGAGCACAGCCACACTTGAACTCCTGGCTTTTGTCCTTTACCCTGGAAGACTTGCTCACAGGCCTCTCAAGCTACATATCTAAAATAGGTGCTCAGAGCCACTGGAGAAGACTCCATATATCCCCACTTGCAACAACAAACTAGGAGAATTTGGTTATATCCCCATGATCAAAATTAGGCACATTTTGAGATCATGATTCTATTTCGTAGGATAATCTGCAGCTTGCTTGAATGAAAGAGGATACCAAAGCCCATTTGTTGAAAGGATAACTTTCTGCAATTGTATAATTTGGTTCAAAGTGAGAATTCCCAAAATATAAGAATTCTAAAAACATAGCTTGCTAGCCAATTGCCGAGAGATTTACATTCAAGATTGATATCTATTCATGCTTATACTCTGCTTATATACATGTAGGAAAACACTTTTGGTGAACATTCCAAATGTTCTAAACCCATGTTGACTTCTTCCAAAACTCATGACAAGAAGGGGACAGAGCTAGAATTATCATCTCAGAGTATCTGACCCTGGGTTCAATGCTTAGAGTAGATTATGGTTAGTTTTAATAGTAAATAATACGTAATTGCTAACAGGTGCCTTTGGTTATTGAGAAATAGCATTTAAAATAGTGTTTTCAGTGATATATTGCCTACAGGAAGATGTCATCATGCAAGCTTAATAGCAGTGCTTGAAGGTGAGAATTCAGTATCATATTGAAAGGGAAAGTTTGTTCAGATTTTTTCATCCACCGTTAGGGAATCAAACATCTCCTAGTGTGTTTTATATTTATAAGACCAATGATAAAAGATACTAAAATCCACAGTTGAAGAAACCTAAGCAAGTAATTTTCAATATGCCAATAAGATCTACAAAGACAAATAGCCTGAGCCTTTGATTAAAAATGATTTCATGCCTTAGAAGTTTGACTTAGTGGATAGAGCATTGGCCTGTGAACATAAGGGTCCCAGGTTCGATTCCAGCCAAACACACATGCCCCAGTTGGGGCTCAGTCCCAGGGGAGAGAGCATGAAAGAGGCAGCCCATCAATGATTCTCTCTCATTGATGTTTCAATCTCTCTGTCCTTCTCCTTTCCTCTCTGAAATTAGTAAAAATATTTTTAAAAAATGATTTCATTCAGTGAATTCCCAATAAATACAAAGTTCAGCTATCCTCAGGTCGCAGTAACACTGGCTTATTCTTCCCTGTAATTCTGCACCACAAGTATAGGTTAGCTCTTTATTTCCACTAATTCAAGTTAAGGTGACAACAAATTTAATTTCCATATACATATGTAACTTCAAATAAAGGCTTTGAAGCTACTGCAGACACAAGCTTGCTCACTAGATTTTATTCGATAATACCTATCCTCCTGCCACATAACAGCAAGAGCAAACATTCCAAAACTTCTTATAAGTAACAGGAAATCAACCATCTCTGATAATTATGAAAACTTTCCCTCATTAGTAATGCACTGTACGGCCCCAAGAAAAGTGTGGGAAATTGGGACATAATTGGGACATAACAGGCTTTTAAGTCTTATATTTTGGGGAACAAAACTGTCCTAACTTAAAATAAAAACAACATGTAAATGAGATTTGTATGGCTGAATGTGGACAGAAGGGCTGTAAAGATATCAGTATGTATTAGAACATGAATAATTTATTTTATGATGTAAAACCTAATAAAGATTTAATGATCACCCATATGCCTTTAAAATTATGTGAGAAATAGTAATATGGTGGGCAAATATAAGCAGCTATTATAAATCTGTCCAAAATACTGTTTATGATTTGTCCTATGTTAGTTCCTTTGTGGAAAGCGTTGGTCACAGAATGATGCAATAAATGCTTGCAAAGAAGTTTCTCTTCCAAGATACCTGTTCAGTGAATGTTTTCCTCTAAAACCATGAAATAAACTCTAACTTCGGACTGGGACTAACCATTTTCTGATTTATAAATCTAATGATTTCAATATCATGGAAAATTTTGGGTGAAGAAATACTATTTTAGGGGCTTACTTTCCCACAAATATTGGTGGCCTGTTACTTTTAATCCCATTTGAATGCCTGCTAAGGAGTGGTTGAGTTAAATCCATCGTATCTTGGTTATTCTTCATGGATGAGTTCCAGTTCTTTGGTGATAGAACTAAATGCTCACAAGATGCTGTGTATCAGCAGTGAAACAATTAGTCGTTGAGAAGCTTTGGGGAAATCGCTTAAGCAACGAATTAATTATTGTGATTCTGGTCTCCCTTTACAAATGCTAGATCTCAGAAAGGAGTCCCCACCCACCCCAGTTCTTGATGCTCTTATTAAAGATGTAAAATTTCATAAAACCTTTGATAAAGCATTATGAAGTCTCTTTCTGTATAATACAACTGGTATTTTTTTCCAGATTTGTATTTCCATAATTAAACATCCTAAAATACAAATCCCATTATTATTTGTTATGTCTAGTCAGTAATTAGACCTCAGCTGGTAGGGCAATTTCTGAACAGAGTTTACCAATTTACATACTAATCCAGCAGAGTCTGGTGGGACATGATTAGCATAGATTCAGTCAACATCTTAATTAGCCTGAATCCCAGCATGCCTTCTGAGGTGCCTTACCCCACCCCCCACCCCTGTGGGTCTTGTTTAGCTGACTTTTTTTTCTTCCAAATTCCCACTCTCCAAAAGATATTTTCCAGTATTCTTTTTCACAGATGAAATGGTTGTATGTCAAAGTGCTATGCCTGGCAAGACATTTTGTGCAAAGCCCTAGAAATGTGAGAAATCTGGCTGGGCAAATGATGAATCCACAAATCTGAAGTAACACCAAATGACCAGAGTGTGTTATGTTACCATATATCCGCTAACCTCCCCCCACCACCGCTGACTCACCCCAACACTAGATAACAAGGTCTATAAGCCATCCTCAATAGATGAGAATCTTATTTTCTAAGACACTAGAGGAAATTCCTTATTCCTGTCCATGATCATTATTTATCATCTCACATGTCAGGAAATCCCTAACCAAAACGCCACATAATGCATAGTTAAGCCTCTGGCCCCTCTGTCCATCCTTAGTGGAAATGGAGAACTATGCAAAGCTCCTCATGTAGCTGAGAACCATAATTAAATCATCTCCTTCACTTTACCTTCTTTAGGTAGAATGTTTTCCAGCTCCTTGACTCTTTCCTCTTAGGTCCTTTCCTTCAACTGTTTGATCGTCTTTGTGGCTTTCCTCTGAACTGGTTCCAAGTTCTCCACACCCCTCTTAATTGTGGAGTTCAGAGCTAGGTGGAGTACCTTTGAAATAATTTGAATGGCCAGATTTCCTCAGGATAGGTATTTAAAATGTAGTGTACCTCCATATTCGACTTGCTTCTATATCAGTACTTGCTATATTAGTTAGCTGGCTAGCTTTGTTTATTCCCCTTCCACTTTTAAAAAAAGTTTGTGTGTGTTTGTTTGTTTTTAATTTGTGTGCTATTCTATAACCCAGAGGGGATTTCTTCTGTTTGCTTTGTAAGATTTTATTGCAGTTTATCACCTACATTTTCAGTTTTAATTTCAATTTGCAAAACTATAAACCACTGGTAACTCCTGCCAAGGTTTAAAGTCATTTGCAAACTCAATTTGAGCATTGCCAATGAGTTACTGCACAAACCAAGGGCATGAAGTCCTCAGTGCGAGCTGGGATGATCCCAGGAGGATACCACTCACTAACACCTTCCACTCAAGGATTCATCTCTCTTGCTTTTTTTTTCCTTTTGCTGTATCACCCTTCCCTGCTTTTGACCTTTGTCTCGTGACATTTTCTCTTTCTATTTTCTTTTTACTCATTCCTTCTTCTTCTTCATCACTTCCATTTTCACTCCATACCTTCCCGTTACCCCTGCTTGAGATTTGTTCCCCATCCAGAAAATTTGTTTGGTTATCCTGTGGGAAGTGTCACGTGAAGAGACAAGAAATGGAAGACAAGAAATACCCACCCAATTTTTCTTTCTAGCTTTGTACCAGCTTAGCTGAAAAAAAAAAAGGCCATATAGGAGACAGATAAGAACAAGTCAAAAGCACTAAGTAATGGATATTATGAAAATCAAGGTGAAGATGAAAAATTGGCCACTTCAGCCCTCTCGAAGTATTTACATCCTTTTCCTAGCACACACCTTTCTAACCACACAAAAAGAGCTAGTCAGAGTGTTGCAGTGTTTGTGCATAAAAGACCCAATCTAACTCACATGTCAGGGCCAGGCATATGTTTTAAATTCCAGAAGGTGTCCCAGCATGCCTTAAAAGCCAAGGTCTGTATTGATCCCTGTCTAGAAACTTTAGAATCTTCAAGATTATAAAAGGTTTATTCATACATCTTTGGCGATTTTAAAAAATAGTTGCATGTCTGTGGTCAAGAAGCAGGTGTGAGGACTTTTGCATGAATGTCTTTATAGCCAAAAATATCTTCCTTTGAAAACTTTAAACAGTTCAGATATCCCCTACTATCTCAGGGGTTGCTGATGGAAGAGAAAGCACCTACATTGGGAGTTTTGTTTAACTGGTTGGTTGGTTTAGCTTGTTTTTTTATTTATTTTTATTTTTATGTGGCCAGTTGAATTTGTTTTGCATGTGTGTATTTGTTCAAACCTACAATTCCTTGCCAAAAAATGACTTGCACTCTAGATGTAGAAATGATAAACACAGCCTTAGTTTCTTTGTTTCCCATTCTAATTCCTGATCACTTTTCTGAAACCATGGTGAGGCAAATACACTCTCCCACTTTTCTTTTTATTTTAATACTAGAGACCCGTTGCAGGAAGATTCCTGCAAGAATAGAGCTTCCTGCAGCATGACCAAAGCTCCCTCCCTTCTCTGCTGCCTCACTCCCTCCATTCTCCACTATCTTGCTCCCTCCCATCTCCCCTGCCGCACTCCCTCCCATCTCTGCTGCCTTGCTCACTCCCATCTCCACTGCCTCGCTCCCTTCTCCATTGCCTTGCTTCCTTCTCTGCTGCCTCCCTTCCTCTCATCTCCTCGCCTTGTTCCCTCCCTTCTCCCCTGCCTGGATTGCTTACTTCTCCACAGCTTTGCTCCCTTCTGCAGTGCTTGGCTTCCTTCTACACCCTCTTCTGCCTGTGGATATGCAAATTATCCGCCATCTTCATTGGGTTAATTTGCATACTTGATCTGATTGGCTTGTGGGCGTGACTTGTGGGTATAGCAAAGGTATGGTCAATTTGCATATTACTCTTTTATTAGATAGGCTATTTTATTGATTTTTTTTTACAGAGAGGAAGGAAGAGGGATAGATGGTTAGAAACATTGATTCAGCTGCCTCCTGCACACCCCCTACTGGATTTGAACCAAGGACCCTTGACCGGAATCGAACCAAGGATCCTTGAGTCTGCAGGCCAACGCTCTATCCACTGAGCCAAACTGGTTAGGGCTACACTCTCCCACTTTTCACCTACAAGTGTGGCCAGACCTAAAAGTGTGTGAGAAAGGAACTTCAGTGTTTATGAATTATAATAAATGACAGGAGCCATGAGAGGGACTTTGTAGGCTCTGGTTAAGAAAAGGAATTGTTGGCTGAAACCAGTTTGGCTCAGTGGATAGAGCGTCGGCCTGCGGACTGAAAGGTCCCAGGTTCGATTCCGGTCAAGGCCATGTACCTTCGCTGCGGGCACGTCCCCAGGAGGGGGCATGCAAGAGGCAGCTGATCGATTTTTCTCTCTCATCGATGTTTCTGACTTTCTATCCCTCTCCCTTCTGCTCTGTAAAAAAATCAATAAAAACATATTTTTAAAAAAAAAGGAAAAAAAGAAAAGGAATTGTTGATGGAGATGTAAAATAATGCAGCTATCTTGTAAAACAGTTTGGAGGTTCCTCAAAAGTTTAAAGTTACCATATGACCGAGCAATTCCACTTTTAGGTATATACTCAAGAGAAATTAAGCCATATGTCCACACAATAACTTGTGTGCATTAATGCTTATGAAACCATTGTTTACAATAGCCAAAAAGTGGAAACAATGCTGATGTCCATCAACTGGTAAATGGATAAATAAAATGTAGGATATCCATATAATGGAATATTATTCAGCAATTAAAAAAGAATGAAGTACTGCTACATGCTGCATTGTGCTAAGGAAAAGAAGCCAGTGATACAGGATCACATGTTGTGTGATTCCATTTGTGTAAAATGTCTAGATTAGAAACAAAGTAGATTTGTGATTATTAGGGGCAGGGGGTGGTGGGTAGGGAAAATAGGCAGTGATTACTAATGGATACAAGGTTTTATGGGAGATGGGCCTGTTCTAAAAGTAGATTGTGGTGATATTTGCACAACTCTATAAATATACAAATGAAACATTGACTTACACACATTAAATTAGTGGATAATATGTATGTGAATTATCAACAAAGCTGTTAAAAATGAAAACAAAATGAGTTCTCATACAGAGCCTAGTGTTCCTAGATCCTTCAAAAAATTCTTTCATATGTTACAGTTTAAAGATAGATAGCTAAACTCTGTTATCATCTTAAATAAACATTTTCTCCAAGTGGCTCCATCGCAGATATCAAATAAGACAATTTGAGCATGGTTGTAGTTTTAGAGAATCTACCCCAGAATGAAGCATCTTGAGCAACTATGTGCAATCTGCTTTACCATTAGTATGCTTTGTAAGAGTAATCCAAAGGCTGTACTCTTTTGAAGTTAGCAGCCCATTTTCTCAGTGAGAATAATGGTACAGACCTCTAGCAAGCTCACAGAATTATATTAGAGTACAATTAGATGTGTACTATCACAGCCCCTTAACGAATGTCATGGAAATGCAAAGCCTTAGAACATACCCAGCAGTATGTATTATAAATATCAAATATGTGTTTGCTTAACATGTTCATATTTAGGTTGAATTTGGTTATTCCTGTGATCCTCTTGATCCTGACATTATATGATTACACATCTCCCTTCCACATACACAATCACACACAATAAAATATGAATGGACATTTACATTAGATACAATTTTGGTTGGCAAACACCAAATGAGTAGTTTATATCCCTTTTTTAAAAAATCTCCTAACTTCACTAATGAAGGTGAGTAATGCAAAAGTATGGCTTTAACTTTTAAAATTTTCAAAAGAGAACTAAAAAGTTAAAGAAAGTGAGAGACCCTGTGATGAACCAGGGAATTTTAAATACTGTTTAAATAACGACTGAAAGGGCATATGAAGCAATACTTGCAAATAGACTTCTCATTCATAATTGTTTATGGAATTGCTTTCTGAATGAATTGAAAATGTGAGGTAAATAGAAATTTTGTTGAAAGTTAACTCATTGTCCAAAACTCCTTTCACTCCAGACACCCACACACGTGCGGGAATAATACATCATATTGTTCTGTAATTGTAATTCTAAAAACTCTACTGGAACAGCACATTCTTCTACAGGTCGGAAAAAATACATTTCTATCCTGCATTAAAAATAGATTTTTTCTATAAATTTTCTGTACTTCGAAATGGTTGAATACACATGAGTTTGCCAAACTAGAACAGAGAGTTCTGTGTACCCTTCATGCAGCTTCTCCCAATGATAACATCATAAGTACATATAGTGTCAAAACCTGGAAATTGATATTGACACAGTAATTGAGTTTTATAGTGGTGAAATTTCCCTTAGAAACTGGGATACAAATTATCACAGAATTTCAAGTCTCAAGTGTCACAACTGACTGTTTTTATTGGTTCAAGCTTTTATTATTAAAGGGTATCATTTGATTCTTCATGTAGGCAAATGTTGCCCTATTGTTTTTGCTGTTTTTAATTACAAGTATTGAAACGCAGATAATAGTGCATTTTGTCTTATATTTGTATCCAAAAATACTAATAAGCTCCATTTCAAAATATATTACTATATTTTAGCTCTGCCTTGCTTTCAGACAACACTTAGATTATCAAATTAGAGCCCTATTGTTCCCTCAGAGGTGGCAGGAGTTATTAAAATGTATTCTGCATATTTTGTTTCTGTAATTATGTCTAATCAGTGTGATGTGATGCTGTAATAAAGTAATTAAAAACACATATTTGAGATACAAGTGGAAACAAAAGAGGAAACTCGTCTACTTTGCTTCCAAGTGACAGGAACTGATAGAAACTTGAAATATTAGACAAGCCCAGCAGCCTGGAAACAAAACAAAAAAATGAGTTAATAGGTAGAGAATGCAAATTTTCTGTAGAAATATCTTGGCTTTAAAACAAAAGCAAGGGCTTCATCATTATGGATTCTTTTTTCCCTTGCGGAATGGATGCTGAAAGATGTCGAGGTCTCATAAATGTGTCCAAAGACCAGTTCACAGCACCCAGGGAGGGAAGCTTTCTCAAAGAAATGCCTTCCCATGCTGCGTAAATGGCATGTGTCAAGGGGGAAAGACCTCAGTGCAGTCTGATTGAGCAGGGGCTGCTGTGGGCCCTTTCCTTTGTGCCCTGATCATTTACATGACTTAAACACAACAATGAGCTCTATAGTCAATAAAACAAGACACTTTGCCATAGCAACAGTTTCAGAATGTGGCACAGCTTCGGTGCTGTCCCTGCGACATAGAAAAGTACCATAAAGAAACATTCCATATGAATATGTTTAGAGATTTCTTTACGCCACTGTTAGTTGTTTCAGATTCCACTGGGTTCGGGTTTTATTGACTCGGCCCATCTTTCTTTTGCTCTATGAGAACGTGCTTTGTGTAGAAGTTGGGGACACAACTGAGGGGTCAGAGGGTGGGAATACATACTCGGCTGTGATGGGAATGGAATTCTTGAGTACTTTTGCAGAAAACTATTAATCCTATCCAGGAAACCATGTAAAACTCAGGAATGTAATGGACATCCCTAAGTCATTGTTGGTTTCTTTGAAGGTATGTAATAAATGGCCCTTTTAGTGTTTGCACTTTTCACTTCTATCACATATCAACATGTGCATATAATACAGCCCACTTTAGAAAATCATAAGGAAATGAACTCCACACTCAATGCTCTTGTCCAAAAGACACAGCACATATGTTATCGAAGCTGTAATTAAGCTCCACTATTTTCCTCTTCTTTCAAGGTCATTTCCTGGCATCATAAAATTTTCCTGTTAAGGAAGTCCTCCTTTTTAAAAAAGAAAACAATAATACTTTCTACAAGTTTGAATCTAATGCAGTTGTTCTGGTAAAAATTTCACTGAAGGAGGCAAATCAGACAGGGAGACCAGATAAAGAACTTTAATGATCAGTGATAACAGTTGGATATGATTTTGCTATGCAACATACAGTGGCTTTCACCTTTAGGAGACAGAGAACTTTATCGTTCGTTGGCTTGGTGCGTCATTACCTTGAGACATTTGTGCTTCTCCTGAAAGATGCCTTCTATGGCATATGTGCCTTGTTCCTTTTCCCCATCTCTGTTCCCCTTCATTGATTTCTGGGAAGTAGCCATCCTTTAACACAGGAGCTGCTTATAGTGATAGATGAGATGCTGGCTCCGTGCACCTGACTCCATAGTAATGTATAAATTAGTTATGAGCTGATAATAAAAAACCCTAAATGTCCCCGCTTCTCGGGAAGCCACAGATCCCAGGGGGTCCCCAAGCAATGAGAGATCAAACTGGACTCACCAATGAAAACACAATGAATTATTTACACACATCAGCACTTGACATTGGTATCATTGAATCAGGAGATCCTTTGTTAGCTACATGCTGCATTGATTTGTGCTCCAAAGACTAGGTTTGGGCGCACTCTTGTTCAGGCCAAAGGGAGAGGAATAGAGAGTGAGTGACCAAAAAGGTAAGCTTTGAGTGTCAGTTTTTGCACATGTTTTTTTGTGATGTCATAAAGAAAGTAATGTTGGATGGTACAGCGATATGTTAAGGAGTCTTGAAATCACAAAGATTGTGTGTTAAGTGCAGAGGGCAAGGGATGGGGCAGGGGTGGAGAAGCAACTATAGTTCTCTTATCTTGGGCCAATGAAGGCAAAATCATTTAAGTAGAGCTGGAGAGAAGTCTCCAGGGAGAAGGCCTTCCAAGTAAAAGCCCACTGGAGAAACTTCAGCGACACCAGACAGGACTGTCTCTGATTCATGTCTCTTGTTTACTCTGCCGTCCTCTAAAATGATTTCTCAAGCACAGCAGGGCTAGTGCATTTCATTGCAGAAACTTCTGGCTCTATATCATAGGCATTTTACGTGCTAAATTGTGCATTGTGAGAATAAAGCATGTCCTCCCAAGTCAGGATGCCTCTTAACATTCAGCCTACTTCAAAGGCAGAGCAGGTTTTATTCTTTTTGTGAACCTGGGAAGAGGAATAACAATCTTTGTTTTGTAAGTTCTCTAATTTTCAAGGCTTTTTACAGTTGAAGGGCTGCCATTTGAAAGCTGTGGGTTTGGTGGGTTAAGGCTGAACAATGGGAAATTTTCATTAAGCTGAGCCAAGGCTAATTTTGAAGCAGTTCTAATACATTCCCTATTAAGTAGAGTGATTTGATTCCCTATCCTTCCTTTCATCTTGAAGAATCTCTGAGTCCTTGACAAAGTAATGACGGCTATACTGGCTGCAAGCAAAGGGAGCCCTCTTCAGGTGGTCAGCCTTGCCACCCAGGTACTTAAGTCGCTTTTGTGTCTGGGAAAGTTTACCATTCAAAACTATTAATTTTTATACTTTTTGCTAGAAGATTTAGATAGAGGTCTCTCCCCAATCAGTTCAGACACGTTGATTATTCACTGTCCCAATAGATGTAAACATATTCAATATTTAATTCATTTGTACAAGTGAAGAATCATAATTTTCTGGACCACACAGAGTCTTTCTACAAGTTTTGGATCTAATCTCGGCTTTTGTACTAATTCCAAAAAAGTCAATGAAGTCTGAAGGCACTTGGCAATGGAACTAACCAATTTAAATTCTGTGCTTTAGCCTATGACCAAAAGTCAATGTTTCATAAATATTTGAACATAGTTATTGGAACACCCTGGTTAACTTTTTAAATTCTGCTTTGCTCTTACCAAAAAAAAAAAACCCATATCACAGTATCATTCTCCCATAAAACTCTGCAAAGTAATGCTTAGCTTCACATGAAAAGAAATTGAATTCCAAAAGTTAATTGCCCTATGGATATGGGGCAGAGTGACTGATGCCCATGGTATAGATGAACCCAGCTATAACTATTTTTTTTCCTTATATTTGTCCTGGGTTCAGTTACTCTACTATCAGGAAAATCACCCAGACTCTTAGAGGGCAAACAGCACTTGGTGGCAGCTGTTGTCATCTTCACCATGAAAGTGCTTGGTTCTGTTCATCATCACATTGTAGTGCTCTTTACCCTCTAAACTGTTGCCATCACCTTCACAAATCTAGTTCCCATCTTTCAAGCCATCCAAAAGGTGGGGTATTGTCTTTATTGGGGTTTTCCTGGATATAGACCTTGAAATAGAATTTCAAGTACAAGTAATTTATTTGGAGGAGAGAGTCCGTGGAGATAAAGAAAACAGAGTAAAACTACCCCTAGTGGTATCCTATCCAAGTGAGAATAAAGTTGGGGTATTTATATACCATTCTGGTCATCTCTGGATGAAGACTGCCCAGGGTCAGAGGTGGGAGACTTTAATTCTTCAGCACCTCTGGCCTGCCAGTGCAAGCAAAACTTGCCTCCAGCACCAGAGAAAGCTCTCTGGCAATAAGATGTAAAGCCTGGCAGTTAGGTATCAGGCAACCAGGCAAGGAAATGGAAAGGCTTAAGGAAATGTGAGTAGTGCATTGGCTTATCTTGTTCATAATGTTAGGAACCAACTTCATTGCCTATCTACCCTAAAGCCAATACACCCATTCCACAAGTCCCTGAGACAGCCTTGTCAACATTCTCCCACCCAGAAGAGACACAATTTTTTCGTGATTTTTTTTAACTCACCTTCTCCTACTGCATACAATTTGTCATTGGGATATGAGAGCTCATAGAGACTCACCTAACTTCCCAGGCCCAGCTCTATATCAGACAGAAGATAAACCAGAAGAATAAGAGCATGGGAGTCTGGGCCTAATGGAACAGAATATTCAGGAAGGAATCTGGCTGTCAGTAATTGGCAGGTGGCTAGCTCTCCTAATTGCAGGAAGAAGTCTGCAGACAAGTGAAGAGTGGTAGCAGTAGGTCTGATGATAAGTGACAGATGGAGAGTCACATTGTCAGGCAGTTGGCATTGAGAAGAGCCAACCAGAAGTGGCAGGTACAGACTCTTGGCAAATGCCATGGGAAGAGGTCCAACCTGCATGGGTTGGGCATGGACTGAAGGGGGGAGATGGTCCTTTGGCCATTAGTGAGGACAAAGCATAGGTGAGTAATGGCAACTAGGGATTGGAAGGAAAAGCTTTGGATTTAGGGATATAGTTCAAGTCCCAGAATAAATGAAATTAATAGGGCATCAAGTAAATGATGCAAACACAGGAAACCCTATCATTTTAGTCAGGATTTCTTTTGGTTGTAAATGGCAAAAAAAAACCCATATATATATATATATATAAATTAATTCTGGCAACATTTATTTGCTCTGTGGCTCTGCCCCCTGCCATACACTTACATTTTTTAAATTTAAATTTTGTTGTTGTTGGATGTGTGTGTGAGAGAAGTGTATTAGTTATCCCATGATGCTTAACAAGACATCTTAAAACTTAGTAGTTTATAACAATAATCATTTGCTCATGATTCTGTAGATCAGCAATTAGCTAGACTCAGCTAGGGAATTCTTCTGGTGGTCTCACTTGGGGTCACTTGTGTCTGCAAGTCATCTGGAGACTGGTGGTTTAGCTATGTGTTTAGATCATATATGCCATGTGGAAGCATTATATGAGCTACTGTGCTCTACATGTTTTCATCTTTCACATGGTTAGCCTGGACCATTTCATATGTTAATGGAAAGGTTCCTAAGCTCAAGCGAGGACAAGCCCCAAAGCAAAAATGTATCTTTAAAAAAAAAAAAGTATCTTTAAGCCTCTGCTTGCATCACATTTGCTGATGTCCCATTGGCCAACGAGAGCCTATAGCCATACCCAGATGCAAAGAGTGGATACATTGCACTTTCTGACAGAATTTGTAACCAAATTTTGCAATCCACTTGAGAGGAAGGAAGCTAAGGACACGCGGAATCAGGAATATCACAATGATAGAACACCTTTCCTGCTTGCATCTTTCCTATTCTCTCTCTCCCCACTTCAATCTAGTAGGCCAACTGTCTTTACAAGAGAGGAACTCTAGTCACATTCAGCTCTTGGGCTCACATCTTCACTGCATCATAACCTGAGAGGGCCTTTATTTTATAGCCAGAGGTAAATAAGGTAGTGGTCACCATAGTTACAATGTTCTTGTGAGTTTCACTTCTTTTGGTAGCACTTGGTACACCTCCCACAGCCCATTAGCTACCCAGGAAGGATCTAGGGAGTGTCATAAGGTCAAGCTTAATTGCTGAGAGGGCTGTGCCCTCTAAACTGAGACTTGTTTGTGGCTTTGCCTGCAGGTCAGTCTTAGGCTCCCTACAATTCTCATGACAACTGTTTTCTCCATTTAAATTATATTTTCTAGGTACAGGGAGTACATAAATACATTTATTATATAAGATATTATATTAGATAGAACAAGTCCCTGTCCTTTTTTGGCCTCTCTTCTAATGTATCTACATTTAATTATAACTGTATTAATGTCTATATCTAGATGCCCTTGTTAAAGATTCAGTTGACCCAGCAGAAATTTCATCTTTGCCAAGACTATATCTGCTGGGAAGAATCTTTTTCTCTCTTAAACCCTGTGTATAAAACATGCTCCCCATGAATATTCATTGTGTGAATGACCAGAAACGATGCATAGATATTTCTAGTGCTTCATTAAAGGGTTTAGGTAATTGAAGCTAAAGAACAATTCAATTAAAATGTTCATAGGATTTTTTTTATTCAAGTAGAATTCTTGGCAGGAACAAATTACACAACATAAATTTTGGCAATTTTCTTTTGCGTACCTATAAACAAAACCTTAAAAGGTATGGCTGGGAAGTATTTTATTTTCTAAAAGTGACACTAGATTTTGGTCTTTTTATTTTTAACCTCCATCAACCAAATATTTACATTTTGTTGTTTTTAAATTTGGGGGAAATATTCTGACAATTTCTATTGTCACATTTCAATTCTTGAATTTTTCATGAGAAGAAAAATGTTTTTCTTTTTTTTTTTTAAAAAAAGTAAATTTTTATTTCTACCTTTCTGATCAATAATGTATATGAAAGTTTAAGACAAGCACAGTCCAATCCTTAAGAGCAGTTTTCTGAGAAATGTACTGGAATGACTTTGCATTAACAATACCTGGTGCCAACAATATTAGAGAGAACTTTGGTTATTGCATGGGAGTTGATTTTTAAATCAGAATGCAGGAGTAAAAAGCAAGACATGGGAACTACTGAATTGGAGTGTGAATTAGTTAATGCCTTAATTGAGCTTATATTTTATTAATTTACATATTTGAAGGGCAATTTATAAGGTTGGAAAATCAGATAGTACTTTGAAATACAAACTCAGGGCAGAGGGTAACCTCTCTCAAAAGAGTAGATGGAACTGGGGCACCTGGCAGGCATAGCAAAGCAGGAAGCCGAGGTTGGAAAAGCTTTATTAAGCCCCAACAACATGTCTGGCTCTCTTCTGGATGTTAAAGCTACAGAAATCAATTAAATAAGTCCCTGTCCTTCTTTGGTCTCTATTCTAATGGAAGAAGACAGACAATAAAACAATGTGTCACCTGTGTCATATAATGAGAGGTGCTATAAAGACAAATAAAGCAGGTAATGGGAGTTAAGGGGCTCCAGAGAGGAGCAAAGAGGTTTGTCCAATCATATTCTTTCAAAAAGATAATGGTTGAGCAAAGACCTGAAGGAAGTAAGGGTGTAAATAATGCTGTTATTCCGGGGCAGAGAACCCTAGGCAGAGAGAACAGCAAGTGCAAATGCCCTGAGATGGAAGCATGTGGGGTCTGTCAGACTAATGGGCGCAGGGTGGCTAGAGCATCATGGGTCAAAGAGACTGGGAAAGATGAGGTCACAGCAATGATGGCCTTTTAGAGTCCTATAAGCATTGCATGGACTTTGGCTTTTATTCCTCGGGAGATGGAACCATTTTGAGCAGAGGAGTTCAAAACAATCACAGCTTTTAAAAAGACTAGGGAGGGGGTGCAGGGCGAAGGAGAGTAGAAGCAGGCACATCAGTTAGGAGGCTTCTGCAGGAATATTATCAAAAGATGGCGGTGGCTTGGATCAGAACAGTAGGACATAATGAGAGGTCATTAGATTCTGGATGTGTTTTGAAGGTGAGATTGACAGGATTTCCTGATGTCGAATTTGAAAGAAAGAAAGAAAAACCATGGGTAACTACAAAGATTTTGGTCTGAACATCTGGCTGTGTTTACGGCTGGCTCTTGCTTTTAGTAATAGTCACATGTATTTGAAGGGCCAGAAATGGAACATACAGGAGCAAAAGCATTCTCATTAAACTAGCCACTGTATTTAAATCCAACACATGACATGAAAAGAATATCAAGGCTTCCATCAATAAATTAAGTATGAAAGAAAGAAATGTAGCTTAGCAGCCAGGAGTAAAACCAGTTAGAGGGAGTAAGTTTAACACAAGTTAACAGAACCTAATATGCTGTTAATTTGCAGTAATAAATCTACATCTCAAGGTGGAATCACCATTTCAGTATTTTCATTAGTTTTCATTCAGATAATAGAACAGTTGGAGCTAAGAAAAAGCAAAGAGCATGAGAAGACATAAACACAGATCACATGAGAACAAGTTAACTAATTGGATGAACATCCCAGAAGCAAATGAACCAGGAGGCATAGCGGTCGTCTGTGAATATCTGTAAGGTTGTTATGTGAAAGCAGAATTAAATTTAGTCAATGTGACCCAAAGTTAAGCTAGGTCCTATAGGAAAAAGCTACTGTAAGGAACCTTTAAGCTCAATGGAAGGATAGTTTTCGATAACAAATACTGTTAGTACTCTCCAATATCTGTGAGCTCATCTCCATCCTTGTGACCCTGGTCCACTATTTATCCTAAACCCCACCCCTTGTTAGTTAGGTGTGGCCATGTACCTATGTCAGGTCAATTAAACGTGGATGGAATTGTCAGTACTTCTAAGACTGACCACTAAAGCCTCCTTCAAGATTTTTCACACTCTCTGTTCCCTTGCCTGCCAGCCAGATGCAGAGGATCCAAGGGAAAACTCTGAGGCCCTAGAAGATGGTAGGTGGAAGGAGCCTTGGTGTATGAGAAGAGCCAGGACAGGATCTCCATTGGGACTGATATGAAAATGAAATAAATCCTTATTGTGTAGAGCCAGGGCGAATTGGGGGTAGGATGGGGTAGTTGTTAGAACAGCTATATTTACTTACCCTGACTAATATATCTTCTAATTTATTTAGCTGTCCACTGTAGAAGGGATTGCAAGGAAGAGATTGGGTTTCATATCCCTGGATACATGCAAGAACATCCATTTAGATGTGAAACTCTTATTAAAATTTTTTTATTGATTTCAGAAAGGAAGAGAGAAGCAGAGAGAGTTAGAAACATCAATGATGAAAGAGAATCATTGATTGCCTCCTGCACAACCCTCACTGGGTATCCAGCCCACAACTTGGACATGTGACCTTGACCAGGATCAAACCTGGGACCCTTCAGTCTGCAGGCCAATATCCCTATGCACTGAGCCAAACCAGCTAAGGCAAATGTGAAACTCTTGAGGCAAAATCAAGCTATTGATAAGTACCTTACAATACACTTGCAAATTTCCCATTGAGTTATCCCTATCAACAGAGAGGTCTGACCTTTTACCCCCAGTGACCGGGTGTATAGTTTCTAGTGAACTTTGAAGCCTGTTGTTTTCATAATCTTATCTTAAACATGAATGCAATTGCTGTGCTCTTCTCTACAACCTATTTTTTTAATTTTTTTTAATTTACCTTCATTGTTGAAAAATATTACAGATGTCCCCTTTTTCCCCCTCATTGATTCCCCTTTTCCCCACTCTCATCCGCTCAGCTGGCCTTCACCCCACTATTGTCTGTGTCCATGTCTTATACATATATGCATATAAGTTCTTTTCTAGATTTCCCCCTCCCCTGCCTTCCCTTTGAGAATCCTTAGTCTGTTCTATCTGTTTATTTTAATAATTTTTTTAAGTTATAAGGGACTCAGTTTGTTGGGTGTTGTCCCCTTGTACCAAGAAGGCACCAGTTTGATTCTGGTCAGGGCACATGGCCAGGTTGCAGGCTGAATCCCTGGCAGCCGATCGATGTCTCTCCCTCTCCCTTCTCTCTCTCTCTCTAAAATCAATAAAAACATATTTTTTAAAAATGTTATAAGGGACATACCATTACTGAAGAGGACTATTTCCTTTAAATCTTCCAGTGAAGTAGACCCATGAGGATTAAGTGTTCAAAATTAATGTTTTCTTTTAAAAAAAATATATTTTATTGATTTTTTACAGAGTGGAAGGGATAGAAAGTCAGAAACATCGATGAGAGAGAGACACCGATCAGCTGCCTCTTGCACGCCCCCTACTGGGGATGTGCCCGCAGCAAGGTACATGCCCTTGACCGGAATCGAACCCAGGACCCTTCAGTCCACAGTCCGACGCTCTATCCACTGAGCCAAACCGGTCTTGGCGCAAAATTAATATTTTCTAAGACAAGTATATAAAACTCAATAAATTCATATTTAAGCCCAGTTTCAAGTGAAATCCAAAATCCAAATTCAAATGAGAATATACATTATTTTTCATCAGACTGAAGTTTTCAAGTCATTTCTCATATTAAGTCAATAGTATGCCACACGTTGGAATTAGAAATTATAATGCCCGCTAGGGTACTTTGGAAAACATTGGAGACTTATTTATCTTTTAGAAATTATATTCATGGCATTTTTTACTTAGATGAGTAAAGATTGTAACTTTGTTATTGTGTCTGCTTACAAAAAGAAGTTGCTATAAACATGATACAATTCATAAAACAAAAACCGTGTTCACTTTAGCGAGGAGCATGCCTTGTACTTGCTCGTATCTCATTGTGACGTGATCCAGCTAGGAGAAGTGGATTTCTCCTTGGGCATTTTCTCATAACCCCGCATCTTCCCTTAAACCAGCCCTGCCAGACAGAGTGGAAAGGCAGACAGTGTGTTAAAAGCTACAAGAGAAGATAAGATGTCTAGGCTATACTTGAAAAAAAAAAAGGAAGGAAAAAAATGTATGTGCCTAAGGACATCATTTTCTTTGCAGGCATTCTCTCTAGTACATGTTCAGGCATAAGTAATGCCTACTTAGAGGGGCCAGACTTGTTCTACAAGCAGTAGCTGCTTTGCTTCCCGGGGGAGAATTTGTCCACATATTTTGTAAACTTTAACTGATATTTGAAAGCCACTTCTCCATGTTTATTTTAATATCAATTTTGCACTAGCTTCCTTAATTAGTAATTTACCTTTCATTTGTTAAATAAAAGCAGGAAACATAGTGAAAGGAGATCATTGTAAATTTAAGTAACTCTTATTAAATATTTTCATAAACTACAACTACTCAATGTCCACCTAGTGGCCAATTTAAAGATTTGGTCTCATGCCTTGAAATTTAACAGTGGATCATGTGGGATAGTAATATGAGCCAGGCCACAAGTGGATTGCATCACTTTTTCCCAACTCAGTCACACGATCGAAACCTATTCATGTGGGAAACTGAATAATAATGGTCTTCCTGTGTGTCCAAAAAGAAAAACAAAATATAACAGGATTTGATGGCCATATAGCATTGTCTCTGCCATACCAATTGTCTCGTGTATAATAAAACAGGTACAGTAATTAACATGTGCTAACTATGTGTGCACTTTCCATCTCAACGAGTAGATATACTTTGGATTCTGATTTGCAGATGAATAAACTCAAGGTCAGATTTGTTAAAGGACTTTTATCTCTCTGAATCACTCATCTTATCCTCTTACTGGTTTAAATGAATTTGTTTTCTCACAGTATTAAGTTGGCTTGTGTGCCGAGACCGGTTTGGCTCAGTGGATAGAGTGTCAGACTGAGAACTGAAGGGTCCCAGGTTCGATTCTGTCAAGGGCATGTACCTTGGCTGCGGGCACATCCCCAGTAGGGGGCGTGCAAGAGGCAGCTGATCGATGTTTCTCTCTCATCGATGTTTCTGACTTTCTATCCCTCTCCCTTCCGCTCTGTAAAAAAATCAATAAAATATATTTTAAAAAATTAAGTTTGGCTTGTGGGTGAGTTTGGAAACATTTCAAACGATCATAATTCAGCCTTTCATATTGCATGTTGGTGACTGCCACAACTCAGATTCTCTTTTTTTGTGTTTTTTTTTATTTTTTGTTTTCTAAAAGCTTTTTAAAAAATATATTTTTATTGAATTCAGAAATGAAAGAAGAGGGAGAGATAGAAACTTCAATGCTGAGAGAGAGCCATTGATTGGCTGCCTCCTGCACGCCCCCTACTGGGGATCAAACCCACAACCCTGGCATGTGCCCTGGCTGGGCATTGGACCATGACCTCCTGATTTATAGGTCTACACTCAACCACTGAGCCACTGCTGCTGGGCTTAAAAGCTTTATTGAGATATACTTTGCATACCATAGAATCCATCCATTTAAAATTTATAACTAAATGTTTTTAGTATATCCATATATATGTTCAATCATTACCACAATCTAATTTTAGAGAATTTCATTTTCCTAAAAGAAATTATAAACATTAATGGCCATTTCCTACTCCTCCCCCAATTTACAGCACTAGATAATTGCCTAATTGTCTTTTCCTGTTAAAAAAACATCTTGCACACTTCCAGTATGGATTCATTGGCGTGACAGTGCCATCAGGAATTTGGTGTGTCTGTTTTCCATTCCACCATCCTTAGTGAGTCAGCTGGTTGCCTTAGCTCCAGGCATCAACTCCTCACACCCCATAGCCAAAGGCAGGATGTGGTGGTTTTCTTTACATATTCCCTCCCACCCCCCCTTTTAATCAGATATTAGAACTCTACTAGCAGGACTCCTTTATCTCATTGGTAAAACGTGATTCATATGCCCATGCCTAAAGTAGTCACTGGCAAAAAATCATAGGATTACCACGATTGGCTTTGACAATCCCATTTCACTCCTTGGGGTTGAGGAGGGCACGCCTCCCTGAATATATTGCTGCTCTAGACCTGACAGTACTTGGGAGACGGTGCTGTTAGCAATGATGAAGGGGCAAGGCTACAGGGCAGTCAATCAACAGTGTCTGCTGGATATAATCTCACCTCTTAATAAGTATTAGAAATTAATGATAAAAGAAAAAGACCAGAGCAGCGTTTGAATCAAGGGACTTTGGAAATTATGTAATTCACCCCTCATTTTACAGAGGGGTAAACTGAGTCTCAAATACGTTAATTGGCTTTTCAAGGCTGAACAGCTAGATAAGGGTAGAGGTAGAACTAAAACTGAATTTTCTGATGGCCAGTGTAGTATATACCTATAGATATCATTGCTTAGTAGTCAGTAGACTGTTGATCACAATATGATGATACATTGTACTTGCTTACTTGGGTTTGAGTTTTCACCCAATGAGTTATGAACTCTTCAAGGGAAAAGAGCATCTTATTGAGTTTTGAATCTCCAGTACCTAGCATAATGTCCTAGATACAAGAATAGTACACTTCAAGTTTGTACCACGTTTAACAATTAGCTGCATTTAATTCATACCTACAGGTAGGTGAAGAAACTGAAGCAGAGGCTTACCCAAATTACAGTCACTGAGGCATTGTAACAGTTGCACAGCATAAAAACAGGTGCTAAAATATACAGATAAAGGGAAAGCCTCAGGAAAATCTTTCCTTATTGTTTCTGCTCATGTGCACATAGTATATGAAAAACAGCTATGGCAGTGAAATCTTATATCTTTCTGTCTGAAGTGAAGATTTAAGATTCAGAATTAGACTAAAGCCTGTGACTGGGGATTATTGAGGAATTTTGTTCAACACTTCTTCATAAATGTGATAGGCACACAGTGATGTGTACAAGATGAAAGGGAAATTAAGTTTTGATAACTGGAGGAAATCCCTAAAATGAAGAATGAAAAATGTGGCTGAATAATTTGTGGTAGTTCCACTTCTCTTTTACCTACATATAATAAGACCATTCTGATGCGCTGTGGTCTCCAAGACCACTTGAATTTTCTGTATTTTCCATGGTTACCCACAAGGGGATAGAATTGTTCTGAAGGGATTCACTAAATGCTTTGGACACATGGAATCCAATGTATCTTTAAGCCCACAATCACTACTATCCCCAAATTATAACCTATCTTTCTTTTTGTAGCACAAGTAGTATAAGCCTTTTATTTTTCTATATCCAAGTTATCATTTGTTGCCTTGTAGCTTTGTTGTTTTAGAAAATTAGCAGGTTTTTTTTTTTAATATCAGCCCTTCTAGAGACTAATTCTCCATTTGAAGTTAGAATTTAATAAACACACAATCCTCTTAACAGTATAATATAGATGAGTTTGACCCTTCCCAAAATCATCATTTTCATTTTGTGGGCGTAGCACTGGGAAAAGGCCAAATAGCAAGTTAAATTACAAAGTGATTCATCTTTTATGGAATGGTAAGCTAAACAAACAAACTAATAAAAATGTCAAAATATAGATCTGGTGTTGGTAAAAATCCTGGATCAGGAACTAAAAGACCTAGATCTTATTTCCTGGCTCTGCCTCCTCCATCATTTAAACACAGGCAAATACTGACTGTTGTTTACCTTCATCAAAGAGTATGGATTCCTGTTCTACCTACCTCCCAGATCGTTGTTTAGATTGAAGGGTGTGAGTGAGATGAGACAATGCCATATAAACCTTAACTCATCAGGCAAAGATTAAGTCCTTTGTATAGCCCAACCATTAAAATTATATCAGGATCACAGTGAGAGAAGCCTCAAGTATTGACCTATCACATTCTCCAATTAAAACATTGTTCAAATCATGTAAAAATGACAGCTTTCTTTTCATTATTACTCTAAGCCTATTTCGCACGTTCTTGTTCTGCAAAATGGCCTGCGGAAAAAATAAATTGATAATGTTGCTTCCTGAGTCTCCTTCGGAAAGAATAATAATATATATGAATATTTTAAAGGTTCAGAGAAAACTTGCCATTTGTAAAAAAAAAAAAAAAGAGTCTTCATAATCTATCTTCCAAACTTATTTGACGAAGAATACTCTCCCCCTTCCCATGCACAATTGTTGATGTCCCTTATTTCTGTTCTAAAGAGAGCGATAACTCACTTCTCTCATTTTTGGCAACAAGCAAAAATGTGTTTTTCAGAAACCTTTCTTCTAAACTTTAAAATTTCTTCTTTTGAGCAGAAATGAAGGTTAAAAAGGCCCTTCCCTTAACATTTTCCTTAGCATCAGAAAGTAGAAAGAAAAAATATCGGTTTCTGGGTCTTTCTCATTAGCCTATTTCTGTTTTTAAATTACACCCTGTTATATTTCCTTTCCAGTTATATTAGGTCGCCATGTGATATAGCCAAATACACTCGGGGACTGTACCAGAATCTTATGCCCGGTGGCCTCTTGAAGTCAGGCAAAAAGCTGGAACTAATTTACAGTTATCCTGGCCACTCAGCCTCTTTCCAGCCTGTTCTTATTACAAGGACCACTGGGCATAACTGAACTCTGCCAACAAGCAATTGTAGAATCATCAAAATTTAGAGCAGGAAAGGATGAAAATGTCTGATATTGAGTAGGTGCTCCGGATCCCCCACAGCAGATCCTGAAGCACAACATCCATGTAGGAAGTCTATATGGGAAGTAGCCTCAAAAAGCAGCAGAGTAGGACCAGGCAGTGACAGAAACAATGCAAAAGCTGTGCTAAAGGCATTATCAAGTTGGCTCCTCCTATAAGCATTCTCAGGGAGTCCTCTGAGGTGCTTACCAAGTGTGTCTTACAACTCAATGTTGGGACAAAAGGCTCCTATGCCCCACGAGTGTTGGGTGGTCCTATAACAGTCAACTCCCTGTGCTTCTGGGATGTGCATCCAGGAGAGCTGAGCTATGAGTCCCAGGTCCTGTCAGAAGAGCTCCTAGGCAGGAATCGAGAGGTCATTGTGTCACCCAGGTTCATGAAACCATCAGTTGCACCCATAGGAAATTGGTTGAAGCTCACATAGAAATGGTTGCCGTGCTGGTGGCTGGAGGAAGAGGTGGTGACGAGAGGACTTGGCATGGTGCTTAGTTAACCTTTGAAGTCCAACCTCTCACTGGCTACCTGAGAACTTTCAGATCCTGAGAAGTTAACCTGATTGGTTGAAGGCACAAAGCTTGCTAATGGCAGAGAGAATTGGAGACAGATCTCCTGACTCCCTGTTGGCTGGGGCTTCCAGCCACATTACAATGCCTCAACTTCACACTTGCTGTGGTAAAAAAAAAAAAAATCGTGAAAGCAAGGTGCCATGCAGTTGTACCCACAAAGTTTGAGAAGTTCAAAGGAAATGCCTGGCTTCAATAATGGTCATAACAACAGAGAAACTAATGCAAGATAGAACAGGATCAATAATTAATGAGTGCTACAGTGACTGCCTGTGGAATGAGTGCTACAGTAAGTGCAGAGGGAAGTCAAGAGAGATTTAAAAAGAACCTGGGCTTGGAGACCTCCTATTTGCGCTTGTAATCCATGCATCTTACACTTTCTGAGTTTGAGAAGGAGTAACATTTTTGTGTCATGCTTAGAAATTGTGCTGTGTGGCTGTAATGGGAACACTGGACCCTGTTCTGGAGCTAAGAATAGCTGAGACACTAAGTAGGTTACTTGACAAATGCTGGAGAGGAACTCATCAAACCCAGAGAATTCATAATGGGATCTCATGGCCAGACCATGGTTGGCCCTAATTAATGTTCTTGCGTTGCCACAGGCACATCCACCACCCCTTGTTTTCTCATTGGGGAAATAATATGATGTACTAGAATATAAATTTAAATATTCAAATATTGGGTTTATTGATCTCTAAATTCAAATACCTTACGTTCCAACATATGAATAAGAATAAAACATCATGGAGGGAAGGAATAAAGATAAGGTTTGGAGTAGGCCAAAGACCCTAGGGAAGGAGGTAACTAAGAGGAAAGATAAAGGAAGTTTCTCTTACTGAAATTTAATCACTGTAGTCTGCTGTTTTATTCCCTAGGAATTGGTTCTTTTGTTAACCAGAGTAGGTAACTATATTCCTATATCACTGCACTTAAAGGGCACCATTTAAATTAGTTAATGTTAAAGTATATATGTAAGTGCCTGGTACATAACAAACAACAATAAATAGCTCCCTCTTAGTAATTCTTTTATTTTCCTGTAAGAAAATTTTGTCCACCCTCTCCACTTCCCTCAATGTATTTGTTCATAGTGTACTTTGTACTTTAAAAATTAAACTTTTGATTTTAGAACATTTTTATATTTACAGAAAAATTGCAAAGATAGTACAGAGAGTTCACACACACACACTTCATCCAGCTCCTCTAACATTAACATCCTACATTACCATGGTACATTCATTGGAGATAAGAGATTAACTGGTACATTCCTATTAATTCCTTGTACTTTTAAGCAGATGCTCTCTATTTTTAGTCTTTAATTAGGTGCCCAGATCATTCTAATGTTGATATTCGATTGAACTGGAATACTTTGTAAATGAGCGATAATTGTGATTTACAATTTCAACTTCTGTGTGCATTGGACACACAGAAGTTACCATAGCTCTTTGGTCAGGTTGTTATGGTCCTATGAGGTTTCCATAGCTTCTAACTGCCTTAGGAGAATGCACGTTAATTACTAAAAGTAAAGCTCACCCTATTGAAACCAATTTCGAAATCACCATGACTGAAGCTTTCAAAACTTTTCTGAAAACATAGAGTACCTCTTTTTAAATAAAACATTCTAACCTGCCATGTAAGTGTGATGTGCTCAGAAGCATGATGGTGCATATGGCACCACTCTTTTGAACATGATGTTTGATACAGGTGACATTATAAGATTCAAAATATTGAAAGGAAGACCTATCAGATAGGACTTATGGGCCTCTGTTCTAAACACATGTTTTTAGTAGGAAAGCTGTGACAAGAAAATGCACCCATATGAGTCTAATTGACAGATTTACACACACACACACACCTTTTTAAAAATGAAAAATATTCAGAATGCTTAAAAACATTTATTGGTTAAAAATTAAAATGAGAAATTCAGGTGCTAATTGTCGATGGTCCATCATTTATTTGAGATAACTGGAAAGTTGGATATAATGTTATATTCTCAGTTTGGGAAATTTGGGGTATAGTTAGCATTAGGTTGATGAAAAATAAAATTTCATGTATACAATAGGCCTTTTTCTTTTGAATGTGTCTGATATCCATCCTCCTTTGCAGATTCAGACCTTTAACTCCTCCCCTTTTATGTTTTTGTTGTCACAAATTATCCCGTTTGTGCTATAAATGTATTGATTATCTTTCTGGTATTTTGTGACCTTTTGTTCTTTGTTTCAGGTAGAATAATTCCCCTGAGTATTTCTTGCAATGAAGGTCTTCTGGTGATAAATTCCCTCAGCTTCTATATGTCTGGAAAAGTCTTTATTTCTCATTCATATCTAAAGGATAGCTTTGATGGGTATAGTATTCTTGGCTGATAAGTCATCTCACTTGTTTAAATATTTGGTCCAATTTTCTAGCTTGTAGTGTTTCTGCTGAGAAATCTGATGATAATCTAATAGGCCTTCCTTTATATGTTGTACTCTTCTTTTCCCTGGCTGCCTTGAGAATTCTTTCTTTGTCATTAATTTATTTTAATCTTTATTATTGAAAGTATAACATATGCCTCCCTTTCCCCCCAATTGACCCTTTTGAACCTGTCCCTGCCCCCTTTACCACCCTATCATTCATGTCCATGGGTTATGCACATATGCATACAAGTTATTTGGTTGATCTCTTCCTACCTACCCATAATTTTAATACAATGTGCCTTGGAGAAGGCCTTTTTGGATTGAGTTAATTAGGTGTTCTGTTTGCTTCTTGAATTCAATAGATCTAGTTCTTTCTACAGGTTTGGAAAGTTCTCATCAACTAGTTCTCTTCTATGAAGTAGTTCTTCTTCTCCTCCTCCTCCTCCTTCTTCTTCTCTTCCTTCTTCTTCACTGCCTGTTAGTCTTATATTGCTCCTTCTGATGGAGTCATATAGTTCTCATAGAGTCCTTTCATTTTTTTATGCTTAAGTCTCTCTCTTTGTCCCTCTACATCATTTCTAGATTTCTATCTTCCACATCACTAATTCTTTCCTATATCTGGTCAACTCTATTTCCTATACTTGCTAGCTTATTCATGATCTCTTTTATTGAGCTCTTCATCTCCAAAATTTCTATTTGGTTCTTTTGTAAAATTTTAGTCTCTTCGGTAAAATACTCTTTTGTTTGTTGGTTTGGTTTCTGAATTCATTAAACCGCCTCTCTGTGTTCTCTTGCATCTCCTTGAGGTTTTTCAGAACTGCAGTTTTGAACTCTGTCATTTAAATCACGTATTTCCATGTCTTTAAGTTTATTTTCTGGAGATTTTTTTTCATTTTCTTTCTGAGCTGTCTTGTTACTTTGGTTATTTCTGGTGTTTGATGGATTCCTTCTCTGTCTAGGCATCTATATATGAGTGGCACTTCTTTAGTATGTGGTGTTGAATCACAGCATGTTTTTGTTTGTTTGTTTGTTTGTTTAGCTCTCTGGCTTTTCAGACTACTGTAGGGTGGTGGAAATAGCATGTGTTTCCTGGGGAGATGGGCACTTCCCCTGTGATCTGGTTGGCCCAGACCCAGGGGACCAACCTCACATGGGACTGTTGTGGGCGATGGGTCTCCAAATCAGTGAAATCCCAGTGCATTTCCCAGCAGCAAGATGCCATCAGCAGTGCAGCCTTGATGTGTGGGGGTGGGATGAGGTGCAGGAATTCAGCTACCTCCTTTATTGCTTCTTCCTGTCAGCAATGGCAACCTCAGACTTTTGAGATGCCCCACCTCCACCTGACCCTAGGATTACTTGCAGAGTGTACTCTTCACTCAGTGAAAAAGTGTTTCTGTAGTACCAGATCTCAGATTGCAGATAATATGTTCTTCAACCCAACACGAAGAGTGAGGGGGCACAAGCTCTTGGAGGTTAAGGAATGGTGGCAAGGCTGCACTGCACCTCTGTGATTCAATTCTGTCCAGGTCACTGGTCTCAGCTATAGCGCGTATTGCCCACTCCTCTACTAAATCTCTTTGCTCCTCCTTTCTGAAGGGAGTTCCAGTCACAGCCTGATTCTCCCCTTCGCTGGGCTGAGCTCCACAGTGAATTCCAGGCTTCAGGGCTACATTCATGGCTCCTTTGAGATCTTCTTGCTTCTAGCCTCCTTGGTTCATTCCCACTTGCCCACCTTTGGATATTTCAATGCACAGACCTCAGGCATGTTTGTTTGTTGAGCGGGGAATCATTTGTTGAGCTACAGTTGTTCAAATTGTTGAAATTTCAAGGGGTGAGTCCAAGGGGGTCTCTTATACCACCATTCCTCTGACATCATACCCTGTACTAAGCTCATATTTCAATACTGTTTAATTAATAAGCAAGCACACAGAAAACTCTGTCATCAGAATAGGCCCATTTGTCAGCATCAAATCTCTACATCATCTGTGATAGTCTTTGAGATTTACGAATTTCAATTCCAACTAAGTCAGTTCTGAGGTACTGCCTTGAAGTTGTTTAAATAGTAACTTCCATTTGCACAAAATCTTAGGAATACCAATAAGGTGGCCTCTGACTTTTTGAGCTTTTGACATTCAGCCACCAGAGGCTGCTCTGAGACCTTTATACTCCTTTCACTCTGGTCCAAATCCCTATGGGGAAACCTGTAAGGACTGATTTGGCTTCCACTGTTTTGGATTGTCCTTGCTCAGTGCAGTTCCCTGGTGGTCTGCTTTTGGAGTAAACGATTAATTAGAGTCAAGAGGAGATGCTGAAAGAAGACAAAACTACATACTACTGTTTTGCCCTCCTTGTTATTCTTAAACTCAATCTTGTTCTATTCCATTTAAGTAAAAGAGAATTGACCAAAGCTTTTCTACTGGCATATGCTAATTTTTCATCATTTTTCCCTGCTCCATATTTTCAAGGAATTCTGAAGATTTTTTTAAAAGCCTTTATTCCATAATATTTATTTCCACATGGTTTCTATTCTTTCACATTTTACCAGGACTTTATAGTTACTTTCATGCTGTTCACTCTTTTAGTTTTTTAAAAATCTTTGTCTTTCTCCTTTAAATCTTTCTCTTTATCTACAAAACAAATCAAAACTTAAATGGAGTATCTATAATTAAGTAAGAAGGATTAAAAGAGGTTTCAGGGCCTATCATGCATTTTGTATTTAATCTTGGACTACTAAACACTGATTTAGTTTCTTCATGTGAAATTGTTTTTAGTCTTTTCAGGCAAAGGCGTGATCGTGGTAGTCATTGGCCAGCCATGAAAAACAACTGATTCTGTGATGCTGTTAAATATGTCACGCTACAGAGCATCTTTCTATAAGAATAAGTCACTACATAAAGATGCAAAGTTTTAGACCTATGGCAAATATCCATTACTAGTTTTGTAGCAGGCAAAGCCATCAATATGTAGATGATCTGGAGAATTTTAACACTGCAATTCTTGATTTCTAGACTTTTTTTTGGTAAAATTCCATGTATGATTGGAAAAAATGTATAAAAAGAAATAATTTAAGTATGTCTTCTTAAATATGATTCATTTTTTACAGATTATGGAAAAAATCAATTGAGCTTGAAGGAAAGTAAATACCTATTTTATTAGTTTTTACTTATAGTAAAAGATAAATATTTCAAGATTTTCTTTTGCTCATAAAAGAAATTCTTGAGATAACATGAAACACTCCTAATGTTTCACTCACAGACTGGAACAATCTTTCAAAATGTCTGATATTTCACCTCCAGTGTAATCATAATGGTAGAGACCCTTACCCTAATAAATTCATGACTAAAGTAGGACACAAGGTCACTTATATTTTTAGGTAAAATAATGGCAGCCATAATATGTAAATTGGCCCATATTTCACTAAATGCTTTGTTAAAAGTGGAATGCCCATGAAAGTGCCAGATTCCTTTTCTGTGGTGGGTTCTGCTTTTCAACTTGCCCATGAGCAATACCTTATTAAAGCATCATGATTTCATGTGGTATATTTTCCTTTCAATTTGTCTGCCTGACAATCGAATTCCTAAATATCATATTTGAGCCTAGCTAAAAATGAAAAAATAAAAAGTCGACCCATTGAAGTAACATTAGGTCAGCTTTGTGGGATGCATTAGCAGCCTGTCTGAACAAAGATGAGGGACTCAGGCACAGAAAATCATCACATGGCCCTGGCCCTGGCCCTGTAAGCCTTGCAGATGCATTGCATGACTCATTGTTAAACATGCCGAGAGCAGACAAATTCCAGGCAAGTGAAGCATCTGCTAATCCAACTGTAGTTAGGTAAGTTGCGTGATATTTGCCTTACTTGCTTTTCCTTAAGAAACTCCTCACTACATTTCCAACTGCTCCTGAACACCACATGCCAAATGCACTGAATAACTAACTGCATTAAGATAAAATTGTTAGCATTAAAGATGGGCACTTGAATCAATATAACCCTCAGGCCAGTTATACTTCACTAAATTGCATAGGCTTTAAAATACCAGCACTAAATTTTAAAATATGTATCCATGGCAACCTCTTTGTCTGGGGAATATTTACCTGGAAGGGTACACATCTTTTCAAAGAAACAGGGAGAAATCAAATCATAGTAGTTAACTGTCAATGATATTACTTGGGATAAATTTGATTAGGGGCTTGATTCAGGAGGATATGGGGACTTTTAAAAAATATATTTTAATTGAATTTTAGAGAGAAAGGAAGGCAGAGAAAGGAAGGCACACCTCCTACTGGAAATCAAGCCCAAAACCTGGGCATGAGCCCTGACCAGGAATCTGATCGATCAGTGACCCTTCAGTGCATGGGCTGACACCCAACCAACTGAGCCACACCGGCCAGGACAGAAATGGCAGCTTTTAAGAAGTCTTTGCAATTTATGTGTTTCTTCCCAATAGAATGGAATTCCATGCTTTCTTTATCACCAAAGTGATTTTACTAATGAGATATTTATTAAAATACCATGCAATAACTTTGGGTTTCAGATATTTAAGAATAAATCACAACCCTCCTCTTCTTGCCCACAGCATGCCTACCATTTTCTTAGAAAGCTCCTTCAGTAGTATACACAGTGGTGATTATCCTGAGGTTTTTGTTGCATGTGGATTTCTGATGGTCACTTCGGGGGCATCTGTTATCACACTGGACATGGGATCATGCAAAAGTCCATAGTCCTTGTCTTGTGAGGTGACCTGATCTAAGTCATCCTGTTTCCAAGAAACTCTCTCTGATGGAATGGCCTTTCGTTTGGTCGTGTTATATGACATGGGCTGCAGAGGAAACCCAGGAATCAGGCTTTTTAAATAAATCTAATGTCCAGTGACTAACTGAGGCAAAGTACAGGGCACACAGGTGGAAAGTCACTGAACTGAGGAGCCTACAAATCTCAACTTTTCCCTTCTCTTGGGTAAGGAGTGTCAGGAAAGAAAATCTTTTCTTCTACTCTCTTAGGTTTCTTCACTGGGGCCTGTGAATTAAACTAACAAGAGCCAGACTGGCAGGATAATAGACACATAACGTTAAAAACAGTTATGCCCTCGGGGGTTCACAGAGAAGGGATGACACTCAGAGAAGCTGTTGGTTTTGGACTCAAAGACTTATCTGCTCTTTTCACAAAGTAAATGCGGTCTGGACTTCACGCGGAGACAAAACGGAGGGAAGTGATCAGGAAATATATGGAGGAACTAACAGAAGGTGAGGGCTCTTTTAGGAAGGTCTCTCTCTGCAAGTTTACCTTAGAGCTGACATCCCGTCTTCCATTATAAGAGTCGCTCTTCTGTGCCTGGTAGGGAGGCACTGTCTTCAAAGGGAAATTTATGCCCTGATTTTAGGCAAATAAGAGGAAGGCGGAGAACTCTTCATGAATCTGTTGGTTCTCAGTTGCCTTAAACTCCAAATAATCCTGATGTCAAAGTGGCATATTTTGAGGTGGCATATTCTGAGCCACTTCAGGAGCTAGACACGTCAAGTTTGAGGCTTGTATTATTAGCTAGTGTCAGTCAGGGCCGGCTTCAGAGGCAAGTATGTGATCACGCAAAACCCCCAGCTTAATGATTGGCTGAGTGGGTGTGGCTACTTTCCAATAAAACTTTATGGACAGGGAAATTTCATACGTTTTTCACATGATACGAAATAGAATTCTTTTGGGTTTTTTTTTTCCCAACCATTTGAAAAACGTTAAGAGTCATTCTCAGGTGTGGTCTCCAGGTGGTGGGCAGAATTAGGCCTGAGGGCCTGAGTTTGCAGACCTCTGATCTAGAAAGGTGGTTCAGAAACCAGCAGCAGCAGCCCCACCTGGGAATTTGTCAGAAATGCAAATTTCCAGGCCCCACCCTAGGCCTGCTGAATCAGAAACTCTAAGGTGGGGCCCAGTAATTGTGTTTTAATAAGCCCTCTAGGGGATTCTGATGCTCAAATTTGAGAACCAGTGATCTAGACTGGCCTATTCTCATTCTTGGCTGCTCATTTTAATTCCATAGGCGAGCTTTTCAAAACTCTCCCTGCCAGGGCCCAGCCCAGATCAATTAAACCAGAGTCTCTTTGGGTGAGATCCAGACACCAGTATATTTTAAATCTCTTCCAAGTGATTTCAATGGGCAGACGAGGCAACTAAACAAACAAGGAAACTGAAGCTCACAGAATTTAAGCATCTTGCTGAAAATAAATAACAAGAAAAATAGGTATGACACAGTCCGCTGTCAGTTCTTTAGATACATGAGCATTAAAATACTACATTTGGTCATGGAATGTGTTTGTCCCAAGCTTCAGGGGTCATGTTATCTTTTATTACTAGCACCGATTAATTAAAAACACATCTGGAAACATGCCCTAAATAAAATGAAAACTAGCTTTAGAAACTCGTTAGGCCAGACAATATGACTATAATTGGAAGAAATAACCGGGCAGAGGCTCAGGACAGTCCCATCTGTAAGCACTTTGGGTTGAGGCGAGACCCTCAAGATTGTGGTGGAGGACAAAGCCTGGAGCTACTTGCCAGTGTGTCTGAGCACTTGTTTCCTGTTCCGAATGTGGGACACACGGAAAAGTCACAGCCTTAAAGGTCATTAATGAAAGTGAGAAACCAACAGTTGCATGCTTATCATGTGTTTTATGACTCTTTAGGACTCCCGTGCCTTGGGCATTTTTTAAAGGGAACATTAAAATGATGACTGCTTTGTTCTGATGTTATCAGCAAAAGCTTCACTGTATCTGTGCCTTCCATGGTAGGAAGAACACAGGCTGTTCACCCAAAATAGAGCTGGAGAAAGTGAGACACGGGTGGAAATTGGATCATGTCCTGATTACAAATGAAGGTATATAAAGACATACAAACAACCATTGGATGTTTTTATTGCTTTAGTAATTTCCTGATCATAGTGCAGGTTATGACTTTTGAGCATTTACTCTGTGCTGTGTCCTCATAGTTCTGCGGTCAAGAGCATATTTTCAAGGGCCAGTCAGCCTGAATGCATAAACCACAATCCATAGCCCTGTAGTTTAGTGAGCTTAGCAAGTCTCATTGCCTCTGTGCCTCAATTTTCTCCCATAGAAAATGGGGCTAATAATATTCTCATGGGGTTAAAGGAGAATTAAATGTGCTCACAAGTGTCTGGCATCAGGTAAGCACTCAGTAAATGTTAAATGATATTTTTTTTTTGTTAAATGATATTTTAAAACAAATCGCTGGGTTCAAACCACAGTAACTGAGGGAGAATAAGCAGCTAAGCCATATTCACACAGTTGCTAAGTGACTAACTTGCTATTTGGATTCAGGCTGGTTTTGGAATTGGTACTCCAAGCCACAGTGCTATACTGCATTAATTGGGATTCATAAATCAAGTTTTTATGGCCATTTCACCCCCATGTATAATATAAATGTATTCCTGGACCTTCTTTTTATCTGGATGATTTTACAATGTCTGCAAGAACCCCTCCCACAGGAGACTGAAGCAGGAGGTGGCCCCCTCCTGCTAAGAGCTCCCCATGAAGTTGTACCCATCTCAGTAAATGGTGACTCCGTTTTGTCAGCTGTTCCAGCAAAGAACTTGGAAATCATCCTAGCCTCATCTCTTAATCTGACATATTCACTCCATCAGCAAATCACATTGGTCCTCCCATCACAATATATCCAGAATCCACCTAAATCTCCTCACCTCCACTGCCACCCTGTCCCAATTCAATACCTTCTCTTACCTGGTTGACCAAAAAAAGCTTCAGCAACTTTCCTTCTGCCCAACAGGCTGCTCTCTGTTACCGAACTAAAGGGGTCCTTTCGCCTGCACCTCAAAGCCCCAAAAAATGCAAACAGGAGTTGGCAGCCAAGAAAGTAAAGGTTCATTTTTTTAAACATATTTTTGTTGATTTCAGAGGGGAAGGGAGAGGGGGAGAGAGAGATAGAAACATCAATGAGGAGACAGAATCATTGATTGGCTGCCTCCTGAAGGCTCCACACTGGGGATCAAGTCCACAACCTGGACAATGTGCCCTGACCAGGAATCGAACCATAGGTTGACACTCAACCACCAAGCCACACTGGCTGGGCAAGCTTCATCTCTAAGGAAATGGTGTCACACCTGGAGTCACCAGTGAGCTCGTGCTCAAAGACCTGGCTCCCCGATGGCTTCCAGAGGATGGGTTATGTAGGGGAAAAATCTTTAGTCATGGTGGCTAAAGGAGTTGGGGTCATGGCTCTACTGATTGGTTGGGGCCAGGATAGGGCGTAGTTCATCATTGTGTCAGGTCCAGATGTCAGACAGGAATTGCTCTGTCTGGTTTCCTGAGTGTGTGGTCTGTAGAGTAGGCCAGCTTTCATGGGCCTGGTATTGAGACACAACTGAAGTCAAGATGTCATCTTTAGTTTGAGTGAAATTCTGTTTCTGTGGTCAAAGACCTGAAGCTTTGTTCCTGAGATAGTTGGATGCTGACCAGACTCTAATGTCATAAGCGCTTAATGATTAAGGAAGAGAGTGGATGGACAGAAAGAAGAAAGGGTCATGTTAAATAAATGGAGTTCCTGCGTGGTTCCATCTCCACCCAGCAGCGACAATTAACTTTAAAAAGTCAATTGGTTGTTTTCATTTTGTGGCTTCAAAGCCTCCAAGTTTCCCCCACCTAACACTGACGAATACCCAAAATTCTTCCAGTGATCTACTAGACCCTACATGACCTGCAAACACACACACACACACACACACACACACACACACACACACACACACACACACACACACTCCTACTGCTGTCGCCCTTACTCACTCATGGACATCTTGCTCTATGGCCCTAGAGCTTCTGCAATTCTTGTTCCCTCTGCTTGGATAACTCTGCCCTATCCAATACCATAGCTGAAAGTCTTGCTTACTCACTTCTTTACAACTCTGCTGCAATGTCACCCTATAAAATACCCTTCACCAACACTCCCTGCCCCCTCATCATCTGACCCACTTTGTATTTACTTGTTGATTTGTCTGTCTATCTCCCCCAGAAAGTATGCTTATGATGGAAACCCTTGGCAATGCATGGCACATAGTAAGCTCTCAATAAACACTTTTTGAATGAGTGATTAGCCATTCCAGCACGAGAAAGGTATACCACCACATTTTGGTTAGCATGAGGCATGAGAACTTCTAAGCCTCTTTTATTTTTAAAATAGGAGACACTTGTCTTTACACTTGAGATCTTTGGATGCTCTGGAAATGATGAAAATCAATTAATAGAGATCTACAAATATCTGTATTTTGTTAATGAGATCAATGACTAAATCACTGATTCACCAATTAGCTTGGAGTAAGGAAGAAACCTCCATAAGGCTGCATTTCTAACTGGAAATGAATCACAGAAATGGATTCCATTGGTAAAGACCTTCAGAAATTCTGAATGGAGAAGGGAACCCTCATTCACAATCTGAAAAAAATAGTCCTAAAATCCATATCCTTTCCTACATAGCACAACAATGATGCCTTTTTTTCAAATATGCCATCAATAGGCATATTTGTGCCCCCCCCCCACTTACTGATGATCAGATGAACACAAACCAAATTTGGAGAACCATTAAAGGTAAATAAAAAGGATTAAAGTGCTTCAGTTTTCAAATGTAATGGGAAATGACTGGTTTGTCTTGAAGGTGCAGTGTGAGATTCTTTGCAAGTAGATTGAGGTTGGGGGTTTCAGAACCAAATCAGAACCTGAGTGATAAATCCCAAAAAGCCTTATATGAGGCCCAGGGGATGAGAGAGCTTTGTAGCAAGTCATGAGTGTGCTGGGTTTTGATGCTTCTTTCTGAAAGAGAACTGCATTTGGATGAGAGTGACGGTAACATGTGCTAAAAAACAACAACAAAAAAAAACCCCACAAAACAAAAAACCATCGGCATTGAAGTCAGAGAGATGGGTTACACTCCCCGATACACTATCCATGAACTTGCTGCATCTTCCAGATGGCCTAATGCATAACTGGTCCATGAAGGATATGGGATTCCTCTCGTTTCCCATCCCATGCAGCACAAATACCTCCTGTTGGGTTTTATTTGTATTAAATAACACATCTCTCTAGTGCAGGTTTCCGCTTTTTAAATTTAAGCTTTAACTAAGACCTCTTAGAGTGTGGTACATCATCTGGTTTTGAATTTCTTTAATTGGGTTAGATTACTTTGTCCAGTTGAAGATAAGTATCACCATTTGGTTGGTTTCTAAAGATGACCATAACAAAATTATATTTTCCCCAAGTGGATACAGTTTAGGGAAAAGTAGGGCTTTTTGATATAACATAGTCAAGGCTATGACTAAGAGTACAGTTATATTGTTCATTGTATGATGTTATTTAAATCGCTCATTAAAATAATGTTAAACAGCAGAACTACTTATTAAATAAACTACAGAGGAAATACAAGCCCTTTCTTTTGTAAATTACTAAATTAAAGGAGAAATAAAATGAAGCCTCGTTTGAATGCAGTTTCTCAGACATTTAGACTCTTTAAGGAACATGGAGGAAGCTAAGGCACTGATACTCAATGTTTGCATTTTTTCATTGCCAGGACTCATTATATTTATATTGCATCTTGCACCAGGAGAATAGTACAGGAAAGCCTAGCTCAGTACCTGTGAATTTCTATATTGGCTCCCAGCAGAGGTAAAGCTCATGATGAGCCATTTAGTTATAAGGAAATAAAGGCAAATATTATCTCCTTGGCTATTAAGAAAGTATAAAACAGCCTGACTTGTGTCTAGTAAAGGAAAGAGACATATAAACCTTAATTCTGAGATACTACATATATATATATATATATATATATATATATATATATATATATATATATATATATATATATAATTGATTTTTTTTACAGAGAGGAAGGGAAAGGGATAGAGAGTTAGAAACATTGATCAGCTGCTTCCTGCACACGCCCTTCTGGGAATGTGCCCGCAACCAAGGTACATGCCCTTGACCGGAATCAAACCTGAGACCCTTCAGTCTGCAGGCCGACGCTCTATCCACTAAGCCAAACCAGTTAGGACCTGAGATACTTTTTATCTTTACCAACATTTTATGTCCCAGTATAGATATTATGCATGAAGTGGGAGAATGTTTTTACCAATCAGGAAAGAAACACAGCCATCTCAGCAATCTTTTTGTATGTTTGAGAAGGACCAATCTAAAGGATGAAGCATTATCATTTTACACCAAGGAGTGCAAATCCTGTTCAAAGCTTTTTGATTAAAATTTCTGTTCACCTACGTCCACGTGAGATTATAAAAGTGCTTCAGTTTTCAAATGTAATGGGAAATGACTGGTTTATCTTGAAGGTGCAGTGTGAGATTCTGAACCAATCTGACTTGCTTATTTCTAACATATAAAAACTGATATCTGATTCACAAAATGTAAGATTTTAATCTCTAAGATGAATTTAAAAGTCAGCTTTGGGCATTAAAATATTAAATGTTTGAGAAACTAATCCTTTCATATATAAGAAGAATAAGAAAGATAAAAGAATAAGGATAAGAAGTAATAGGGCAATAATATGAAGAACAGTAACCGGCTAGTCCTAACTATACTGAAACCCATGTACACAAAAGAATTTAAACCAAGAATAATGCCAATAAGGAATAAGAAGAAAGTGGAGTTTTTGATTAGTCTAATGAATTACTAAGGCATCTAGATTGTAGAATTTTTGGATTAGAACTGTCTAATAACTATTTCTCACTACACATGGCAAATCAGTCATAAACTGAGCAAATTAAATCTGTGATGGGGAAGAGGAACTGCCAATCATATCATTTGTTCAAGACATAATGACATTGCATTTGGGGCCTAGAATGGGGCCATCAGGCATGTAACTTCTCTAATGCTCTATCCTGACTCTTTGGTCAATTGAGGGGCAGGTAATCATAAAATACTGCAAGTTTACAGGAAGTGGGTTTAAGGATGAGAAGTCAATTTCATAACCAGTGTATATATTTTTATTTTAAATAAATTTAAATTGTATTGTTTTTTAACTGTATTTTACTTTTCAATTATACTAGCCATTTATTATTATTATTATTATTATTATTATTATTATTATTTTGTTTCAGATGTACAACACAGTGGTTAAACAAGTATATAATTTAGGAAACGACTCTCCCCTATAATTCTAATACCCACTTGGCACCATACCTAGTTATTACACTATTATTAACTATATTTGTTATGTGGTACTTTACAACCCTGTGACTATTTTATAATTACCAATTTGTATTTCTTAATCCCTTCACCTTTATCAGCACCCCAAGACCCCTTCAAACTAGCAACCCCATTTTTTCTCTGTATCTATGATTTTCTTTGTTTTATTTGTTCATTTGTTTTATTCTTTAGATTCCACAGATAAGTGAAATCATATGGTATCTGACTTTATCTGACTTATTTTACTTAGCATAATATCCTCTAAGTCTACCATGTTGTTGAAAATGGTAAAATTTCATTTTTAATAGCTGAGCAATATTCCATTATACACACACACACACACACACACACACACACACACACACACACACACATTGTCCTCTTGCTTATTAATGGACTAGGGGTCAGGTGCACGAAATTTGTGCACTGGGGGGGGGTGGTCCCTCAACCCAACCTGCCCCCTCTCACATACTGGGAGCCCTCAGGGGATGTCCAACTGATGGCTCACCCCCAGCCTGCCCAAGGCCTAAAGCCTTTGAAGAGGCTTTAGGCCTTGGGCACCCAGCCATCGCCCTGCTCAGCTTAGCCCTGGCTGCCTGTGACCACCTGGCCCCAGGGGCTGGGCACTCACTGCCACTGCCATTTCATCTCCACCCCCAGGGCCCAACGCTCGTGCCACTTGGCCCTGCACCCACTCCTGATTGGCTGGTAGCATAGCCAATCAGGAGTGAAGGTATGGTCAAATTTGCATGTTTCTTTTTTATTATATAGGATACTTGGGTTGCTTCCACATCTTAGCTATCCTATATAACAAAAGGGTAATTTGCAAATTAGCCATCACTTCATCACAAAGATGGTGGTGCCCATAGCCACAAGATGCCAGCACCCAGTCCTCTCAGAACCACTGGAGTCCCCCAGTCTCAAGGGGGTGGCCGCTGAGAGTGGACAGCATGAGTGACCTGGCAGAATGCTTGCTTCATTGCTGTGGTGACAAGGGAAGCATTCCGTGCCCGTGGATGGGCCTCTGGGCCATGGAGAACCTCTGGGCAGCAGATGCGGAGCAGCCAGGCCCCGCAAAGAGCTACTGGTGTACGGATTCATGCACAGGGCTACTAGTTGTAAATAATGCTGCTTATATCTTTTTGAATTAGTGTTTTGGATTTCTTCTGATAAATACCCATAATTGTAATTGCTGGGTCATAAAATAGGTCTATTTTTAATTTTTTGAGGAACCTCTATGCTATTTACCATAATGGCTGTGCCGCTCTGTAATCCTACCAACAGTGCACCAGGGTTTCCTTTTCTCCACATCTTCACCAGCACTTGTTTGTTAATTTATTGATGATAGCAACTCTGACAGGTGTGAGGTGATGTCTCACTGTAATTTTAGTGTGTCTATCTCTAATGAATAGTGACATTGAGCATCTTTTCATGTGTCTATTGTCCATCTGTATATCATCTTTGGAGAATTGTCTATTCAGGTCTTCTGGCCATTTTTAAATATGATTGTTTGAGGTTTGTTTGTTTTTTAGGGTTGAGTAGTATGGCTACTTATAAATTTTATCTTCTTTCATTCAGTAGGTTATCTTTTCATTTTTGTTGATGATTTCCTTTGCTGTGCAAAATTTTTAGTTTGATATAATCCCATTTGTTTATTTTTTGTTTCATTTCTCTTGCTTGAGGAGATATATCAGGAAAAAAACATTATTAAGAGTGATGTCACACCCTAGACGGTTTGGCTCAGGGGATAGAGCATCAGCCTGAAGACTGAAGGGTCTGGGTTTGATTCCAGTCAAGGGCACAAGCCCAGGTTGTGGGTTTGATTCCTATATGAGGCGTGCAGGAGGCAGCCAATTGATTATACTCTCTCATCATTGATGTTTATATCTCTCCCTCTCCCTTACTGTCTGAAATCAAGCCAAATAAAAGAATTATAAAAGAATGATGTCAGAGTTTACTGCTTATGTTTTTAATTGGAATTTTATGGATTCAATTCTTACATTTAAGTCTTGAATTCATTTTCAGTTTATTCTTATATATTGTAAGAAGGTGGCGAGGTTTCATGTTTTTGCATGTATCTGTTCAACTTTCCCAACACCATTTATTGAATAGACTGTTTTCACTACAAATTATGTTCTTGCCTCCTTTGTCATATATTAATTGACTATATAGGCATAGGTTTATTTATATTTTGTTCATTGATCTACATGCTTTTTTATGCCAGTACCAGGATGTTCTGATTACTATAAGGCTATAGTAATATAGCTTGATATAGCTTTTATCAGGTAGCATGATCACTCCAACTTTGTTCTTCTTTCTCAAGATTGCTGTGGCTCTTCAAGTTCTTTTGTTGTTTCTTAGACAAATGTTAGGATTATTTCTTCTAGTTCGGTGAAAAATGCCATTAGAATTTTGGTAGGGATTTCATTGAATCTTTAGATTACTTTGGGTAGTATGGACATTTTAATGATGTTAATTTTTCCTATCCATGAGTACAGTTTATACTTCCATTGATTTGTATCTTCAATTTCTTTCTTTAGTGAATTTTCTAAATACAGGTCTTTTACCTCCTAGGTTAAGTTTAAATCCTAGGTATATTTTTTATGCAACTGTAAATGGAATTGTGTTTTTTTAAATATATTTTATTGATTTTTTTACAGAGAGTAAGGGAGAGGGATAGAAAGCCAGAAACATCGATGAGAGAGAAACATCGATCAGCTGCCTCTTGCACACCCCCTACTGGGGATTTGCCCACAACCAAGGCACATGCCCTTGACCAGAATCAAACCCGGGACCCTTCAGTCTTCAGGCCGAAGCTCTATCCACGAAGCCAAACCGGTTTCAGCTGTAATTGTTTTCTTAATGTGTCTGACAGTTCGTTATTGCTGTATAAAAATGTAACCAATTTCTGAATATTAAATTTGAATCCTTCTAATTTACTGAATTAATTTATCACTTCTAGTATTTTTGGTGGAATCTTTAGGGTTCTTTATATGTAGTATCTGCAAATAATGACAGCTTTACTTCTTTCTTTCCAATTTGGATATCCTTTATTTCTTGTTTTGTAGATTGCTGTGGGTAGGGCTTCCAATTCTATTTTGAATAAGAGTGGTGAAAGTAGACAAGGACCCTGTCTTGTTCCTGATCTTAAGGAAAATGCTTTTAGCTTTCACCTGTTTAGTATGATGTTTGCTGTGAGTTTGTCATATAGAGAGAGCTCTCATTATGTTCAGGTATGCTTCCTTTATTCCCACTTTGCTGAGAGCTTGTATCATAAATGGGTGCTGGCTTTTGCCAAATGCTTTTCATGCATCTATTAATATGATCATATTATTTTTATTCTTCATTTTGTTTATGTGGTATATCACACTAATTGATTTGTGGATCCCAGAAATAAATCCCGTATGATCATTGCATATGATCTTTTTAATATATTGCTGAATTCAGTTTACTAATATTTTGTTAAGGACTTTTGCATCTATATTCATTAGGGATGTTGTCGTACAATTTTCTTTTCTTTTTGTAGTTTTTTTTTTTCTTTTTTGGTTTGGTTTTGGAATCGAGATAATTGATGTGGCCTTCAAAAATGAGTTTGAGAGCCACCCTTCCTCTTGAATATTTTGGAATAGTTTAAGAAGGATAGTTGTAGCCGGTTTGGCTCTGTGGATAGAGTGTCGGACTGTGGACTGAAAGGTCTCAGGTTTGATTCCGGTCAAGGGCATGTACTGTGGCTGCGGGCACATCCCCAGCAGGGGGTGTGCAAGGGGCAGCTGATCGATGTTTCTGACTTTCTATCCCTCTCTCTTCCTCTCTGTGAAAAATCAATAAAATATATTTTAAAAAAGTAAGAAGGATAGTTGTTAATTTTCTTTAAATGTTTGATGAAATTTACCTGTGAAGCCACCTGGTTCAGGACTTTTATTTGTTAGGAGTTTTTTGATTATTGATTTGATTTCATTGGTAGTAATCAGTCTGTTCAGATTTTCCATTTCTTCTTGATTCAGTCTTGGAAGATTTATGTTTCTAGGAATTTACCCATTTCTTCCAGATTATCCAATTTGTTGGCATATAGGTTTTTTTTGTAATATTTTGTTATAATCCTTAGTATTTCTGTGTTCTCAGTTGTCACTTCTCCTTTTTCATTTTTGAGTTTTACGCTATCTTCCTCATCGTCACCCCACATCCTTCCAATATAATTTTATCAGTTAGGAATTGGTTCATCTAATAACACAGATTTCAAAACATTGGCTCAAACAAAGTAACAGTTTATTTTTCTCATTGAACATAGATTTTAGGGCTCATTCAGAAGCTGTATAGTGTCATCAGGAATCTAGAGTCCTTACTTCTTTTCTATTGTCCAGCTTTGCTACTTATTCTATCCTTCTAATGGTTACAGAATGGCCCCCAGTCTGTCAGGCACTGCAACCAAATTCCTGGTGTGAAATCCAGGAAGGGCAAATCACAAACCATGCTGTGTCTTTTTGAGTTTTCCCAGGAGCCCTACTCACAGCTTCTATTAAAATTCCATGTGCCACCCTAACCAGTTTGGCTCAGGGGATAGAGCATTGGCTTGTGGACTGAAGGATCCCAGGTTTGATTCCGGTCAAGGGCATATACCAGCTGATCGATGTTTCTCTCTCATGGATGTTTCTAACTCTTTATCCCTCTCCCTTCCTCTCTGTAAAAAAAAAATCAATAAAATATAGGGCATGAATGGGGGAGTTGGGGGGTAATAGGGGAATAAGGACACATGTAATACCTTAATTAATAAAGAAATTAAAATAAAAAACAAAACTACAATTCTAAATAAATAAATAAATAAATAAATTCATCTTCCTCTTATTTATTTTTTATCGGAACTTTAATTTATTTTGGAATAGATATATGGCTACCTCAAGAACATTTCTGAGACTCCCTTGCAGTTCGATCATATGAAACTGTTACGGCACATGGAATTTCATTTTATTTACTTTAGTCCTCAGGCCGATGCTTTATCCACTGAGCCAAACTGGTTATTGTGGAAGATGAATTTAGATTGGCTACCTGCAGTCTCTGTCACAATATCTATACCAGAGATCACTGCCAATTTAAAGACTATGCTTCCATTTTTGTGCATTCTTTTGTTTCTCCTGGAGTTAATAGTAGCCTTACCTTTTGCTTATGGTTATGTATATCTGTTAATCCTCAAATGTATTTTATCAATATCATTTCCCCCTCTGGAGACCTACCTCCAGGAGTCCTCTATTTTCTACTACAATTTAGACCAGGGCCTTTCTTGGACTTTCTTTGCTTTTCTGTATGTTGGTTTCTCATTTTCTGAGCCCCATTGACTTATAATTTTTCATTTAATTTCCTCCTTTTGCTAAAATACATCTTTGAGCGTATTCCAAAGAAAGAGCACATGGGATTAAAATACTTTGAGACTGTATAAAAACAATCACATTCTGTTCTGACATTTAATGCATAGTATAACTTAGTATAGAATTGATAATTTTTTAAATCTCAGTTTTTATAGCTCCTACCTTCCCATGTTGTAGATAAGAATCACATAATAAAAAATTCATTATTTATTAAGAAGAGAGCCTTATACTAACAGAGGTTTTTAAATGATCATTATTATTAATTTTTACGATCCAGTAAACATTTATTGAATAACTGACCATATACTCTATACTTACTTGGTTAGACTATAGTACCCAGTTATTCAATCAAACTTAATTTGAGTGTTATTGTGAAGGCGTTTTGTACGTGTGGTTAACATGTATAATCAGTGACTTTAAGTAAAGGAGTTTTTCTTTTATAATTTGGGTGGACCTCATCCAATCAGTTGAAGGCCTCAAGAGTAAAACTGAGGTTTCTCCAAGGAAGAAGAAATGTTGCCTCAAAACTATATGATGAGCTCCTGCCAGCCTGCCCTATGGATGTCAACCTTAACAGTCCTCACATAAGCAAAGTCCTTCTGTTTTTATTTCTCTGCACAGTCCTGAATAATACAGATCTCAGTGACCTCAGAATCTAGGAAACGGGTTAACCACACAAGTAAAAAGTAGATCATTATAATTATCTCCCTCTTACAAATTTAAGCTCAAAGTTGAGGTAAAAAAAGTATATGATTCAGAAACTGAAGAATCAACCTTAGGAAGTAGGATATTGTGTTGACATGAAGCAGAAAGTTCAGTTGGGAGTGTAGAGAATATTTGACAGTGGGAGAAGTATACTAAAACCATTGCTAAGGCATATATAAACTTTTACCAGATTCAGAGGGAAATAATGAAGGATTAGCCATATTTAATTGATAAACAAAAACTAGAAAATGTCAAAATATCTCACCTCTTAAAGCATAGAATTATATAGTAGTAAGTTATAATTAAAATTTTAAATGACATGACTTGTTTTACTTTCTTAATTTTCAAGTGAGAATCCACTTCCAGCTTCAGATTGAAGCTGTGTTCTCATATGGTGGAAGGGGCAAGAGAGCTCTCTGGGGTCTCTTTTATAAGGGCACTAATCCCAATCATGAGGAGGGCTCTATCCTCATGAACTCATCACCTCCCAAAGATGCTGTCTTCTAATACCATCCCATTGAGGGTTACATTTCAATATAGGAATTTTGGTGGGGGCGTACAAACATTCAGTCCATAATTTGCCCAACTGTCCACTGAAAAAAATCTTAGGCTTAGAGATGTCAATTGGTTTATCTGCAGTTTGTCCATCAGCTAGTTTACTGGCCACATCAACACTGGAAATGGACTCCCAATTACATTTGCCATCCCTGCCCTTGGTATGCCACATTGCTTTCATTAACCAACTGAAAAAAAAACTGACTTAATGAGTACTTATACTCAAGTGAGTAGAAACGTGTTTCTTTTTTTGTGACATCCTATAAAAATTATATGTGGGATTTTCTTTCTTTTCTAAGCAGGGACTTGGTTTTGTTGTCAACTTAAATTACCTTCACTAATCACCGCAAATACAATATTCCTCAAATTTTCCTCTGCCACCATAAGTATAAACAACTGGGTTTCTGGAACCTCTTAAGGAGAATCAACATACTCTTTTCATAGCCCCCAAAGGACCGTACACTCGCACCAGGCACACTGTTCAGGTGGCTGAGTAGGCAACTTCAATGACTGTGATGACGTGTCCTGACACATATTTCAATAAACTCTATGAAGAATCTGATACCATTTCTATCTTTGTGTAAACACTACTTCCAGATGTGTTGAACTACTAGAACACTGAGACGTGACACAGGTACTGCTAGTTGTCCCCTAAGGTGTCCATCCATGTTCAGGAGAGCCTGGCCAGAACCACCTGCTCAGAGACCTATGTTGTGTTTGTTGTGGAGGTCTGTTTATAACCAAACTTGGACATGACCACAAAGATTTGTCATGTAGGCTATTTTTTATAGCTGATCTGTCAGACTCCAGTATCCCTTCAGCTCACATTTGCAAATGCTGTTAATCACAGACTGGGAAACCGAAATCCCTTCCTTTGGTGAATTTGTCTACTCTGCTTCCAATAAGTGGATCTAATCTTAATTTAATGGACACCCTGGACCATTTATTTAATTAGAAATATTTAAAAACTGTATTTATTTGTAAATGAAAAGAACTTTATTTATTTACACTGTTTATTTTTCTTAGGAGTTTACTGCATAATTTCTGGATACAGCTTATTTTACAATAAAAATCCCAAACCCTAAGTTTGATTCCTAGTGCAGCAATTTATAATAGTAAAACCTTGGTTTATCTACTTTGCCTAAATGATCTGGTCTTTTCCTGTTAGCCTGGCAATTGTGATGTCCACTTTTTGGTATTTTAGTGGAGATTAAAAAGGTGCACATTTGTGAAGTGCCTGGCGAAAGGCTTGGCTCATAGTCGGTATCATAAGTGGTGTTTTCTAGGGACATCACCATAAGCATTTTTTCCTTATTTATTATGAGGCAATGATAGAGATAACCATCATCAGTTACTACCTCTTACCAGAGGAAGTGCCCTTTCATATGCTCACCGGAAATTATCATATATATATTCCTCCTCGAGAGCTTGTAATCTACAGCTGATAAGATGTATAATATGTAGACATAAAAGTGTGTGATGCCTTCCTCCAGATAAAAACGTAGCAAATATACTGTCTCACAATTATGTCCCTGAAACCGAGGTCCTGTCTTAGAAGGCTGGTCTCTTCTCTTTTACTCTCACCTGGATGTGGCTCAGATGTGGGAGCCTTAGGATGCAAGACGGCATTATGCTTATCTATATTAATAAAAGGGTAATATGCTAATTAGAGCATGAGACATTCCAGATGTCCTTCCAGACAAAGCCATGGTGATGGGGCCGAGGCAGAGGCAGTTACGGGTGATCAGGCCAGGAGGGGAGGGCAATTGGTGGTGATCAGGCTGGCAGGGGGGTGCAGTGGGGGTAAGTAAGCCAGTAGGCAGAGTGGTTAGGGGAGATCAAGCAGGCAGGCAGGTGAGCAGTTAGGAGCCAGTAGTTTCGGATTGCGAAGGGGTTGTCTGACTGCCAGTTTAGGCCTGATCCCACAGGGGTCCCAGATTAGAGAGGATGCAGGCCAGGCTAAGGGACACACCTCCTTCAACCTCCCCCCGCCCCTGCACGAATTTTGTGCACTGGGCCACTAGTTGGTCTCATAAGTACAGAATAGACGTACTAGATGATGGTAAGAAGTTAACCTTAGTAGCCTAATTTCCCAATAGATCCTGTTCCCTTTTTAAATGTAGTAGTGGCAGCAGTCTGATGGGTCTCCAAGTCTCAGGGAAGCTACACTTTGCATTTCGTTTTCTTTTCACACATGGTTGTTGAGCAGCTCCTGCACAGGAAGTCCAGTGAAAGTGGCTGGGGATACTAAGATGAATAGGACACCATTCCCTTGAGAGTTTGATAGATTGGTAGGAGAGACAGAGCCCAGGATATGAAAGTACAGGACAGCATGGCAGTAAAACAGCAGAGGTAGCCCATGGTTTGCTCAAGCTAGTGCTTACCATTTCCTGAGTCTGCACAACTCCTTCCAACTCGGTGTTCAGTGTCCTCACTGGGGGGAAAGGAGGCAATTTACACCATGGACATTGGCAAAAGCTACAATTTTTGGCTTTTTTTTCCTTGAGAACTAATTGTTAAACATTTACCACCATACCACCGGTTGCCTACAAACTGCTTTGTGGCACAGAGAAGGGGAGAGATTAATTTGTCCTGGGGCGTTGGAGGAAACCACAAGAGTGTTGACATTTGACCTTGTGGTATGGTGGGGGGTGGGCCAAAGGAGAAGAAAAATGGGGGAAACTTTGAAAGGGCACAGTAATTGCAGGTGGCAATTCCAGCTCATATTTACTTTTGAGGTGATGACAGCGGAAGGCAAATGCAGTGTCGAGAAGCTTCTATTGATAAGGCAACAAATAGATGTGACTTGGATTAAACTCTAGGACAGCACAACCTCAACCATAGACAATGATCTGACCCTAAATGTCAACAGTGCTGAGGGGGAGAAACCCTGGCCCCGGTCAGAGTGAAGAGTTCCGAAGTAAGTGCCAGAAGAGGACTGAAGTCAGCTTGTGACAGGTGGGGGCGGGGAGGAGGTGACGGACCTCCAGGCCCAGATATTGAGCTGCCAGGTTGTCTGTCATAGACCTGGTCCGAGTTCCCATTAATTGAACCCATGCAGATGACACTCCTGAAGCGGCCAATTCCTTATTTGCTAAGTTGGTTTTTTCTCTCTGATATCAAAAATTTTGCAATATTTATTTATTTTTAAAATATATTTTATTGATTTTTTACAGGGGAAGGGAAAGGGATAGAGAGTCAGAAACATCGATGAGAGAGGAACATCAATCAGCTGCCTCCTGCACGCCCCCTACCAGGGATGTGCCCGCAGCCAAGGTACATGCCCTTGACAGGAATCGAACCTGGGACCCTTCAGTCTGCAGGCCAACGCCCTATCCACTGAGCCCCACCGGTTTCGGCTGCAATATTTATTGAGTTATTCTCACAAAATCTGGCCACTTCTTTGGGGGAAAACATGCCATAAGTAGTCTGTGCTCGGCCTGCACTTTTTTTTGAAATCCGAACACTTGCAAATCATACCGGCTAAGAGTTGAATAAAGTTATTGTTTATATGGAGTTAAGAAAGCAAACTTGGGAAATTTCTTTTTAAGTCTGGGCTTAAGTTTATAAGCAGCCAGGTAGTTAGCTGTCCTCCTGTTCTCACTGAGACTGTTAGGTTCTCCAGCTCAACCCTGCAGTTAAGGGGATACTTTTTCTTAACCAAACGTCAGTGTTTATGTTAGTAATAACAATTTGGTTACCTAAAATGATGCCTCGGGTCCTCGATAGAAAAAGATGCCTGTTCATTTGCTGCATTTCAACAGGTCCGTGTGCATGTTGCATTAAGATCGTGGTTGGCAAACTGTGGCTCGCAAGCCACATGCAGCTCTTTGGCCCCTTGAGTGTGGCTCTTCCACAAAATACCACGGCCTGGGCAAGTCTATTTTTAAGAAGTGGCATTAGAAGAAGTTGAAGTTTAAAAAATTTGGCTCTCCAAAGAAATTTCATTCGTTGTACTGTTGCTATTTGGCTCTGTTGACTCATGAGTTTGCCGACCACTGTCAGATGGATATACATCGCTCTGGAAACGAGGTAGGTGACACCCTCCTCCCCTGATTGTTTATTTCAGTTGGGGTGTTCTGCCTGACAATTGGGTTTCCTCCCCAGCCTCTGCAAAAGAAGAACTTCAGGTGCAATAGAGTGGATCCCCAGTGTTGCACTGTCCTGCCTGAACTAATCCTGCCCGTTGCAAATGCTTTGTGTTTTTAGGGAGCTCTGAAAGGCAAGGCCCTAAGGTCCTAAACTAGTGAAGCTCTGAGCGCACCCGGAGCGGTGACATAAGCATAGAACTCTCATCTCTAGAGTCTGTGGAGCTCTGGGCAATGCCTCCAGCTGCTTCCAGTCATTTAAATCCTGCTGGTGCTCTAATCCTTGCGGAGGCGGACTCTCCGGGCTCCCAGGCCCCACCCCTTCCTCCCGATTGGCCAGGCTCCTCCGGGGCCCGCGCCGCCCGCCTACGACGTCCCTGAGACCTGATTTGAAATAAGAGCCAGGCGGTCCTCGCTTTCACCCGCTGCCGACTTTTCATAGGCTGCGGGGCGGGGGGGAGAAAAGCTTGAGAAACTTGACATTGCCTTGGGCAGAGTGCATGTAGCCACAGATCAAAGAAAAAAGCGGAAGAAAACGTGCTCTTGGCTGCCCGGAGAGCTCCCCGAGTTGCTTTTGTCTTGCGGGCGTCTGCTGGCCTTGGCCTTTCCCCTCGGAGGACCGCAGCGTGGGCTGCGAGGCGGCTCGCTCCCTGCCGGATGGGTCATGGAATTCTAAACATGAGGCAGGTAGGCTCCGGGGCTGGGGGAGGGGGCTGCCCAGGCGGCCGGAGAGGTGGGGGGGAGGGCGCAACTCGGGGTCCCCGGGATGTTGCCCCGCAGCGCCGGCTGGATTCGCGGATGCCTGACCGGGGAGGTCCGCTCGGCGGAAAGACCGGCTGCGTAAGGGAACCTACGAGGCAGATTTTTCTGAGATGCGCCCCCCTCCCAGTCCTCCCATTTCCCCCCTCGCTAACCCTTCCTACTTTTTCCTTTCCTGGTGATCGGTGATGTCAGGCAGTCATTGTAAAGGGCTTAAAAGCGGTTTGTACAATATGTAAATCAACTCCGGTTTGCAATGCCTGGGAGTGTATTGTGCCCAGATCTATTCCAAGCCTTTCGCCTCAATCCTACGCTTTGGGTTAGAATAAAGACAGCTGAATACCCTGAGAAAGAATTACACGGGGCCCCTTATCTCATTTTGGCTCCCCGTTCTCAGCACTTAACTGGTGTGATGGCCAGAAAGGAGCACAGACAGTCCTTCCAGTAAAAAAAAAAAAAAACAAAAAAAAAAAAAAACGCGGATCTGTTTCTCTGTCCGAGCAGTTCAGAAACCCCGGGACACAAGAAGACACCCCCGAAAGCAGTGACCTGAGGAAGGGCCCCCGGGGGTGTCTTCAGGGAATCTTTGAGAAGAATTAATTCTACCCCAGCAGCCCCGGGGCATGCGGATAAAATTCCTTACCAGCCGCCCTAGACGCAGGCGGAGGCTTACAGCTTTGCCTTTAAGGAAAAGGAAAAAAGTGGGAGCAGGAAGCTAGGAGAAGGGTGTCATTTACAACCCAGTCACAGTTAGGGGAGAATCCTATGTCAATATTGAAATATCAAGATCTGTCCACACGAGGCAAAGACAGGGCTGGGAGAATGTGCCGGGGAGGCTGGCGGCCGAGGGCTGGGCATCACAGGAGGAGTGGTTGCTTGGCCAGCTCGGGAGAAATCTTGGAGGAAAAGTTTCGCATCTTCACTTTTTCTTCTGAGCCGTGCTGAGTACCGCCACCCGGAGAGCTTTGGGGGAAGTGATTTGCATAGGAAGCAAACTGTCCATTTAAGGGCCTGGGGTCGGGGGTTCAGAACTTTGTTGGGTTCCTGCAGCCAGGGGGGTGAAGCAGAGCAAAGACCCTCTTGCCCTCCTGCCCCCTGGCTTGCTTGGTACATTTCAATGAGCGCAGAAAAGCGCATTTAGCCAAGCAAGTGTTGTGTGTTTGCAATGAAGTGCCCTTGCCTCGCTGGCGACTAGGGCCCGGGCTCAGTTTCTTGAAGTTCTGCAAACTCCCGCCCGGCTCTAGCCCATGCTTTCTACGTCCAGCAATCCGATGGCGTGGGGGAAAGGAGCGAGAGGTCTAAACGGAAAGGATTTAGAAGGAAAATGAGGGACGTAAAGCATTCGTGACCAAGTTCCGTGGCTGGAACAAAGGAGTCATTGGATCCCGTGTGGAACCACCTGTCCTCCCCTCCGCGGTGTCTGAGCTCAGTTTGCAGCAGCCCCCGTGCCCACACAGTTCCCGTGGGGCCCGAGGCCGGAGGCATGCTGTCCGGAGCTTGGCAAGGTTTTCCCCATGCCTGGCCACTGTGGCGCTCACGTGAATTGGAGTCCAGCCCGGGGCCCACATGGAGTGAGTGACCCCTCCGCTATTTAATGAATGGACTGCTTTCTGCCTTACAACTCTGCATGTCCGATCAGTGTCTGGTCTCTGAAGTGCCTGGAAAGAGGGTGGGACGGAGTGGGGTGCAGGGGAAGAAGGAGGAAGAGAAGGGGAGAGTTCATCCCTCATCCAAGGACTCAGGCAGTCCGGCGTTTCAGCAATCTTAACACATTGTTCCGAAACAGCTAGAGCAAGAATGCAGAGGGGAGGGAGGGAGGGAGATGGCGGAGTTACTGGCGTGGACGGATCCTAACTGTGTCGGGAGTTTCTCTTGGGGCCAAACTGTTGCATCCAGGAAGGGTGAAGCGTACCTTACCAGCCAGTTCCTCATGTCAGCCCTGCATCCCCCCAGCCCCCGGACTCGCAGGGTTAACTCTCAAACAGGTCCCGGTGTCATCAGCTGGGCAATGAAATCCAACCTCTCCGCTGAGGAGCGATCCGTCCCCAGGGTCTCCCCAGGGCCGCACAAATGCCGAACAATGGAGAGCCCCCCGCCACTCGCTCGCCACAGCGGGAGTCAGGGATTGCCAGCAGAATCAGAAAGCTGCTTGAATGGCCTTGAGATTCTTAGGGCTTTCACCTTCTGCCAGGTTGGCAGGGAAAGAGGGCACAGAGGCGCAGTGCTCTGTGAGGGTTCCTAAGGTCATGCTGAGTTAGGCCAAAAGAGGAGGGGAAACCCGATGTGCCTTTTTCAGGAAGTGATTTTAAAGTGTGTGCCAGCCCTTTTTTTTTTTTTTTTTTTTTTACACTCTGATCATAAATAGGAAACTTTCCTGAAACTTCCTTGAGAAGGAATTCGCTGTGCTCCCAGGCAAAAGGAAAGGCATGGCCACCTGTTCTAGCAGCCTGGCCAAAAACAACAGGTTTGCCTGTGGCATTCCCGCAACTGCAAATAGCCTCCCTCCGGAGTGCACGCCGCCCATTGTCCCTGCGCATGAGAAGAACAAATAATTCTTTCGCGAGCTGGGGGGAAAAAGAATCCGTTTCTCCAGACAAAATTGCCTACCAGACACATTTTGTGTTTTTAATATCCTGCTCACTTTAGAAACCACACCAAGGGAGGAAGGTGCGCTCTTTCTGGGGGACTCACACAAACCCCTGTATCGCCTTGTAGCCGTGTAGCCAGTCGCCTTGTAGCGTGAAGGGAGAAAGAAGGTAGTTAGCCAGCTCCGGTTAAGCAGCTGCTAAATTCCTACAAGGCTGGGATGGTGCCATTGCTGCGACCCAATTTGATTAGCCTGTTTTGCATTCTTTAGATTGGAATTAAAATGCCCAAGGACATCTGGTTTAATAATGAATGCCTTTGTATTAATCTTCCCTTTGAGGATTAGAAAGTCCTTTACAAACGCTATCTATTTATTCTCTGCCACATTCCCAGGAGACAACGAGGTGGCAATTTGATCCTCATTGAACAAATGGTGAGGCGAAGTCAGAGAAAGGTGAAGGATAAAGACACAGCGAGTTAGATGCGCCTCTGAGGGTGTATGCTCCCCACTGGGGAAAAACAAACAGCCGTGGAGTCCCAGCGATAGCCTAGGGGTTAGACAGAACTTTCCTACGTGTTCTTTCCTTATTCTGGAACCAACACGGAGGATTGCAATTATGTTTGATGGTTTGCTTCATTTGAAGGTCAAGCCTGTAAAAGTTTAAAAGGCATTTCTGTTCTCATTTGTCCCCACATTGAGGTTAGGCAGCTTTGATGACATCAAGTAGAAAGATACTGTAACTGACCAGAATTGAAAATATGTATCCGAGAAATGTTCCACTTTCAGCAGATGTAAGTTTTTGCACGTAGTGTGCGGCTCCAGTATCTTTAACATATATTAGAGTTTTCAGTTCTCTGCTATCTCTCCATTGCAGGGAATGTTATAACCGTAAGATTTATGGCAGATTAGCGACACTTATTGGTTGATTGGAAATATTATTTTGGAGTTGGCCTTTTCTTGCCATTCGTTATGACCTGCATTAGTAGTTTGCTTGGCTGTGGACCACATAGGCTGCAAGTAAATCCTTTAATTGGTAGTTGCATGTTATCCGCAGACATTCCAGCAAGTTCTAAGGCTAAGCATGTATGTAGATGTCTCCTGGCTTTGATCCCTTGTGTGGTAAATAGACATCCACGGTAGCTATGGCAACCTGGACTGTGCATTGGTGAAAGGAGGGGGGGGGGCATTTGGTCTTCGGACAAAGTAATTTTTTTACTAGAAAAAGGTGGGGCTGATCAGGACATTTCAAAACCAGTATTATTTGAGTGTCCCAGTTGATCCCAAGCATTTGAATTTTTCTTAACAGACAAATTAAAATTAATGCTTCACTACAACCAGAGTATGTTGCAGATATAGCTTAAAGTGCTTTCTAATCAAGGGATTGTTATTTTTTAAGCGACTTATAAAACAAAAGGGAAGTCCAGCATATTCAATCCATATCTCTGTTGTACTTAATGTGAAGGTTTGTGTTTTCAGAACACGGTGGGATTTTAAAAGGAAAAGACCACGCTCTGATTGGGCGATGTGCATTTCAGGGATCCACCTGCAGAGGTCAGGCTTGAAGTGTCTATGACGGAAGCCAGGCAGTGGACGCCACTGCTAAGAGCCCAGCTCGGAGTCAGAGAGAATTGCCCTGCTTATTTGGAACAATTAATTAGTTAGCGATTCTTTAATCTTGTGACCAAGGCCGTGATGAAAATGAGTTCATTCAAAGGAGAGAATATCAAATACCCTGTGATTAATGAAAGGGCTACAAAGCCAGGTCAAATTGGAATCTAATCTCCACTTAGATATGGGACAGTTTATTAACATGATTCTGGCTCATTATCAACTTTTATTTCTCCTGAAACTAGAAGGGTGTGTTTTTTTTGCCTAGTTTTATGAACTAGCATGCTCTAGAAGTTTCTTTAAACAAAAGGACAAAATATTAGGGACCCTTTCAAATCCACAAGACTTTTTTTTTTCCTCCCTCCAGAGGAAAGGATTCGTTGGCCCAGATCAGGATGGTTCATGGCCTTGAAGGAGGTCAGGAGGTGTTGAGCTCAGAAAACTGAAATACTGAAGAAAAAAATAACTAGAGGGGACTTTCCTAAAAAGTACAACAACAAAAACCCTAAGAATTTATCTGTTTTGTGCTATAAAACAAAAGTACTGGGTAGAAAAGGCAAAAAAAGAGGGGGGGGGGGATAGCTGATTATTTGTACTACAAGTGGATTGGAAAGTTTTATATACAGTCAATTGTTTATAATGGTACAATGCAAAGGTTCTCCTTTATTTCTTTTATCATTGAAGGACATATGCTGAGTACTTAACATATTCATTAGTTCATTCAATAAAGCTTTATAAAATGATTATTATCAATTAGCCAGGCCACTTTGGGTTACAAATATGATTCTGGTATGGCTCCTCCTCTCAAAGAACCTTTCATGGTCTGGTATATAGTTTATTGTACCAATAGACCAGTGTTAGTTATTCATGGATAAAATGCCTGCTCATTAACAACTATATTTGTACGAATAAGAATTTTCTTGATAAATTGATTGTAGCCAAAACTTTAATGAACTTAGGAGACTTGGGAAATTATTTGTAATGGTAAAATTTAGTTAATTTATAGCCACATATTCATTTGTAGAAATCAATTGATTCCTAGTTAAAATAAATGTATCATAATAATTAAATAGTAATTTAATTAATTTTTCTTCATAGAGAAAAATAACTTATAGGCAATCTCCAACCTAAAAATGCTTTATGGTCTAGGACAGTGGTCGGCAAACTGCGGCTTGCAAGCCACATGCGGCTCTTTGGCCCCTTGAGTATGGCTCTTCCACAAAATACCACGGCCTGGGCAAGTCTGTTTTGAAGAAGTGGTGTTAGATGAAGTTTAAGTTTTAAAATGTGGCTCTCAAAAGAAATTTCAATCAGTGTACTGTTGATATTTGGTCTGTTGACTGATTTTGCCGACCACTGCCCTAGGAATTTGTTGTTTGAAAACCAGAACTTTTTCCAATGAGAAGTGATGCCATGATTTGAGTCCATTTCAAAACATTATTTAAAAAAAAATAACCAGTCTGATTAAATGTCAGATTAAGTTCTGAGTTTTGAAACCATGCCTCCATGTTATACAGGATAGAACATAGAAGCAGAGAGTTGCCATACTTTTGCTAACTGGCTAGTCTTGGCAGTATTTGAATTCGGAAAAGTTTGCACTAGTTTTCACCTTTCTTTTCCCATTCTTCTGATATTCTCTGGGTCCCAGGAGAGTATCTCTCCCAGTCCTAACCTAATATACAGTGAGTTGGGTTTTCACAGTTGCCCATCTTTCCACCCTTTCCTCCCTCGCCTCCAAGCCACACCCTATTTCCTCTAGACCACCAGATGTTGGGAGAGAAGCAGTATGGATGAGCTAAAGCTCATGACTCTTAGCCCTTTAACCCTCAGGATGAATCTTTAATTAGGGAAATAAGCAGTAGAGCCTAAAGCTACAAAAATCATAATTACCCTTTCAGGGGCATTATTTATGGGCAAGGTTGTGCCTTTGGAAGGCAACATTGCTGGTGTGTCTGCGAGTGGGGTTAGACCTGTTCATTTGTTTTTTGTTTCTCAGCATCCTTCCTGAACTTTTGGATTCACTGGGGTCTTTTTGAGTGACAGCCAGGGAACCACAGGGGGCCAATCATGTGAGGGGAGTGATGGCATTTGTGGGTTTGGGTTGTTTGTAAGTGTACTCTTTGTAAACTGAACACTGTCTATTTGGATTAGAATACATGGAAAGAAAATAGCTGCAGCTTCCTCTTATCTACACAAGTAATTTTAATGGTGTATGTATTGCCAGTTAATCATTTGCCTATATTGGGACTGAATTACTCCAGAGCAAGACTTACATCTTAATTACCTTTAAATCCCCAGATCCAAGCACAGTGCCTGGCATACAATAAGAATCATTAAATATTTTACAGGCACATGCTGGGGTGACTTTTAGCAGAAATGAGAATGGAAATTGCTTCTTAAAATGAGAGAGGATATGAGGAAGAAAGGTCATTCTAAAGGTTGGGGGACTAGTAAGGACTAAATAAATTAAAATATGTTGTGATTGTTTAACCATCCAGTCTGTTTGATTTTGCTCTGGGTGAGGACACAATCCAGAACATGGCAGGCAGCTTGGCCTATACGCCTCATGTTGGGGCTACAGAAATGGTCTAGAAATGGGACATATCCTTCAATAACTCAAAGTCTTAAAGCAAAGCTAGAACCTGCTATTCACTCGTATTGAGCCCTGCCTGATTTTTTTAGGCCTTTGGCCTATGTGCAATTAGTTTATTTTGCCAGGTGAAGGGTATGCCCAAGGTCACTCAGCATCTGAGAGATTGTTTCTAGAAGCATTAAGCCTTCCACTCTACTCCATGCATATGGCGGCTACGTTTTCTATAGTGAAATTCAAGACACGTGCTGGACAAAACATTTTCACTGCTTCTGGGTGTGATGGGCCATCTGAGAGTTATGATTAAAATGATGAAATAAAAATTTCCGAAACATTTAATGGTTTATGGAGACAACAGGACAGTACAGTTTCAAAGGGTATACAAATTTGGCTATGTTATCTGTCATATGTCCAGTTGTGGTGCGTGGCTTCAGTTGTACACATTTTGAAGTGGTCTTCTCCAAACAACAGGAAAGGGGCTGTTTGTGGACAAAGAGTTCACTGAATGCCCTGCTAAGTTACCAATAACTAGATGAATGGCCAGTTAAAGCAATATGTCAATGGAAGCTATCACCAAATAATAGAAATCTTCATTTGTTCCAGATAGAATCTTCTATAGATGTCAGACAAAGAGTACTAGCTTAAAACTCTTTTTAAAAGAGTACTAGTTAAAAGTTTAGTGTTTGTGGGTTGAAATTTCAGCACAGAGGAAGGCCTTTCCTTCCATCAGGGAGCAAAGGTATGAGCAAGTCTCCATGTAGAACCTGAGTCTTTTAGACTCCGCATCTTTTTTTCTTCTGACTGCACCAAATCCCTTCTAGTAAGGTATAGATTGGATGTTTTGGGGTCACATGTTAATTTAATGTGCTAATAAATTATAAGACAATTTGAATGGTTTGATGGTTTATGATGAGGCCGAAATCAAGAAAGCCTGATTTAGGAGAAAATACCATCTGAAAAATCCAAGTAGTCAAATAGTCTTATATTTGGGATTTGTGCTTCTTTTGTCTATATAACCTTTGCTCTGATTTGAGATAAGTAGGGAAATGTCAAAGAGTAAAACCTAGGAGGATTATGTTTATGTAGAAGAAAGCTCAAAGAGTGAGATGAGTCCTTTTTTTCTAAGAACTAATCAGCTGTGCATTTTGGAAATAATGCAGGAAAGGAAAGTAAAATGCAACAAATAGAAGGGAGAAGAAAGTGAGTCATTTTAGTTAACATATAAAGAAAGCAGAATAGAAAAACTGGCTGTTCCGTGAGTGAATAAGTTGAGGTTTTTTCATTGGTTAGTGTTTCATTTAAAGTGGATTTCTACAGAGGTATTTGTGCTGCTGCTGTTTTTATATGGCTCTTCAGGAAAGAAGGGAACAGTCATAATTGGTTGAGATGGGTATGGCTTTCTGAACAGAGAAAGACATGATAGTAGACTATTAAATAATGAATATTTATTGCTTAATGCTTCTCAGCCTGGAGGAGACACTTTCTGAATATTTTTAACATTTCCCCTTTCTAACATTTCAGCTGTCAGAATTGAATGGTTCACATGTAAACTACATTGTTTGGGTTTAGCTAGCAGAGAGAGTGATAAGACATGAATTGTTTGTGACAGCCCTGAACATTGATAACAGAAGACATTAATGCCTACAGACACAACCTACATGCTAAAACTCTGGGAGCAAAAATGCTTATTATGTGAGGCCAACGTGCTTTGACCTAGTTTTGCTTTTCTGCTTGGAAATTGTGTCAGTATTAGTAACATCATCCCGGAGGATGAGCAATTTCACATTCTTGTTTATTTCAGCATCACTTGACTAGTTTTGTGTATTTCGTTCTGATCTCCAAGAAGCCACGCCAAGTCTCATTGACTTGCATTTCCCTTTTGAAATGAGTCTTCTGCATAATCGAGAGGATTTTGTGTATTAACAAAACAATCTAAGACGCCGTCTTCAAAGACATTCATTTCTCCTTGAACAGAAGCCACCGTCCTCTTGTAGGCTTCAAGAGGCCAGCCAGTTTTCTGCTGGTCAGAATTAGTCTTCCTTTCTTTGTCTTATGGGGGTGGGATAGATTGTTGTGCCTAAGACCGCCATGATTAAAAAAGAAAATATGACAGAGAGGTTGATAGGACATGTCCCAGCTCATCATCTTTAAGTTTGCCCAATTGCATGTTCTGCTTTATTTATCCAGTAAAAACTGGCCCAACATACTTTTCCTATTTAACATTTTTATTGAATAATTTTCAAAATGAGTTATTTCCTCAGTTGATTTCAAACACATTTTTTGGCCACTTAATACTTTATATCACCAGGGAAAAGAACCATTTAATTCTTTCATACATTTATGAATTCAAATCTTCAAAGAGTGTGAGTTCTTCCAGTGATCAACTTACATCAAATTTACAAGTATAATTTGCTCCTAAAAGACCTTGAACAGTTTTTGGTGCACATGTCTTAGCACTCCTTATTAACAAATGCAATCAGGCAAAAGCCCACGGAATATGTATTTGTGGTTCCTCTTCAAAACCTGACCATTTGCTCTTGTTTTCTGATTAAGTCCCTTTGTTGTTCGCTACTTTTCAAATCCCCTGTCTGAGTGCAGAAAACCTAAGAAGGGAGTGTCTCCTTCAAAGCATTACTAAACCAACTGAATTTTAACCAGGCAAATTGCTGATTAGCTTTGGATCATTTTAACAAACAGTAAGAAAGTAATTGGGATAGCAATCTGTGATCCTAGAGGGCTTCAAATGCTTGAGTCAACTTCGAGTATTGTATTCCATGTCTGATCTTTATGCTAATTTGAGTGCTAGTATCCCGAAAGAAAACACTTTTTAGAGGACTTTTGGAATCCCTAACTGGTTTATAGATATTATCACTCCTAAGTTGCCCAAAGTTGTGAAATATACTATACATTTCCTATAGTGATATCCATCCGTATGTATTGATGGCAGACTCCCAGCTATTTTTCTGGTTATCGTAGGCAGGTACAAATACAGTTTGCTTATCTTACATAGATAGTAGCCTTCCATATACACTATTTGCCTGGTTTTTCCCCACTTTACAGTGTATCCTGGAGATCTTTCCATAATAATACACAGAAGCTTCCCCCCTCCTTTTTTTAAACAACTGCATAACATTCCACTGGGACAATGTACCATAATTTGACTCTTCTCCTACTGGTCACATAGGTTGTGTATAATTTTTTTATCGTTAAAACAATATGCATAGTAAAGTCTCATGAATTCATCAGTTTGTGTGGGGCAGGTGTGTGTGTGTGTGTGTGTGTGTGTGTGTGTGTGTGTGTGTGTGTGTCTGTGTTATAAATCCCAGAAGTAGGGTTGATGGTTTAAAGGGTGCACGCAGTTTCTGCTTTTGATGAATAAGTACTAGTAAAATTGCCTGCCTACTGAGTGCTTTCTCAGAGGGCCCACCCCCCAAGAGTTCATTGCCCAACTTGTACATCTTTGCTTAATCCTTGAAAGTGGGTATCAGTGTGTAGCTGTATGTTTCTCTTCTAAGTGGTGTTGAGCATGTTTGCACATATTTAAAGTCCATTTGTATGTCTTGTGCAATGTCTGTTCATATCCTCTGTTTCAGATTACTCTTCCCTTTTTTAAAAAAAATGGTCTTAGGGAGAGGATGGGAGGGAGACGGGGAGTGGGGAAAAAGGGAGAGGGAGAAAGACAGAGACACAGATAGGCAGACAGGCATTGATGTGATGTTAGAAACATCGATTGGCTGCCTCCTGCATGCACCCAAATAAGGAAGCAAATCTGCAACCTGGGTGTGTTCCACCTTGTGGTGTACAGGGCGACACTCCAACAAACTGAGCCGTGCCAGCCAGGACTGGATTGTTCTTGACATTAACTTTTAGGCTATCTTTGGAATCATTCACCAGAGTGCTATATCTTGTTGACTGTCCCCAGGTATGTTGCAAATAAACCAAAAGGGACTCCTATAGTAATGTAACTAATTCTAAAAATTTTGTTGGACAAAATGTAGACATGGATCTGGTTCACAGCAGACATTCATGAGAGAGCCTAGACTTCTAGGTCTGTTTATCACTTTCTGTTTTGCTCATTAGCTAGCAAATATACAGAAGAAAAAAAAAACCCTCCAAAGTGTTGAACGCTTGCTCCTGAGGGTCTAATTCTGGGAAGATGCTCATGTTATGAGTACTCAGTATTTTGGAGTTGGGACCATTTTCCAAGGAAGAGGTTCCACTTAAAGTTTTCAAGACCCTTGAAAAGTCTTTAAGGAAATAGCATCTACTTTTCCTCCCAGAAAGCAAACTTTAGGGAACATCATTTACAAGAGCAATGTTAATGTTTCTGTACATTGGGGTGTTTCTGTATCAGCCTTCTTGAAGACTGGGGTTTCATGATCACGACCAACTTCAGGAGAACAGTTGCCTGGGTCTAAAGTTTCAATGCATTTTTTTCTTTTAAGAAAATTATTTAGTGTTATAAATATGCACAAGTATTTTATAAATTTTTAAATATATTTTTATTGATTTCAGAGAGGAAAGGAGAGGGAGAGAGAGATCGAAACATCAGTGATGAAAGAGGATCATTGATAGGCTGCCTCCTGCACGACTCACTGGGAATCGAGCCCGCAACCCTGACTGGAAATCAAACTATAACCTCCTGGTGCATCAATCGATGCTCAACCACTGAGCCCTGCTGGCCAGGCACACACGTACTTATTTTATGGGGCTTATCCAGCTCTTTAATTATATGTGATTGCATTACCTCCCTGTAAAATGAAAATAATAGTCACAGTACCTGTATTATAGGGTTGTTATGAAGATTCAATGAGTTAGTCTACTATTTGAAATAGCACAACATACAGAATAAGTTCTATGTAAATGTGTTAAATAAGTTACATATTGATGGTTATCAAGAATTGTGAAGAGTGTGAAGCTTTATCCTACTTGCAAGCCAACAGTTTAGCTTGCCACCTGTTTGCAAAAATACATGAGCATCCTAGGTCAGAGACCAAGGACCTAATCACAGCATAGCACACAGCATGAGCTTCGTATTCACATTGGTTCTCTTTGCCTTCCAAGTCCCACAGTGCAGCACTGGTGGATGTTGTGCAGATGGTGGGCTTGCCTTATAGGTATGTATCCTGAACTGAGGGAACCTAAGTCTCTTATAAAGGACAGTAAGCATGCTTGCCCATTGCTCTTTGGGGAGACACTATTTTTATCTTTCAAGACTATTCACTAGGCCAGTGATCGGTAAACTACGGCTTGCGAGCCACATGCGGCTCTTTGGCCCCTTGAGTGTGGCTCTTTCACAAAATACCATGGCCTGGGCGAGTCTATTTTGAAGAAGTGGCATTAGAAGAAGTTTAAGTTTTAAAATTTTGTCTCTCAAATTTCAATCGTTGTACTGTTGCTATTTGGCTCTGTTGACTCATGAGTTTGCCGACCACTGCACTAAACAGAAGTCCTTGAAAAGATAGTTTGGAACAAATGCTGCCAGTGCCTTTCCCTGTAAGATGTGCAAATTCTCAGGGATTCGTGGAAAATTTTCTCCCAATAGTAGTCCAGTGAAGTGTCTTTCAACCTTTGCTCTTCAGAGCTCTACAAGGTCCATGGAGGAAAACTGCATGGGGCAGGAGAAGAGTGATTTTTTTCTAGACACAGGAAAAGCAAGAGATGAGGGAGCAAGGGCCATCCTCCAGTGCCCTGCCATTTCCACCAGAAGAGCTTGGTGTTTTATTCTGCTTTTTGGCTCTTCCAAAATATTTGGCTTCTGATTAAGATTTCATTTGAATGAAGGCATATTTAAGAAAAAAATGAAAATTCCAGGTTTAGTATAGTGGTGTTTGACATTATTTTGACAGTGATAAAGCTACAGTTTAATTAAGATAATCACTCCACACAATAGATTTGAAAGCATAATATCAGAGACCCCCCTTGGGTGAGAATGCTGATGAGTCTCTTCCTTGCTCTGTGACCTTGGGCTGATTCCTTAAGCCTTCCAAGTTTTCTCACCTATAAAATGGAAATGCTGTTATCAACTCACAGGGTTTATGTAATGATTAAATGAAGAACTATATATAAAAATTGAAATATAAAGCACTTAACAGAGTATTGGTTACATATCAGGCATTAAGAAATGTTAGGTTACCTTTTTCTGGAAACAAGATTTCAGAGAAGCTGAGTTTTATGAATGTTTTTACTTGTTAGCCTCTGAATGAATACAACACCCCCCCTACACATAGGCATTCATATCTACACATGTGCACACAGTGGAATAACATATTACATAGATATAATGATCTAAAGGCAACTCTTCAAGGAGAGATCATTGTGTGTGTGAAAAAACTAATTTTCTGTAAAGTATGAAAAAACTGTAATTAGTTACTAAAATTATACCTTTGTAGGATGAAGTCTCCTAATACGCTAAAATAAAACCAAATCTCATTGATAGAACATGATCACTTATCATTAGTTTTCATGTGTTAAAGAAAAAAAATCTGACACTTTATTAAAACAGTAAGGAAGACTTTATTTAGGACTATTCCAATAGAAACAGGGGAGAGAAATCTAATTGAACTCTGAATACAGCACAAACAGTCAGGAACTTATAGAGTGATGGGGAATTACTAAAAGGAGACATCAAGGTAGGGGTATTCTTGCTAAATCAACTAAAGAGGATTCTTACAAACGGTAGGCCAAGGTGATCCAACATCAAGGGTGGGGGATTCTCTCTAAACTGACTTAGCAGGATTATTTCTAACACTGGTCTGTGCAGGCCCAGCACAGACTATGAGCTAATAACATAACATTGACCAACTCTACAACTGTGAGTATTGCCATTTGGATGTGCTTGTTTTCCAGGACTCTGTTCATATAAAAATATGGTTTTTAAAAAGTTTTTCTATTTTGAAATAGTTATAGATCCAGAGGAAGTGGCAAAACAGGGTATAAGAGGAGGTTGCAAAACAAGGTATGCAACTTTCACCCACCCCTGTTTTCCATCCTTAACTACTGGCTACCAGTAATCCATTTTTTCCTCTGTAATTTTGTCACTTCAAGAATATTGGATAACCCTGACGAGGTGGCTCAGTTGGTTGAAGCACACACTAAAATGTTACAGGTTCGATTTCCCTTCAGGGCACATCCCTGGTTGTGGGTTGGATCCCCATTTGGGGCATAAATGGAGGTAACTGATCAACGTTTCTCAACTCGATGCTTCTCTCTCTCCCTTCCTCTCTCTCTAAAAATCAATTAAAAAACTTGAAGGACATATATGTAATACCTTAATAAAGAAATTAAAGAAATAAAAATAAAATATACTGCCCATATATTATTTAAACTGTTAATGTTATAAAAAAACTTTTAGAAAAGTTAAATATTTCTTTATAAGTTATGCAATTTAAATTCTACTTTTGTTTTTTACTCTTACCTCATTTTATTTTTTAATTAAGTGTTTATTGTTAAAAGTGTTACATATGTCTCCCCCTTTCCCCCCCCATTGACCCCTTCTAGCCAGCCCTTGTGCTTCCACTGCTCTTCCCCCGCCCCCACCAGCCACCCCAGGCCGACACCAACCTCATTTTATTATAGTGGTAGTGCGTTCAAATTTGGACATAGCTATCTATCATTAATTCGCAGCTATAATGGCCTTGCCACTGAATTGTATTGTAATACAAATGCCCCAGGAATGCTGAGTCAATCCAGAGTGAAGCCTTTTTTTCTCAGGAGTAGAGATTTATAAACAGCCTGGAAGTATTTCCTTCTAGAGAAAAGTATGTCCTGAAGTGTTCTTATTCTTCTCTATGTGCTTGTGATCCCAGCAAACTAAAGTGACACTTATATAGCAAAGGCTCTTGGGAACTTATGAATTTAAATAAGAAAATTAACCAAGAAAAAAAATACACTGAAATACTCCCAAAATAATAGAATACATTTGTAAATGTATTAGTTTCATAGTATGGCAAATAATGCTTGAAAATGCTTGACTCTGTTTTAAAAAGTGCTCAAAGGGATTTGGAGATTATGTTGAGATAAAGCTTTTGAGGAAGAAATATTATATCCATATGAGCCAAGAAAATGATCCTCTTTTGTTTATAGGATTATATAGTGGAATTTCTACTCCTGAAGTAAGAATGCATAGTCTTCCCAAAGGTCTCTGTGAAGTTATATAATTTCATGCATCCTTCGTTTAACTTAATTTAAGATCTATGTTATAGTAACATCATGCACACTTCATTTTCTACACAGTCTTTATAAATAGAGTAAGGGGTTCATTTATGTTTGGAGTTACATATCAAAGGATTTCTAGAATTCAAAATAACATACCTCTAATTTCTGACATTGACCACAAGCTCTACTTTAAGGTACAATGTCATGGTATAAACTAATAATGTCATCTTGGTCCCCAGCCATCCTCCCTCATCTCTGCCTTCTTTTATCCCTTTATATGCAAGAGTTGTATAAAGAGACCCTTTAGGATCACTAGTACAATAGCTTCTTACAAGTTGGTATTATTGCTGTGAGTGTTGGGGGGAACATTCACTCAAATCCATAAAATGTCAGTAAAGAAAAAAAACTTCAATTTTTGATAGTTCTTTTAAACAACTCTTTGAATAAGTCCTTGAAACCTATACAGTAGATGGTGTGAATTTTCCCGAATGCCTAGCATACAACTAACTTATTCACCTATTTGCTGAATATATTGATTACTGAATTAATGGAAAGTGAATTTTAATTATATTTTTGGAACATATATGTAACATATATGTAACATACTGGTTATTTGGGCTAAAATGTCACTTCCATGTAATGGAACATCATAATTGAAGCTGTATGGGGTCTGCAGATACTCTAGCTCAGTGGTCGGCAAACTGCAGCTCTTTGCCCCTTGAGTGTGGCTCTTCCACAAAATACCACGGCCTGGGCGAGTCCATTTTGAAGAAGTGGCGTTAGAAGAAGTTTAAGTTTAAAAAATTGGGCTCTCAAAAGAAATGTCAATCGTTGTCCTGTTGATATTTGGCTTTGTTGGCTAATGAGTTTGCCGACCACTGGGCTAGCTGGTCCTAATCCTCATTGGAGCCTCTCAAGATGCAACGTGATAGAGTGCAATATTCAATAGGAGAAGGGATTTGCCAATCTTAAAAATGTATATAGCAGCGGTAACTTATGGTTGTAGTTTTTCCTGATCACAAAGCCTTCTAAAAGCATTTCAAACTATCGGTATACACTAGTTTTGAGATTTTTAGCTTTCAACCAAGGGTAGAAAATGTGATTTCAAGAAATTAAGAATATATCTGATTAGTTCCAGCCCGAGGCTATGGAATGCTTCTAGGTTTTAAATGATTGTGTGCTTCACAATTAATGTCAAGGTAGAGTCCTCGCTATGGTCCATGATTTTCTTGTAAAACACATACTGCCTTGTGTGTTTTAATTCCACATTTTCTCAAGGACCTCTGTAATGGTCATTTTAAGAAATTACATGTAAAGAGAAAGTATATACCACTCAAATTTATATAGAAAATGTATATTTTTTTTCTTTTTAAATTCAAAATTATCATTATCCAAATATCTTTATTTAAAACACACACACACACACACACACATATAGTATTAAATATCTGGACAGGTTAAACACCTCTAACATTTACCTATAAATGTTAACCTTTCCTTTTTGATCTGCTAAATTGCTGCATAAATGCTTTAAAAATTATATTACCACTGACATTGAGACATAGTCTTTATCACTTTCAAAAACATACCATTCTTTTGGCTCAAATCATCATAGCTGCTTTAAATTTTAAAAATCTCCATAACTGTGTTCCTCATTACCACCCTTGCCACAAACTCTTCATCACCGGGGGTCAAGTCTTTGGTTCACTTCTTTATACCTTGTCCTGTTTGAATTCCCATAATATCACTAGCACCGCCTTTCTAATGGCCCCAGGAATAGCAACTGGCACATGGAATTCTCTATTCCGATTTGGGCCATTGTTTGCAGATACAAGGTTTGTCCTCAGATAAAATCTCAATGTGTCTCCCTGTTGCTTTTACCCATGTTTGGCCCCCTCTACACAGCACAGAACACGTGCAGTTACTCTGTTCTCTGACAGCACTTCAAAGACAAAGCTAACAGGGCCTTCTGGGGGTAATTTTCCAGGTTAAATATGCCCAGATGTGTTTGATTTGGACTCTATCCTTTAGGATCAAGCAATGTTAGTAAGTACAAATGTCCAACAGTTAAATGATCTGTCGATGGGAGAGACTCACCTGATTGGAGGAAAGAGATACTGTTCAGATTCTAACACCCAGTGATGTTAAAGCCACTATTTTAAACTCTCAGCGGATTATGGAGACTTTGCCTAGCTTACTTCTGGAATGGAAATTCTGAGTCTTTGCTAGTGAGTGAGCAATAAAATGATGGCAAGCAACTAGGTACTAAGAGAAAAATCATTAATGGGTAGGGTTTGAATTTTCCTTTGCCTGTCTGGTACTCCATAGATTATCAGAGTATGTGGATGTGTGTAATAGGACTGAAACTATTAATCAAATAAAGGAGTCCTAAGATGGAAGAGAAGAAAATAAGGGGCAGGTAAGAAGAGGATGAGGAATCAGGGGCTTTTTTCAGATATCTGGAAAACTGAAGGCAACTTAAGTTATTTTGAGCATTTTAAGAAATTACATCATCCTATACTAGGGGCCCAGTGCATGAAATTCGTGCACTGGGGATTGGTGATCCCTCAGCCCAACCTTCCCCCTCTCACATACTGGGAGCCCTCAGGGGATGTCCTACTGATGGCTCACCCCAAGCCTGCCCAAGGCTGAAATCCTCTGGCCAAGGCTTTCATCCTTGGGCAGAGAACCTGGGCTAGGGGACCCTGCAATGGGGCTGATTGCTGGCTGGCTCCACCCCAGACCCAGCCTGCCCAAGACCAGAAAAAGCCTCTGGCCGAGGCTTTTTCTGGCCTTGGGCAGCAGCCATCTAGGTTGGGTGTTAATTTGTGTATCACTCCTGATTGGCTGGTGGGCGTGGCTTGTGGGTGTAGTGAAGGTATGGCCAATTTGCATATTACTCTTTTATTAGATAGGATAATAAAAGCCCAAGGATAATAAAAGCCCAATATGCAATTTGGCCAAACAGCAGAATGACCAGTGTATGACACATACCAACCACCAGGGGGCATACACTTAACACAGGAGCTGCCCTTAGCCCCCAGGCTGCAGGGCACCCAAGGCGGGTACTAGTAGGGGCACCCCGATTGCCCTACTGGTTGTCCTGCAGAGGGAGGTGACTGGCACCAGCAATAGGGAGTGGGGTCTGCTGGCAAGCAGGCTGGCGCTACCCACCCCCCATCACCCCGCTGGTCACCTCCAAGGCAAGTGCCAATGGCACCCCCAGATCACCATTCCAGTCACCCCACAGATCAGCCCTGATCACCGGCCAGGCCTAGGGACCCTACCCATGCATGAAATTCATACACCAGGCATCTACCATATTTTCTGGCATATAAGATGACTGGGCGTCTAAGACGACCCCCAACTTTTCCAGTTAAAATATAGTTATATGTGGCAACCGCAGATTCTCTAGTCCGGCTCAGAAGTTTCAGCACCCGCCCTTTAAGACGACACCCGGTGTATAAGACGACCCCCAACTTTTGAAAAGATTTTTCTGGGTTAAAAAGTCATCTGATACGCTGAAAAATACAGTAGTTTTTACATAAAAGACGAGAACTCTGGAAGATACATACAATGTGTTTGCAATACAATGTTTAGGGGTTGACAGATCAAGCGGGATCTAACGAAGAGCAAGATTTGTGAATAATGAGATCTGAAGCTCGGGCATGTCTTATTCCTATCTTGAACGGTACATGGTACATGGCACTCCATACCATGAATGGTACATGGCACTCCATGAATATTAGTTGAAGAAATGATAGAATGAGCACGTGGTGGTGAAGTGCTGCCCTGATGGCATTGCTCAGACTCATAGGCGTCCCTATGGACTATAAGAAAAACGTCGAGGGCTATTTTTACCATTTCGAAAAACTCAAAGGAAATTGTACAGTCAGTACTTTTACCAGGGGCTTTATTTTATTTATTTTTTAAAATCCTCACCCAATGATATTTTCTATTGATTTTTAGAAGGAGGGAAAGAGAGATGGGAGAGAGAGAGGGGGGGGGAATATCAATTAATTGCCTACCACACGTGCCAGGGCCAGGGAGAGGTACATGCCCTTGACTGGAATCGAACCCAGAACCCTTCAGTCCACAGGCGAATGCTCTGCCCACTGAGCCATTACTTTCAAATGATTATTTTCATCAGATACTTCTACACGTGGGGATTTGTGAAGTTAAACATGGAGAAGCTTTTTAAAAAAAATATTGAGAGAAACCAGACATAAAGGACCACATACTGAATGATCTATTTATAAGAAATATCCAGAAAAAGCACACTTATAGAAACAGAAAGGAGATTAGTAGTTGCCAGGACCTGGGAGGAGAGGAGAGAGAGAATGAGGAGCGACTGCTAATGGGCGTGGCGTTTCTTTGGGGGTGATGAAAGTGTGCTGGAACTAACTAGTAGTGATGGATGCGTAGCTCTGTGAATATAGTGAAAACCACTAACTGTGCACTTCAAATGGGTGAGTTCGTGCTATGTGATTTATTCTAGTAAAGCTGTTTTGTAAAACGATAAGCACAGTCCCAGCCTTGAAAGGGGGGGAGGGGCGCTCATTGGTTAAAAGGTCAGGAACCACTTGCTCATTTTATTGCAGATGAAAATGCTCTGATTTCCAAACTCTTAGAGGGAGCAGGCAGGATATTCCTGTGGCCGACGAGAATGGAGGTGGGCCCTGCCGTTGCCGACTTCACAGCTTCCTCAGCCCCAGCGATTAGGAAAACGCGTGGAAATGGAGGTGTAACGAGCACAGTGCGGAGAGCTTAGGTGCTGAGCCTGCCAGGGTCTATGGACAGCTTCATGCTCTCAGGGGGCACAGTTCAGGCTGTTTGCACCATTCTCATACCACATAAATCTAGGCCAGGGGTCAGAAGACTGCTTCATAACGGGCTTTGTGGGCCATCCGCTCCTGTCACAACCGCTCAGCTCAGCCACAAACAATAGGGGAGCAAGTGGCGGCAACTATGCTCCGAAAAATGCCCTATTTATGGACGCCGAGACTGGAATTCCGTGTCCATTTCACGTGTTGCAAAATAGTGCTCTTTTGATTTTTTTTCCACCCTTAAAAAATATAAAAACCATTTGTAGCGTGCAGGCCACACAAAACAGGAAGGGGGCCAGGTTTGCAGACCCAGCTGCAGGCTAATGACTAGAAAAAGGTACTCAACTAATCAGCAGGTTGTTGTGACGCACGGTAAAGTCTTTAAACCAGCGTACCACGTGAAGCAATAAATAATGCTCAATTTATGTTTAAAGGCCAAGCCAGCGAGAGACTAACTTGCAGCGGCCAACGTTTTTAGCAAATTATGAAAAATCAGCTAATAAGATCTTTTCTGTGGAGTATTAGAGTACAATAATGCTACCTTGTGTGGCTCGGAGATTTTTATTTTCAAGCCGGGGAAGCCGTGGATATCTTGAACATAGGCCATTAAGCAGTCTGCCAAGGCTGTGCGTTTAAGGCGCTGGGAATTTGTCATTGCCCCTGGCTGCTGAGTTTAACAGCAAAGTTATTCATTAAGTTCACATTTTTTTTAAAAAACTACCAACAATGCTTCTTTATGCTTTATCTGCATTTGATACACTTCCAGAAAGATGATCTTGAATTTGGCTAACGAGCACACACATTGTCAATTTAATGACAAGTAATTTACGAAAAGAAAACGCAGCCAGTGCAGCTCAGAAGGCTGGCAGTAAAGGTCCCCAGAGCTCTGGGCCATGGAGGAGCTATCAGTGTTGGATGCGCCTGCAGGATGCAGCCCTGAAGACCCTGGCAGCTCTGCTGGGTAACGAGCTGGAAATGCAAAAGAAAGAAAAACGTTGGATGCTGAAACTGGTTAGGCTCAGTGGATAGAGCGTCAGCCTCCAGACTGAAAGGTCCCAGGTTTGATTCTGGTCAAGGGCATGTATCTTGGTTGTGGGCACATCCCTGGGGGGTGGTATGCAGGAGGCAGCTGATCGATGTTTCTCTCATCGATGTTTCTAATTCTCTTTCCCTCTCCCTTCCTCTCTGTAAAAAATCAATCCTCCTATCTAATAAAAGAGTAATATGCAAATTGACCATCACTACAACACACAAGATGGCTGCCCCCATGTGGACAAAAGATAGCCACCACAAGATTGCCATCAGGGTAGGGCATTTGGGAAGAATCAGGCCAGCAGGGAAGGGCAGTGGGGAGGGACCAGTCCTGCAAGGGAGGGAAGTTGGGGGTGATCAAGCCTGTAGGGGAGGGCAATTAGGGATGACCAGGCCAGCAGAGGAGGGAAGTTGGGGGTGACTGGGCCTGCAGGGAAGGGCAGTTGGGAGGTGACCCAGGTCTGCAGGGGAGAGCAGTTAGAGGTGACCAGGCTGGCAAGGGAGGACAGTTAGGGGCAATCAGGCTGGTGGAGCAGTTAGGCATCAATCAGGCTTGCAGGGGAGTGGTTTAGGGGGTGATCAGGCTGGCAGGCAGAAGCTTTTAGGGGCAATCAGGAAGGTAGCCAGGCAAGTGGCTGGGAGCCAGCAGTCCTGGATTGTGAGAGGGATGTCTGGCTGCCTCTCACAGAAGGTGGTGATTTTCACCTGCTGCCTCACTCCTTTGTGAGCTGTGTTGTCTATGGCAGTGGTAGGCAAACTCATTAATCAACAGAGCCATATCAACAGTACAATGATTGAAATTTCTTTTGAGAGCCACATTTTCTATTTTTATTTTTAAAATATATTTTTATTGATTTTTTTTACAGGGAGAGGGATAGAGAGTTAGAAACATTGATGAGAGAAACATCGATCCGCTGTCTCCTGCATACCCCACTGGGGATGTGCCCCTGACTGGAATCGAACCCAGGACCCTTCAGTCAGCAGGCCGATGCTCTATCCACTGAGCCAAACTGATCAGGGCTGAGAGCCAAATTTTTTAAACCTAAACTTCTAATGCCACTTCTTCAAAATGGACTCGCCCAGGCCTTGGTATTTTGTGGAAGAGCCACACTCAAGGGGCCAAAGAGCCGCAGTTTGCCGACCCCGGGCCTATGGTCACAATAGCTTCATGGACAGTCCACTCTCTCCCGGAGTTAAAGGGCAAATGAGAAACTCGACGGTTTTTTCTTCCTCCTGGTACTTGCTTCCTCCTGCAAGGAAATCTGTATCTTTGGGCGTTCTCTCCTCTCTGTGGTCATCCCCTGGGTGTTGGTGCCAAGAAACACTTGGAGGGTCAAAGGGCCATCAATTCAGGGCAATTCCAGGTTATTGGGAAGAGGCATACTGTAGGCTCAGAGAGCACAAGAGGGCAGCACAGAGCAAGAGCTGGGATGTGTTGAAATGCAGACTCGCAGGGCCTAGGTCTCTCAGAGATGACCCGTTCACCTGTCTCCAAAGCATCTTCTCACCCAACATACCTGTGTCTCCTAACCCCGGCCCCATTAGTCTTCCGTAGGAACATGGCAGACACAACAAGTGCTGACCATGGGTATATCACACACAAAATCAGCTCGCTGAATATCTGCCTTATGGATCCTCACTTTCTCCAACTCAGAAATGGGCTGGAATTCCGTTGATACATGGAAAAATTGATCTTTTGAATTCCAGCAATGTAAACAGCACTGACAAAAAGTATGATCCTGTGTCCCAGCCAGGTTGGGGAGCGTGGGCCTGTACACTGGTCAACAAGTTCAAGGCTCCTCCCTGCCAGGCCCCAAGTTAGGACCTATGCAAGAGGCAGCCAATTGATTTCACATGGATGTTTCTCTCTGTCTTTCCTTCTCTCTTCCGGTCTCTCTAAAAATCAATGAAAAAATATCCTCAAGTGAGGGTTAGAAAAATGAAAAATCACCCAACATATGTTTATTTTCCTTTATTTATATTTGTTTTTCCAAGCACTATGCAAAAATCGGAGTTTGCGACTACGGAGGAGAGACCCCATTATTCTGTTGCCCCCCCCCCCCCCGAGCGCTGTCTAGCGAGCTGAAGTGTTTGTTTGCAAACATACCCACAGGAGGAGGAAAAATGGAGCCGGGGAGCTCAACTGGGGGCCAGGCTTTCCTCCCTCCTGACGCTGAGGCAGAAGGCTCCGAAATGTCCTGGGAACCAGGGTAGAGAAACAAGACCATAGTCTTGTGAGCATGCGCACAGCGCGGAGGGGCTGCCGAGCGAGGTTAAATACCACACAGGCCAAAGGCATTACTAGGCGCCCCGTTAGCACGGTAGGTAGTGCGTCAGTATCGGGACCTGAAGGTCGTGAGTTCAATTCTCACACGGGGCGCAGTGCTTTTGTTCGCTCTAGATCCCTACTCTTGCTGGAAAGGAGCATTCAATTTGCTCTTCTATGGACTGCCGAGGCATCAGGCATCCTCACATTTCCAGTTTGGGCCCACCCTTGTATCGGCTGACCCTCGGCTCAGCTGACCCTCGGCTGACTCTCTGAAGTACTGGAGCCTCGGAGGTTTCACCGTCTACAACCTCCCTGCTCTGTCCCGCTGCTCCCCCAGCTTCAGCCTGAAGATAAGGGGGAACGGGGACATCTGGGCAAGACTAGTTCGGGACCCACTGGAGCCTTTGTGGAAGAAAGCCCATCTCACCACCTCCCTGCTGCAGCGGTGCGGGGGACGTGCAAAGCCCGGGGTTAGGAATTCATGTCCTATATCCACTCCTACACCCGACCCCCCTAAGCCTTCAGGTGCCTTCATTCACATCATGCCAGGGAAATTCTGCCATGTCAATCTGTTTAAATAGAGGCCAACTTGAGCCCACGATTCTGTCAGGCAAACTTAGGGCTCCTTCCAGTTGCACGAGTGTGCCTGCTCTCCTCTGGCTGCTTCTCAGCGCCAATGCACTCTTCAGTACCAGCCCCAAGATCACCCACCAGACTCTGCCAGCGCCTCTCCTTACAGGGCGAACCATGCGCACCATGTCAAGCTGACAGTAGGAGGTGCTGCACGACACGTAGGCGCAATGGGCATCTCAGCTCCAAAGTGCTGTTTCGCTTATCCTTGCCCTGTTTCAAGGTTCATCCGTGGTGCGAGTGAGGAGGGACACTAGTGGTGCTCTGGCCCTGCTGTGTGCCCAGAGCGGGTAATCTGCCAGTGATTCCACAATCTCAGCCCAATGACCACTTAACTGCATGCAGCCTCTCAACATGGGCGTGGCCTGTTCCAGGTCTAGTGCCGGCAGCAGCACCCTGGCGTGCTCTGAGCACCTTGTGCCTTCTGGTGTTGGTTTGCCTGTGCCCCAGAGGGTGGTTTCTGTGGCCCTCCTGACACGGCCAGTGCTGGCCAGCACGCAGACCACCCCAACACTCAGGATCCTGATGCCCTAACCCTATGTGCTTTCACCCAACAGCCTTGGATTGCCTGCACCCCAGATACTTCCCTCCTGAGGCCTGGGGACTGTGGGCCAGCTCTGGCCTGGGCAACCCACCAACCCCTCATATATCCAGTGGTCTACAACCACTTCGGAAACTAGGTCTGAACCTGAGCCTGGGGAGCAATGCGCCTCCCTTCCAAGTTTTTCTTTTCTGTACTTTCCCTCAGTCCTACACACCCTTTAGAATTCCCATTACATCTTTAGTTATTCCCCTATCATAGTTCAATAACTCTTTTAAAATATATTTTTTAATATTGATAGTATTGCAGATATTCCCCCATCCCCCCCACCCCCGTTCCTACCCACCCTTCTAGGACCTTAGTACCCATGGCTACGGGCTGTGAATATCCTATCTAATAAAAGACTGTATGCAAATTGACCATACATCCGATCAAGCCACACCCACAAAGACAATCAGGAGCAATATGCAAATTAGCACCCAACCAAGATGGCTGCTGCCCAAGACCGGAAGGGCTTTTTCCAGTCTTGAGTGGCCGGAGGGCCAGGGCGGAGCCAGCCAGCCAACCAGTGGGATCAGCCCCATGGCAGGGCGATCTCATTGGGTTCCCAAGGCTGGAAAAGGCCCTTGGGCAGGCCGATGCTGGGGTGGAGCCAGCCAGCGATTGGCCCCATGGTGATCACTGGCAGGGGTCCCCTGGCCAAGGTCCCATGCCCAAGTATGAAAGCCTTGGCCAGAGGCTTGCAGCCTTGGGCTGGGGGTGAGCTATCAGTAGGACATCCCCTGAGGGCTCCCAGTATGTGAGAGGGGGCAGGTTGGGCTGAGGGACCAACCACCCCCAATGCATGAATTTTGTGCACCGGGCCCCTAGTCTTCTATACTAATAAAGGGTAATATGCAAATTGGTCACAGCACCCCCACAGTAACAACTTACGAGCAGGCTGTGTGGGGTGACCAGGTCAGCAGGGGTGGGCAGTGAGGGGCAACCAGGCCAGTAGAGGGGGGCAGTGAGGGGTGACCAGGTTGGCAGAAGTGGGCAGTTGGGGATGACCAGGCCAGTGGAGGGGGCAGTTGGGGGCGATCAGGCATGCAGTCAGGTGAGCAGTTAGGAACCAGCAGTCCTAGATTGTGAGAGGAATTGGGATGGGGCTGAAACCAGGAGTTGGACATCCCCCAAGGGGTCCCGGATTGGAGAGGGTCCAGGCTGGGCTGAGGGGACCCCCCTCATGCAAGAATTTCATGTACCAGGCCTCTAGTAAATATATAAGTTCTTTGGTTTATCTCTTCTCGTCCACCCAACCCATGTCAAGGTATGTCAGTCAACCTGTTCCATGCCTCCTGCTTTGCATCTTATTTTGTTGATCAATTCATTTTGTTCCTTAGATTCCACAAATAAGTAAGATCATGAAATATTTCTCTTTCTCAGCTTGGCTTATTTCACTTAGCATAATATTTTCTAGGTCCATCCAGGCTATCCCAAAGGGTAAGAGATCCCTCTTTTTTTTTTTTTAATTTGCAGCTGCATAGTATTCTATAGTGTAAATGTCTCACAGCTTTTCTATCCATTCATTTACTGATGGGAACTTGGGATGTTTCCAAATCTTAGCTATTATAAATAATGCTGCTATGAACATAGGGGTGCATATATTCTATCTGATTGGTGTTTTTTTGGGGGGGGGGGGGTTAGGATATATTCCCAGAAGTGGGATCATTGGGCCAAACAGAAGTTCCATGTTTAATTTTTTGAGGAAACTCCAGACTGTTCTCCACAGTGGTTGCCACAGTCTGCATCCCCACCAGCAGTGCATGAGGGTTCCCTTTTCCCCACATCCTCACCAGCACTGTTGTATGTTGATTTTTTTTATGATAGCCATCCTGACAGGTGTGAGATAATATCTCATTGTGGTTTTAATTTGCATCTCTCTGATGATTAGTGATGTTGAGCATTTTTTCATATGTCTCTTGGCCATTTGTATGTCCTGTTTGGAGAGGTGTCTATTTAGTTCCTCTGCCCATTTTTTAATTGGGTTCTTTGTCTTCCTTTTGTTGAGATGTATGAGCACTCTATATATTTTGGATATTAACCCCTTATCTGATATATCATTGGTAAATATGTTCTCCCAGAGAGTGGGTTTCCTTTTCATTTTGATGGTGGTCTCTTTTGCTATCAGCAGCTTTTTGTTTTTTAGTCCCATTTATTTATTTTCTCCTTTGCCCTAGCAGATGTATCCATAAACATATTGCTACATGAGATGTCTGAGATTTTACTGCCTACGTTCTCCTCTAAGATATTTATGGTTTCATGCCTTACTTAAGTCTTTTATCCATCTTGCAGCATATTATATTTAAAACAACTTGCAGAACAAAATGTAAAGTATGGCCCTATATTTGTGGCTATGATGTATAGAAAAATGACCACTGGAAACATAAACCTACTGAATGCTGCTTCTTGGTGGTTAGAGTCTTCTCCAGCCCTTTCCTTTGGGGAAATGTTACAAATGACTAAGTATTATAATTGTGTCAAGAAAAATACTGTTAGAAATGTTAACCCTTCTCTTCGTTGCCTTTAACATTTAGGATTAATGGGCAGGGTAAACTCAGTCATTCGCATGTAGCAAAAAGAGAAATACTTTGCATGGCCCATTCATGACTCCTGTCGATCTCTAGAGGGCTTCCTGCTTCAAAGTTTATTGTTGCATTCTTCTTAATTCTGCTTGGTCACATGTACATTATTTTCTGCAAAAAATACCACCTATTAAAGAGTGTTTCTTCTCTTCTAGTAAGGTTTTGGTGTCCCCAGAGCCCCCTTAGTCCTGTTTACTTTGGATATTTCAGGAGTTACTGTAGGATTTAACTGTGGTGAGTCGTTAAGCCCTCTTTTTAAATTCACAAACTGCCTCTAATCTTAGAAAAATGTCAGGTTACACTTTTGAGAGGCTTGGGAACTTGACATTTTGTAGCCCAGTTGGGGTGTAGGCTGCTTCCATTCTGAGCACCTTGTTCCAATTTATGTCAGAGGGAATTATATGCAGGTCAGGGCTGAGAGCGGGTTATAATTAATGGGGTGGACAAGTGGATTTTTAGTGTTTCATAAAATAAAATGGAAATCACATGTGCATGGGACTGTTGTGTGTTTTAAAATATTTACATTTGTTCTAGTAAACATTAATTATAACTGATATATTTCTCCTGTGAATTTACTAACTGGGAGGTCACAAGTCATTGTTCACTGAATACAAAGATTGGATGACAAGCTATGTATATGTATATGTATATATACATATATATGTATATACATATATACATATATATATAATTTTTTCAAAAGAGTACTTAGGGAGATATTGGTGAACTTGTAGAAGTAATCCAGTCTTTGGTTTTCCTCTTAATTTTCTCTCACGTTTAAAGCACCCACTTGCCAATCTGATCCAGATGTCAGTTCTTCTAAGGGAGATTGGGGAGTCCTTGGCCTGTAAAATTCCTGAATGGATCCCGGTGAACATGCATGACCAATGCTTAACTATTAGTCATTTTTTTTAATTTAAGTTTCGAAGTAGCTGAAACACAACCAGAATCTACAGCATCCACATTTTCTTTACATTCATAAATCAGAAATCTCCAGTTCCTTGTAGATGTAATAGCAACATGTTTCTGAGGAAGGAGATCTTTAAGAGTCAGGAAAACCCATATTCTAAACTGGACTCTGCCATGTGCTAGCTGTGTGGCCCTGGGAAAGATGCCTGTAATCCTTAGCCTCAGTTTCCTCATCTGCAGAATGGGGAAAATGATACCTCCTTTTTAGGGCTGGGGTAGGACTTAGAGACAATTTAAATAAAGTGCCTGACAAATGATAGGTACTAAAAAAATATCAGCTATAGGTATGTGAAAGAATGGTCAAAAGGGAAATTAAAGGAAATGTCATATAAATTGGATTACATGTCAATCATTTGAGTGTTAGGTATGTTAATGCGCTCTTTGTTTCTGCCCAAAAGTCTTCAACTCCCCCAAGTAAATACTATTTCTATTAAGTTAATGGTTTATTTTATAGATATTCTTTGTTTCATGCAGTGAAGAATCAATATCAGCACACTATCGGGACAGAATTATTAACTAAGTGATGCCTCAATGAGACCTTTTTGCTCTTTGCTAAGGAAGCTATTTAAGTATTTTTTAATTCTTTATTGATTGGAGTATTACATATAGTGTTACATGTCTCCTTCCCCTACCCCACTGACCTCTCACCAGAATTAGCAGGTAATGATCTACACTACTTCCTAATTCTGCTTCTACAGTTTGAGCCAGAAGAGTGTTTGGTGGTTGTAAATGGGATGGGGCCACTTGTCCAGATGCTTGACCAAAAATGTCATATCCACTTAATCAACCTGGAAATCACTCTAAAGAATACACCACTTTAGAGTATGCCAGCTTAGAGAGTCCCTGTAGAATTATCCAAGGTTTTAGATCTATAGTATTCTCTGGGAGGGGGGCCCTTAAAATACTTATATTTTGGGTGTCACTACCCTTCTTCGGGGCAATACTTGGTGAAAGAATACTGAGAGAAGATAGTGAGGAGGAGGAGGAGGAGAAGGAGGAGGAGGAGGGGGAGAAACCACCCCATTGATTACGGGCAAGGTCTACACTGAGTAGTAGACTGAGATAGAAAATATCTACTCACTACATTTGTTCTCAATACGTTTGTGCCCAAGACATAGTAGTTGATAAAATTAATATATAAGTCTTATTTTTAGGGTATAATAACTTTGCCATTTCAAATGGTCATTTCCAGAAATGCAAAGACTGCTACTGAATTTGGCATCATTGATCTAGAAGAAAATATTCTATAAGTCCATGCCTTCATCCAGTCCTTTTGGAAGTCTTGATGAAAATCCTGTGTGTCCAGTAGCTAGCAGAGTTCCTAGCCAATAACATCTCAATATACATTAGAATTTGCCTAGTACTGCTTTGAGGATGAGTATATGATAACTGTCCTCACTCCCCACAGAAAAGGTGTGTGTGTGTGTGTGTGTGTGTGTGTGTGTGTGTGTGTATGTGTGTGTGTGTGTGTGAGAGAGAGAGAGAGAGAGAGAGAGAGAGAGAGAGAGAGAGAGAATATGCTAGCAAGTCCTGGTCTTATTTTTTTTCCACATAGAATGCAAGGCATCTGAATTTGGAAATGACCTTAGCTGACATTTTCCAATCTTCCATCCAATGCAGGAATTCTTTCTCCAATAATCTTCACTAAAGGGCAGGAGGCCTGGTGTAAGAACAGAGGCCTCGTTCTGTTGGGCAATGATTTGATTCATTACAGTGTTATAATTTGGTAGCACAACGTGGCACAGTATAAAGTTCTATGGGAAACTGGAACATGGAGACCAAGTGAGGGCTGGGCTGATTGCGGCCACATTGGGAAAGGGAGGATATTTAGGAGATATTTTTGACTCACCGTTATCTTCCTCCGTGAAACTTAAATAAATCCTAGCGCCTTTTTTTTTTACAACATGAATTTTATACATGGCTTTAGTCTTTGTCTTCTGCTTTTTAAATATATATATATATTTCATTGATTTTTTACAGAGAGAAAGAGAGAGGGATAGAATTAGAAACATCGATGAGAGAGAAACATCGATCAGCTGCCTCCTGCACATTCACTACTGGGGATGTGCCCGTAGCCAAGGTACATGCCCTTGACCAGAATCGAACCTGGGACCCTTCAGTCCGCAGGCCGACACTCTATCCATTGAGCCAAACCAGTTAGGGCTCTTCTGCTTTTTTAAAATATATTTTTATTGATTTCAGAGCGGAAGGGAGAGATAGAAACAGCAATGATAGATGATAATTGATTGGCTGCCTCTTGCACACACCGCACTTTGGGGGAGGAGGAGGACTGAGCTCGCAACCCTGGGCATGTGCCCTTGTCCGGAATCGAACCTGGGATCCTTCAGTCTACAGGCTGACACTCTAGCCACTGCGCCAAACCAGCCAGAGCACTTTTCAGTGAATTTAAATATATACATCAAAGGCATTTGCAAGTTCTTTAATAATTTGTTTGAATAAAATTGATTGGCAGCACTATTAAAATTATTAATTTTTTACACTTATTGAACATCAGGTAGAGGAGGAATTTTTGTCAGTTTCCTTTAGCATGCAAACATAAAAAAAAAAACAGTTTACCTGAATTTTGCCAAAATAAACCTCTATTAACCAGTTTCCTACATTATACTTTCCCAAGAGGTTTCTGAAGTACAAGGAAGAAGGTGATGTTATGGATTAATGTAAACATTTATACTCATGGATACAAACATACATTCAATTCAATCTTTTCTTTTTTTAAATATATTTTATTGATTTTTTACAGAACGGAAGGGAGAGGGATAGAAAGTCAGAAACATCGATGAGAGAGAGACATCGATCAGCTGCCTCTTGCACGCCCCCTACTGGGGATGTGCCCGCAGCCAAGGTACATGCCCTTGACCAGAATCGAACCAGGGACCTTTCAGTCCGCAGTCCAACACTCTATCCACTGAGCCAAACTGGTCTTGGCCAATTCAATCTTTTCAATCTCCTCTATTTATAGTTAAAGAAAAAAATCTTTGTAATGAAGATCCCAAGGAGCAATAAAATTTGGAATTACCTAAGAACCTTTAAATTACATTCAATGTGTAGTTTGTAGTTACGCAAGCAAAGTGGATCCAAGCATTTTAGAAACATTTCGACAAGGATTAAAAAAAGTGTTCTATTTAGGGTTCAGTTAACCAGAAAATTAAATTAATCAGAACTCTTCCATTTCCAGAGAATTTCAATTAATTGTGATTTGACTGTACTTTTGGTGTGATCTTAGTTCCCATGTAGAAATGAATTTCATCTTCTGACGTGTTTCTTGGAAAGTACGTAGCACAGTGAACACCTTCAATGAATAGGGCAGTGTGGCTTTTAAATATGATTGTTTATCTATGTCTATACATAGGAATACATATGTACACTTGATAGAGATAACGCTCACTCGCTGGCAGAGGTGTTACTGTTTAAAGAAAGGTGAGTAGTTAAAGCTGTCACTATGTTTTGACTTCCAACTCCTTTTTTCAAGTACATCTCCCCCCTCCCACCCCATTAAACCTGCCATTAGAATTAACAAGGGTTTTTCTAGAAACTGGACAATGCTTTCTGCTCTGTTTCTTAAAGTAGTGCACAGAAGGAAATGCATCGCGATAAAAATAACTTATAAGTGAAATAATGGTGTTTTGCTCAAGATAACAAGGAAGTGAGGGGCAAAACCCCTCAAGTAGCAGAGAGGCCAGATGGTCAGTCTGTATTGTTTTTTTGTTTGTTTGTTTTTTAGCGTGGCCATTAAACGGGAAATTTTGCTTGATTAAGAAGACACTGGTCTTGATTTTCATTCAGCAGTTTTGAGGATCTTTTAAATGGATATATATCTAAACACACACCACACGTTTTTATTTAGCCAATCGATCATTTGTGCCATTGTAAGCGAGATGGTGCTGATGAGAATGTGAAGTTTTAATAATAACAAAGTAAGTGGGTTCCCAAGTCTCAGCTGTGAAAGAACTTGGAATCCGCACACTACCCTACAAACCCCAGTCATTACCATCTCCATCTCATTGTTGTAGCGTCTGGTGTTTTGTGTTGTTTTCTTTTGATAACCCAGAATGGAAGAAAGGCTGTGGACCACAGTGGCTAACTAGGGTTTTGTGAGCTGTAGGGTAGACTCACAGGAGAAAAGAGAGTTTTTGGAGTTCAACACTCCAGGGGGCTAATGTGCATAAAGGACCTGAGTTTAATCCTTGGAGCTGCCAGTCAGGATCAGGAGGAAGAAGCGTCCATGCAAAGAATCTCTTCTGGATGCTGGGGCGTGAAGTGGGAAGGGGGACCAGAGCACCCCATTTGGACTGTGACGTTTTGGCAGTTGATGTTCCCGGTAGGTTGCCTGGCAGTGGCTCGGGGCACAACAAAGCTCCCTTCTGGGAAGTCACCCTGCCATTGTCTGGCACCCTTTGCACAGCGCCCCAGGAGAGAGCAATTTCCCAACCTGAGTTCTAAGGAAGAAAATGAATAGAGTTGTGAAACAGAATATTTGCATCCGTTTACAAGAGTCACTTGGAGGAATTTGGAATGGGAAGAATAGATTTAGACAACTGGCAGAACTGTTTGGAACCTTGCCCTGAATCAGGTGTCTGCTGATGTAAAGAGGGACAAGCTAAAGAAGCTATGTAACAAGGGATGACCCACCAATCTTTATCATAAAGTGATAAATCAGACATTAAGATTTTTTCCATGCAGTGTTTTCTTATATAATTGTGATTCTTCCTGCAATTAACATTCATATTCATTATCAAAATAAATATATCTCTACTTTAATAAGAACGTTCTCACTGTTCTTAAAGCTAAGTATTTTCATAAGTAAAATTTTAACCCTAAATTGCATCTCAAGTCCTAACTCTTTTCATTTTCATCTTTACTTACATTCCAAAAGCCAGCTTCTTATATGATTTGATTCAATGAAGGAATAAAATGTACAAGGTGAAATTAACACTTAGCTTAAAATGAAACTTATTTAAGGCTCAAATAATGCCAAACAAACAAATAAGACACAAACCAAAACAAAAAAAATGCTTAGAGTCAAGTCACAGCTCTTAATATTAACTAATTTCAAGGCAATGTACTGAAATTAATATTAAAATTTTAATGCTTCCTATTTTATACATCACATTTATAACTTTTCTCAAAGATACAACAAACAAACATATTTGAATAATGTAAGAAAAATTTCTCAGCGTTTAGCCTGCCCTGAGTGTATTTTTAAAAAGATGTTTGAGCCGAAGCCGGTTTGGCTCAGTGGATAGAGCGTCGGCCTGTGGACTGAAAGGTCCCAGGTTCGATTCCAGTCAAGGGCCTTGGCTGCGGGCACATCCCCAGTGGGATGTGTACAAGAGGCAGCTGATTGATGTTTCTCTCTTATCGATGTTTCTGACTTTCTATCCCTCTCCCTTCCTCTCTGTAAAAAATCAACAAAAAACATATTTTAAAAAAAAGATGTTTGAAGCTTTCATGGAATTTATGGGATTTATTTTCATATAGATTACAAATATATATTTCACATATTTTTCAGATTATCAATCCTCCATAGAAACATTTTGAATCTTGGGTTTTAGGCCAAGAAGTCTTTAGGTTGGGGATAACTCACTCTCTGAGAATTACTTGCTTTATAACCCCCTCTATGCTCGCCATGCCATCCTGTCCTAAGCTTTATTTATTTCACTGGGGATTAGCTGGCACCCACCAGCCAGACTTCCCAAGCTCTTCTCTTGGCCTCTGCTGCAGCTGCAACAGCAACTCCTTCTTCTCCCACAACAGTTCTCTCGGTGGTCATTTCCCTTCTAGCCCCTTCTTTAAGAAATGGCTCTAAAAATCATGATTCAGCTACGGCTGCACTTTTACCTAGCTAGTGAATGTATTTCTGTGGAGATACCTTTTGTCATTGTTGTCATTGTCATTAAGTCAGCAATAGCTCTCTCAGGCAATGGGATCTTTTGGTTTTAATTCATCTTTGATCCTCCAGGTATGAAGCTCTGGCTGTACCTGTTCGTTTCCCTCCCACACTGTTACCCCATTTCTTTCCTTCCTGAAACTTCTTCTCCTAAAGAGGCAAAAGCAAAACCAATGACTCTTGAAATGTCTCTCTTAATTTCCTTCACACCCTCTCCTGTACCCTTAATTGCATGTCCAAATTTCCTTTCAACTTTAGGTTAATATCCTGCCATCAAAAACTCAGACATTCAGGGAATTCTAAGTACCACAGTTCCTGTTTTCTTTCTTTCTTCCTTTCTTTCTTCCTTTCTTTCTTCCTTCCTTTCTTTCTTTCTTTCTTTCTTTCTTTCTTTCTTTCTTTCTTTCTTTCTTTCTTTCTTTCTTTCTTTCTTCCTTTCTTCCTTTCTTCCTTCCTTCCTTCCTTTCTTTCTTTCTTTCTTTCTTTCTTTCTTTCTTTCTTTCTTTCTTTCTTTCTTTCTTTCTTTCTTTCTTTCTTTCTCTCTCTCTCTCTCTCTTTTTTGTCCACCATGTGACCATGGCTTTTCTTATCAAATTTCATTGCTACAGTAAATAAAGAACTCATTGCTTTCCGACAATTCATCACTTTGTCTTTTCGTGTAAGAAATAGTAAAAGTTGGATTTTAATATCCTTAGAAAGAAATCATTCCTTAAGCAAATCTGGAACTAAATATTTAAGAACTTGAAAAATCAATTACAACTCTTTGCCCAAATGGGGGAAAGTTTTATCCTGAAATCAACATGTTCTTTGCTTTGGTGGGGGAATCCAAGCATCAAGAAAGCCTGCACAGATATGAGTAGAAATATCTTCTTAGCTAAAGTAGACCTATAGTCATCCCTCTACCTTCTATCATGCCATCCTTTTTATTTATTTTATTTTATGGGTGGTTCTTTGAAATTATCATGTTTTCTTACCCATGGCTGGTTTATTTTATGTTTTCCTCATTAAAACCAAAGGACAGGCCTTTGTTCTCATATACATCAGTGCATTGCTAGTGTCCAGAGCAGTGCCCAGCACACAGCAGGTACCTGTTGAATGAAAGAATAATCAGAGAAACGACCTTCTCTATGGTTTTACTCTGAGTAGTTCTAAAATAAAAGTAATGCTTCGTTAAAAAATGGCAAGTCATAAAGGTAACAAACCTAGCTTATTCTTCCAAACTCTTAAAATGAGTTTAGGTTAAGAGTGAAGAGTTGAAATTGTGGACCGGAGACAAACTGATTTGGGACTTAATAAGGAAGTTATCAAGGGCTCTGTTATTTGGGCAAAATCTCTTTTGGGGCCTACCTGCTCTCTGCTCATTTTCCTGATTCATCCATTCATTGGTTCATCAGCTCATCAGCTGATGGTAGAGGATGGTGGGGATGAGGAGCATGGAGTACTTTCTTGGAGCTTCTTTTACCTTTGTCTTCCATGGCTCAAAGGTAAATCAATGTCAGTAAACTGCCTCTATTGTAACTGCTAGAAAGCCCAGTGATGATATGGTTTCCAGTGACTTCTATTGGCCAGATCTCCAGGAGGAGACAGGAGCTATCTATTGAGAAATGATTTCCCTGGATCTCTCAAGTTGCTGTACCTCTTATAAGCTGAGGTGCTAATGAATGGCCTTTGTCCCAGAAAATCTTTTCAAGGATATTTGTATAGTGAACATCCTTGGAAGATTGAGATAGAGTGTTTCCATCCTGAGTAGAAGGCAGGTTTGTTTGTTGTGCATTATAATAAACACTGGGGGCCTGGTGCATGAAATTCGTGCACTGGGGATGGGTGATTCCTCAACCCAACCTGCCCCCTCACACATACTGGGAGCCCTCAGGGGATGTCCTACTAACCACTCACCCCAGCCTGCCAAAGGCCTAAAGCCAATGGAGCCGATGGCTGGCTCTGTCCCAACCATATACCACCCCTCCCCCCCACCCCAACCTGGGCCTTTGCCCCAGCCAGCTCAAGCCTCGATAGCATGGGCCTCGGCCCCGCTCCCCTGGCCCAGGCCTTCTCCCTGGCCAGTATGCACTGGCCGCCTTGACACTGCCCCCCACGGCCCTGGCACCTCGGTCCCGCCCCCACTCCTGATTGGCTGGTGGGCGTGGCTGGCGGGTATAGCGAAGGTAGGGTCAATTTGCATATTGCTCTTTTATTAGATAGGATAGTGTCTCTCTCCAGGGCAAATGTCAGCAGGTTTGCTTGCAGTTAGTCCATAACAAAAGAGTTGGGTGTCCTAAGATTGAGGTTGCTCTGCTCTGATGCAAACCTCCTGCATATGTAGCACACACCTGGGATGCTCTGTGGGACTTGAGGGGATAGGGGCATTGATGTGAACTTGAAACACATGATGCTTGCTGCACCCTAACTAAGAGTGTCCTTGATCTCTGATGCACAGAACTCATATATCCTGCCAATATCCAGAACACAGGTAGACTAATGAATAATTTGCAAGTAGGAAAAAAACGTCAAACCCTTCACTGTTTTTGGTGGTCTCACTTGCCCCACCCCTGCCAGGGTCCCTTATTTCTTACAAAATCATTCTGGTAAAGAATTCATATGGGACTGGGAACAGGGAACTGAAACTTCAAGCTCATGGTGGTATCCAATGGTAGTGAATAAAGGTATGTTAAAGTCTAGGAAACAGATGCGATCGCCAATGTGAAGACATTTAATAAAGAGTAATTAATGTTAATTATAGGAATGCTAATTTACTAATCATTTACTATTCCTTCACATAAGACACTCCATGAACATTATTGAATAAATAAATGGATTTATGTCCTTCCTGTTTCCCAAAGTGGTTTGAAGACGTTCCAATAAAAATTAAAGATAATTACTGTATTCAAAGAAGAGTGGGAAGAGGTAATTGGGACTAGAAGGGAAGAAGGGTGTGAGATATGCAAGTTTGCCAGGCACTTAGTGTCAAACTTTGCCTCACTTAACTCTCAAAGGACCCTTTGAAATCGCTCATCTTGACACATTTTATAGATAAGGGAACTGTGTAAGATAGGCAGAGTATCTGTGAGTATAAGATAGGTTGAGTAGCTGGCTCCTATCTGCCTTTGCTAGGAAATGGCAGGGCCAGGATTTGAACTTGGGTTTATCTGGTTTCAAGGTACATATTTCTTTGCACACCACCACACTGATGGTCTCACCCCAAAATTAGACCAATGCCAGTTGGGGCAATTGAGCTCAAGGCTTCACTCCAAGTTTTCTGACAGCACATCCAAGAGAAAGCTAGATGAAATGCACCATCTTGCCCAAGCTGGTTTTTGCTCAGTGGTTAGAGCGTCAGCCTGTGGACTGGAGGGTCCTGGGTTTGATTCCTGGTCAAGAGCACATGCCTAGGTTGCGGGTTGATCCACAGTGGGGATAGCAGGAGGCAACCAATCACTGATTCTTTCTCATCATTGATATTTCTATCTCTCTCTGCCTTTCCCTTCCTCTCTGAAATCAATAAATATATACATATATTTTTAAAATAAAAAAGTGCACCATCTAAAAGAAAGAACGCATCTCAGTTCATCTCTCATCTCACAAAGAAAGAAAGGGTGGGAAAGAGAGAAAAGAATAGTAGCAGAACATAGAGAAGAGGAAAAACCCTGCAATGTCAGATGCAATGCAAGATAGAATATATTATTTACTTTCTGAACCCCATTAGCTAGAGACTGCAGTCATAATAATAATCATAACTCTTATCATGTGATAAGTCCAATAAACTATAGGAGCGCTGACAACCTTATTAAATGCCTTGTCATGCTAACAGCTTTAGCAGAATTTGCAAAGGAAGAAAAGGAGACGATGCAAACCTGACCTGACAAAACCAGTCTGTTGTATTAATGTTAGGGATTAGTTGTGATAATTGTTTCTCAACACAGAACCCATCACACAGCTTCTCTGGGAGTTCCAGAGAGCTCTATTTTAAGGTTTTATTGAAAGTGTAAGAGTATGGAGATTTTTTTTTCTTCTTGTAAAAAGTTCAGTATCCTTAGTCATAAATACTAAGTTAGCTCAGTTATTTAATTTAAAAAAACAACAGCACCCAGTATCTATTTTAGATGGGGGAAAAACATAGATCTAGAAATTTCAAGAAGTGGATCCTGGGTTAAAGAGAAAGTGACTCAATGTGATTTGAAAGCAGTTTTAATTTTATGATACTTTAAAATCGTGTGTGTATTTTCATGATAATCTATCTTACTGGCCCACACAGAGGTTTCTTACTGCCTGGCAAACAAGTTCATCCAACAGTGTTTAAATCTGTTCAAAGTGTTTTTGCTCGAATTTCTTCCAAGAAGCTCCCGCCTTTGTTCTGTCGGAACACGCAGTTCGGACTCTGTTCTTAATATCCTGTTTGGGTTTGTCAGCGTGGTTGTCCTTTTCATTGCCATGTTCCCATCGTTCCCCTTCTCTCATGTGGTGCTTTACAATAACAGTTTGGAACAAAAGAGTCACTCCTCTTTCTGTGGCCCTAAAGAAAAGGCTTCCTCCCCCCCCCCCCCCACACACACACACACTGCAGTGCTTCAGCGATCATGGGAAATGTTTAAAGCATGTTATTCATAATAGTTAACCAGGAGTTGTGAATAAAGGTTACTTTTCTTTCTTTTCCACGATCGCAGCATAGCTTCAGGGTATTGTGAGCATGAGGTTTGTGTGTGTGACTAACTTAGAAGTTGAGAGGAAAAGTGATTTCCTTTGAGAAAAGGGACTATCATATTTGAGAGAATGTTCCAATCAGTTCACACAATAGGAATCAGTTACTCTGTAACATTGTCATTACCTCCGTGAGTCATGGGACCGGATTGGTTGTTCCTGTCATTGACCTTAAGCTTTCCAGTGTTCATAGAACAACTGTGAAATGCCACATGAGCCAACATCAGCAACTATTTATTGATGCATTTTTCTCCTGCTGGATAAGTGGGATGGGGAGAGTGTGCACTTTCTCTGCCTTCTAGAAAAGTCTTTTAGAAAATAAAGTTTCCCCAAGTGGCCAGTGTTCCCTCCCCCGCCCCCGGGTGGAATCTACTTGTGGCAAAAATCTAGCTTAACTGTTCTGTCTTTCCGAGACATCTTATGTCATTTGGCTCATAGCCATGCAACCCTTTTCCAACGTGAGTGGTGGGTTTTTGTTTTTTAAATACAGAAATTATTTACAGCTTTCTGGTTTCGCACAGAGGAAGAAAAATGAATCTAATGCGGGAGTTCCATGAAGAGTGCATTCTATCAAGTCCCAAGTAATTTTGCAAAGGTGCTTTTGTATATGTACCTGTGGGGGCGTGTACATACACACACGTGCATATTTACATATGGCACAAAAACAAATTCCATTGTAGACACATGTAGGATTTTATGCAGGTATAGAAATAGTTCTATGAGTGTGTATAGAGCTGCCTGTCAAACTTGCAAGACACTTGGAAAAGCATTCAGGGAGCAGTGTTGAAGAGCTTTTCATCTGGGGGTGGTGTCATAGGAAACAGTGGCTTCCATTTCTGCCATCACCATGCTGTGGAGCTGTTCTTCAAGGGGTATCTCTTTAGACTTGTGTCAGGAGATGAGGTGTGACAGGTTTCTATGCTCTTCCTTCTCCTTCAAGTCTGCTATCACTGCCTTAGAACCCGATGCTTGCCTGATCCCCAGTACAGCATAGACCGGGGAGACATCAGTCACTTTCATCCTATCTAATAAAAGAGTAATATGCAAATTGACCATACCTTTGCTACACCCACAAGCCACGCCCACCAGACAATCATGAGCTGGGGTGGAGCCAGCCAGCTAGCACATGCCCTGGGGGTTGGGGCCGAGGTGGCCAGCATGAGCTGGCCAGCGAGAAGGCTTTGTCCAGGGGGGCGTGGCCAAGGCCCGTGCTAGGCGGGCGTGAGCTAGCTGGGGTGAAGGCCTGGGCCGGGGTGGCAATGGCTGGGTACCCAAGGCCTAAAGCAGGCTTTAGGCCTTAGGCAGGCTGGGGGTGAGTGATCAGTAGGACAGTAGGACATCCCCTGAGGGCTCCCAGTATGCATGAGGGGGCAGGTTGGGCTGAGGGATTACCCACCTCCAGTGCACGAATTTCGTGCACCAGGCCCCTAGTATAGTATAAAATAGGTTCCATTTGCCTTTAAAACTGGATGCTTTATTTCTTAACATAAGCTGTAAAAGATATGAAATGTCTGAGCCCCTCTGACAGTGGAAAATTTCCTGTAAAGGTTGTCAGGTTATGCTCCTTAGAAGATTATACAATTTGTTGTTTAGCATTTTCTTTTGTTTTTGAGGGGTGGAGTAAATGTTTGTTTCCTGACGTTTCAACTTGAGATGTTCAGGCGCATTTTCCACTACAATGCCAAATGTCTGAGAAATTGTGACATTTTAATGTTGTGTTAACCAAAGCGATGCTTTTAAGTCTGTTGATTAAAAGTTCTTTCAAGTTCTGTTTGATCATATAAGTATGTCTCTTCTGTGGACAGTAGGACTTCTTTGGGAAGCCATCTGTATGTGGAATTGAGCAATCCTTTTGTTTATTGTTAAAAGACAAATGACATTGTGATTTGTACAGACATCAGCCAAGAAAATAGATGTCCGCGTTTTGATGTCTAAACTTGTGAAGCATGCTTTGGTTTCCCATGAGGTGTTGCAATGGCGTGAAACGTAGGTGCTGCGGTTTGCAAACTGTGCAACACGAGGAAGTAGCTCTTGCCTCCTGTTTGCTCTTTCTCGAGAATGTTCTTTAGACACCTTCGGTGGAGTCCAGATGTCTGGTGTGCAAATGGATGGCTGCAGGTTTGCAGTCAGTATGTTTGGCTTCGTTTTTTTCACTTTCCTGATGATTTACTTTAGTTGCGGTTTCTTGTCTTGCATAGTGATAAGCAACATCCTTGAAGAGCTGCAGAGCAGGACTTTTTTTTTTTTTTTTTTTTTTTTTTGCTTTTAGGAAGACTATTTCCTCTTCTTTCTTTAGACAACCAATTGTTACAAGGTTACTTTCCATTCTCAATTCACTCTTTCCTTTATTCTGGAGACTGAAATTTAGGACACCCATCACAGATTTGCTGTGTGTGTGTGTTTTGCATATGTATTATATGCATATGCACACATACGACATGTATGTATGATATATGTGTGCATTATATATACATATATGTATGCAGATGCAAAACTTGTGTGTTGTATACATATGTACATATTTCATACACACATATTTTCAATTGTGTATCAGGATGGTACATTGCGATTTAGATCTCTGTTTTTGGAGGAAAAATTGACTGCCTTATCGTGTCTGTACAAAGATCATTCTTCCTGATGTAACAGTCTTAAAAACTTCTTTCAGATACTGTCTTTTAATTCCTAAGCTCGAAAATGGTAAGCATATTACAAAAAAAGAACAAACCAGCTTCCAGACATGATGTGATCCTGTGCTCAGTAAGGCACTGAAAGCACCACAATGCAGGGGAGGCGTGCACCCATCGCTGACCCTGGGAGCTGGGCGGAGCTGCTCCTGCTGGCAGCATGAAGAGCTGGTGCCCAGGCTCAGCTGTGGGACACCGACCCGCCGCTGGTCCCTGTGAGCAGTGAAAGGTGTACGGATCCCAGTGCCAAGTTGTCATTTTTTGGGGGGGAGACGAGACAGTGCATGTTGCCCTGACCTGAGCTGTCTTTTCATTTGGTTTCAGTTGAACGCTCAGTGGGCGAGGACATAGGGAAGCCACAGTGGGGTCCGTGGAAAAGGCGCTTGGAAAGCAAGAGGGAGTTTTGATTCTTCAACTCAGCAGCCCTGGCTGGGTGGATGAGGTGGAGCTGGCCTTCCTGGAATTGTCGCGTCGATTTTCCTGTTGTGTTTCACTGTTGACGCTCTCACAGACACACAGAACTGCTCCAGCACTGCCTGCCACCCACCATCTGGTCTCGGTGGCCTGTCTATCATTTCGTGGGTCCCCATCCTCTCTGTCTACGGCGATGTTTCTTCAAAAAGAACTAGGGTGCAGTCCATTGGTGGGTATTCAAGGCGATATGTTTGTAAGAATCTGGAGAGATGCTAAAAGAACTGTTAAGAACAAATGTGTTGTTTCCTGTTTCTAACCTGTTTATCAGACTCTCGGTAGAATAAATTGCATTTCTGCGACTGTTATGGGGATTTTCTTCACTATGAAGACAGTGGGATCAGTCAGTTGTTCTGAAGAAATCAGGATTGCTTTATTTCATTGTAATTTGTGTCTTTGCTTGTGTGCTTGTGTAAATGAACTCCAGAAGGTGTATTTAAGCATCTGTTAAGTAAACTTGGGAGACTAGGCTTCAATTTAAATAACCAGGCAGTGTGACCTAGCTCCCATTTCGCCTTAATTTTTATCATTAAAGCCTTCATATCCCTAAAGACATCTGCCATCCTTTCAAATGATTCTTTTCGGGAATGTTCATTCATTATTAATCAGGTTGCATGGTTAAGAGAGTATGTGATTATTTTAAAGAATGTCCTAGAGATCCAATTACTAAGAAATGAGTGTGTTATAGGCAGATGTGGAAGTACAAAACAGGGTTTGTGAACAGTTAATTCAATTTGCATGAATTCCACCGGGTGGATGTTTAGTGAAATTAAAAGCCTTTCCTGGTTCTCACTTCAGATATCAGGTAAAAGATTTTAACTCTAACACTCCTTAGAATAAAGATGAAATGACAAGTATCAAAATTATTTATCCTAATTAATTATTTTAAAATGAGACTAGTGCCTCAGTGCTTATCTGCTTGTCACTTTCCTTTTCAATCAGTCCCTCTGGTGCCCTGAAATTTGGCTGGCAGAAATTCTTAGTCATTCGTCACTGGTGAAGCAAACGAGTTTGAGTGTGTTGACACTTGGAGGTTAACCACAATGATATTTCAGAGGCATTACCTAGTGAATGTTATAGGTTCACTCTTTTTTTCACTCAGTGTATATTATTTATACTGTTGCTTTAAGAACCTCTGCATTTTCACTGCTCTCTGCTGTAATCTGGGGTGGAATATAGCCTATGTTTTGACATTGGTTTCCAGTCTTTTAGAATGCCATTAAATTCCATTGGAGCTTCTTCTTCCCTCTTTTCTTCTCTTCACCGCCCTGTTTTATTGTGATTTACTGACTCACCTGTGTCTCAAATCAGCTAGGGTACTAATCAATAAAATAGCATTTGGCTAGTGCGTTTCTTCTGTGGTTTTATAACTCACAGTTAAATCCTAAGCCATGACGGAGTATGGAGACATTGAGTGCTTATGTTATTTAAAACACTCTGTGGCGAATTCATTGTGGATGTAGCATCCAGTTTTTATTGAGTTTCTGTTAGACCCTGTTTTGTGATGAGAGATTATGTTGATCTGAGATGAGATCAACTCCCTTCTGAGTTTAGTCCCTATTGCACACCCTGCCTTACACACTTAAGTTAATTTCCAATGTTTCACAGTTCCGAAGTTGTGAGTCTGAAATGATGTTTCTGCTGATCTAAGATAAAAATATCATTCCACAGTCCTTAAAAAAATACTTCACCAATGGCTCCATAAAAGGTATAATCTCATAGTGAAAATCCAGAAGGCAGTGAGTCAACTAAATCTTAATTACCCATGAGAAGGAAGGGGATAGGAAATTGACTTGATTGTGTTTCTGAAATTTAGGGCTGATAAAGATTAAACTTATTCATAGCGTTTCTGGTACTGTCTCTTTTTCATGACACTTATAGGAATTTCCCTTTCCGAACCATTTTTCTGTGGCTAGGTGTAGCATTGTGCAGTTTGGACAGTGTGTTTTTCACCTCAGTTAGGTTTTGATAATCTTAACATCAAGCTTAGTTTCATACCCCAGAGGGTGTTTGGAAAAAAACAGGAGGAAGTGCCTTGGGAATCATCTGGGCAGTGGATGAGAGGCTCCTGGTATTAACAATTGATCACAGGCCACCCGGTGCTGGTATCCAAGTTTATTCCGTGGTCTAGTGACTAATTAACTTCCCTTTCAGAACTGTACAAAGTGGGGGACTGAAAGTAAAATTATCGGTGGCCAGAATGCATGCTTTTTTTCATATACTCCAATTTAGAAAAATTATTATTTTAATAGATTTTTATTGATTTCAAAGGGGAAAGGAGAGATAGATAGAAACATCAATGATGAGACTCATTGATCAGCTGCCTCCTGCACACCCCCTACTGGGTATCAAGCCTGCAACCCAGGCATGTGCCCTGACTAGGAATCGAACCGTGACCTCTTGGTTTATAGGTTGACAGTCAACCACTGAGCCACTCTCAGCCAGACAGAAAAATTATTCTTTTTCATGAACTATGCAGACATGACATAGAATACATGTAGGGAAGCATTGAGAAATGGGTATGCCTTATTATTAAAATTCCAGTGCCTCCATTAGGTCAAATTTGGAATGAAAAAGCTCATGGACATGCTGACAGTCAAGTATCTCCTCATTTTAGTAGGCGATTATACTCATAGAATGCTTTTGGTATGGAGACTCCTAATTCTTCATCACTCCTTGAATATAGGGGTGAAATTGCCATGCTCCTGGCATTTAAAAAATATATTTTATTGATTTTTTACAGAGAGGAAGGGAGAAAGATAGTTAGAAACATCGATGAGAGAAACATTGATCAGCTGCCTTCTGCGTATCCCCTAATAGGGATGTGCCCACAACCTAGGTACATGCCCTTGACCGGATTTGAACTTGGGGGACCCTTCAGTCCACAGGCCGACACTCTATCCACTGAACCAAACTGGTTAGGGCAGTGGTGGCAAACCAGGGCTTGTGAGCCACATGCAGCTCTTTGGCCCCTTGAGTGTGGCTCTTCCACAAAATATCATGTGTGGATATGCACGTACAGTCCAATTGAAACTTCATGACCCATGTGCAGAGTTGGTTTTCGGCTCTGAAACAAAACTTCAGTCGTTGAACTGTTGATATTTGACTCTGTCGACTAATGAGTTTGCTGACCACTGACGTAGAGTTTGATTAGTTGAAAGAAGTCAAATGGTGAGAGAGAGAGAGGACAATCAAAAAAGCACAATTTCCCTGATACACAGCGTGAGAGAGGGAGAGAAAGGAGGAAGGGAGAGGTGTGAAAACATGTACATCGTTGTTTTCGTCCATTTATTAATTTTCCATTTTAAAGAAGCACTTTCCTCAGAAGTGTTTAATCTGTAAGAGTTTTCTTGAAAAGATGTCAGGCATTCAGTGTGTCCCAGGATGCAGGGCTTCCCTTAGGGATGTGATGAGAGTGAGTGCTGGAAGGAACTGAAGGGAACCTCTGTGGACACTCACCCAGGACATGCAACCTAGTAAACAGCCGAGCTGCAGGTCATTCTAGATCGTCTGCTCACCCCTCCAGCTCTCTCTTTTCACTCACTGTTCTGTGCCCTGCTCTAGACTACAAACCTTGGACAAGCAGAAGTGTGAGCTGCGAATTGTTGCCATTCCCAGTTTGCTGCAAGGGGTTCCCACGGTTACCCACATCCTCCTCTGAATAAGGACCAATCAGCTCATTGAGAAAAATGTTGGTCTATAGAATTTCCTGACAATGATATGCAAGTGTGATTTCCTTCCATTGTAGTGACAGTTAAGAAGTTCTCTCTCTCTCTCTCTCTCTCTCTCTCTCTCTCTCTCTCTCTCTCTCTCTCTCTCTTTCTCTCTCTCTCTCTCTCTCTCTCTGTGTGTGTGTGTGTGTGTGTGTGTGTGTGTGTGTGTGTGTGTGTGTCTCCCCCTTCACTCACTCATTCTTGGCTTGGAAATTAAATTATGGTAGTTCAGAAAAGAAAATAGAACATTTCCTACAAAATGTACCCACACCCACCTCTATGTTCTTGGTGAACCCATGTTCATCTTCTATAACCCACTCCACATGTTGCCTCCTTCAGGAATCTTTCCCATCTTCTTCTCCCCCAATCTCTGGTCTGTGCCTTTTGTTATGTTACATAACAATTTGATCATATTTTTGCTCCCCTAAGATCACCGAGGCAGGGGCCAGGTATTACTGCTCCTTGTCCCAGGACCAAGCACCTAGAGGGACTTCCATATTTTGTGAAAGAATGAATGGCATTTTCATTTCTCAAAACAGTTTTTTAAAGGAAACTAGAAAATAAACCATGGTAATTTTTTTAAGGCAGAGGCTAGGAGATGAAATGTATGCTTACTGATAACATATTGTTGAGTAATTTAACAAAAATTACGTGTCTGTCATGGTAAAATCTGAATAAAAGTAGAAAAAGATGGTATCCACTGTGATGTCAAATAAAAAACCCCCCTTCTTTGGCAAAAGATTCAGAAAATTGGCTGGACTTTACTTTGCATCTAGATATTTTGTCATCATTTAATACATTTTAACCAGCATTTACAGTGTAGACACTTGCACAGAGCACCATGCCAAGTGTGATAGCAATAAAAGAACAAGATCCAGTTCGGAGCAGCTGTTAGTAAATGCTTTTTACATGAATTGCCCCATAGCAATCAGCTCACATCATTTCCACTGATGTCAGAGTGAAGTCCCATTGCATATCATTTCCTGATAGCACTTGAAACTTGTGCGTTCTTGTCGAAGTCTTACCCAACATGCTTGCCATTGTTGCCCTCATGGCATTTTAGCCGCACCTCTCTGAGATTGATTTTCACTTATATTTTGGCTGGCTGTACATGTCTCTATCTCCTAACAACTGAGCCAAATCCAGGTTGCCACCTGGTTTTACAAACACGATTTTACTGGGTAGCCACAGTCATTCATTCACGTATTATTTGTGACTCCTTTTGCATGCTACAAGGGTATGTGAGCAGTTGTAACAGAGATTGTATAGCCTGCGATGCCAACAATATTTACTATCTTTACAAAATAAATAAATATATATCTCTTTATTGATTTCAGAGAGGAAGGGAGAGGGAGAGAGAGAAAGAAACATCAACGATGAAAAAGAATCATTGATTGGCTGCCTCCTGCACGTCCCCTACTGGAGATCAAGCCCATCACCCAGGCATGTGCCCTTGACTGGAATCGAACCTGGGATTCTTCAGTCTGCAGGCCAATGCTCTATCCACTGAGCCAAACCAGCTAGGGTATTATTTACTATCTTGCCCTTTATAGGAAAAGTTTGCTCCCTGTTTTCTAATATATTGAGAAAGTTTTAAAGGTGGTGGATTATGTTTTATTCTTTTGGTTTTAACCCTAACTTCAGTACATTTATTAATCCAATCAATTAATTTTTCAGTCCTACTATGTGCAAGGCATTGTTCCAAGCATTGTTGGGACATCCCTCAAAGAGCAAAGCAAGGCCTCTGCTCTCAGAGTTTATATTCTAGTGGTACAGCAGTGGGGAGAGATGGTGTAGTGAACAAACTAATACATATGTCAGTGATCAATGCTCTGGAGAAAAACAAACAGAGGGGGGAGGGCTTGCCACAAGCGGTGGGTGGGTGGCTGTGGTGGCAGCAGGGGAATTGGCTTTATGTGGGTTCACAGAGAAGGTGACATCGGGGCCGAGAGTCATGCACATTCCAAGACCTTGCGAGGGGGAGACAGGATGTGCTTGGCATGTTTCAGGAATCACAGGAGGCCATGTGCCCAGAGCAGAACAAGGGATAGAGTGGGAGGAAATGAGGTCACTGTCTGAGTCTGTGTTTTCTAGGACTGGTTTTATTCTGCTCATTTTCTCTCTGAGTGAGATGGGAAGCGCTCCCCCTCCGCGGGGGGGCGGGGGGGGCGGGAGAGTGTAAGGAGAGGCATCCCTTGTCATGTTTGAACAGGATTGCTGGCTTCTGAGTACAGGATAGGCTATGGAGGGAAGGCAAGAGTGAGAGAAGCCAGGAGACCATTTAGAAAGGCATTGTGATATTCCAGGTAAGAGGTGATATTGGCTTGGCCCAGTGGTCGGCAAACCGCGGCTCGAGAGCCACATGCTGCTCTTTGGCCCCTTGAGTGTGGCTCTTCCACAAAACACCACGGCCTGGGCGAGTCTATGTTGAAGAAGTGGTGTTAGAAGAAGTTTAAGTTTCAAAAATGTGGCTCTCCAAAGAAATTTCAATTGTTGTCCTGTTGATGTTTGGCTCTGTTGGCTAATGAGTTTGCCGACCACTGGGTTGGCCTGTGATCATGGAGGTGGGAGAACCAGCCAGCTCAGTGCCTGGCATTCGGTAAGTGTCCGTGGAATACGATGGCAGCATGTCCACTGAGGTCAGCAGTGCCATCACCTCTAGGAATTCTGATGGTGCCGTTTCAGGATGAAGTCTGGACCCACTTGCAAACCCTGTGCTCATAGCTCTCCAGGCGTAACGGATGCTCAGCCCTCTGCTGAGATCCAGCAGTAGGTGTTCTTGTTTCACCTGAGAACAAAGCTGGCTGAAAGGGCTACATTTTTACCTTAATTGACGTGTGTGTGATGGGAAGAGAGAAGAAATTAGAGATAATTCTGTTTTCCACGATTAACCAAAATAGTGATTAGTAGGGGAAACCTTTCAATCTCTTCCAAGCCACCTGTAGGAAGAGCTGACTGGGAGGGAGCAGGAGCGCTCGGTTTCTCACAGCAGCAGCCCTGACTTCCATGGCAGAAAGACAGGCGAGCGTTAATATTTCAAACCCATTTGTTCTCTCCTATGTAGTTAATTAATATTAGCGAAGGGCTAAAGGGTTGTTGTTTTTTTTTTTCTTTAGAGATACCAGGCTTCTGTGAAGCCAGCAGCTCTTTAATTTTTAACAAGCTCAGCACATACTCTGCACTTTTAATGAGCAGTTAGCATTCAGCTGGGAGCAAGATGAGCATTAGTGAATCAAAGCACCACATGGTAGTTGTGAGGGCTGCGATTTCAGGAAGGGTCAGGGTTTGGGAGAAATGGAAAGTTTTGTAAATAAATGGAGGTGCGAATACAAAAAGGGTCACCGTCGGAATCACTGAGCATAGCTCTGGATGTGAAGCCGTCCCAGAAATCAGCCCGAGAAAGCCCCCCCCCCACCCCGGGTGATGTGAACCTCAAGTCCACAGGTGAACAGCACTGTTCTCCCACAGCCAGCCGGCAGCGGGCCGCCTCTAATGTGCCGCAGACCTCTGCTAATGGCCTTGAAAGGGAGAAGGTTCAAAGAGGCTTGGTTCCCAGGGCCTGCTAATGAGCATGAGGCCTCTTCTCCCTAATGAACCGGGCTTATGTGGGATCCTCCCCCTCCCCTTTCTGAAGGGAAGGCAGCCCAGAGCTCACAAAAGCACTACGTCTTCATGGCAAGGAGAGCATGCAGCTGGGCCACCCGAGGGCGGCCTGAGGGGAGGGGGTGGTTTGCAACAAAGCTGGCAGAGGTCGTGCCAGGCCAGGCCAGCAGGGCTCTGAGTGTGCGGCTGGCCCTCCTGCCAGCCTGGCTGAGCCCTTTATGGGTGTTTGTAGGCCGGGGTGGGGGCGCTGTGCAGGGTCCCTTCACAGCCTGGACGCCTCCAGAGTAATGCGACTACCTTCGGCTGCTTTCTAAGCTGTGATCATTATACCACTGTTGTAACTTATCAGATGAATATCGTAGCCATTAAAACCCTTGTTGTAATTATTTTGTTATTCGTCATTGGTAGCCAAGCTCACCGCAGCCACTAAAACGGCCCTTAGATATTTTTCTCTGCCCACCCACGTCCCCTTGCTGGGATTAAACAATACAATTATTCAAAAGAGTAACAAACGCATGCCCGAAACATCCCTCCATCACAGTCATCTTTGTGGAAACCAGTGTTTTTTTTTTCCCTCAGGAATACAGTTCGAAAACTGTCGTCTCCGATGGAAGCATTATTTCTGCTGAAATCGTGCATTTGATTTCATACACCTTTCAGGCCCATTTCCACAATAAGTGCCTTTGTACTCCCTGAAGCGTCGTTTGCTATTAGAATTCTTAAAAAAACATACACATGAACATGTAAGTTCATAAACCCAAAGCTATGAAAGACTCTATAGTTCATTAATTAGTGTCTCTACATTTTCAACGGAAGGGAAAACTTGGCTGTGACACAGTACGATTATTGTGATGAGATACAAATTATGAAAATTACAGTTTCAATCACTTGCCAATTTGGAGTAAGACCTTTTAAAGAACAAAATTGCCCATCACTCCCCTCAACCCTCCCGTCTTCCCGCCCCGCAAAAATAGATTGTTACTTTCAATGACTGAAACTTTGAGAAAATGTTAGCTGGTATGCTGGCTTTGGGGTCGTCCCCTTCCTATGTTTCCCCAGTGAACAGAAAGAGTTATTTAGAATGCACACAGATTCACCCTTCCATGAACTGTTTGGAATTATTACGAGGCACATTCAAAGCTGACGGTCCACCCATGGCTGACCCCCTCGCGCCTAATCAGACCTTCCGTTCTGTTTCCAGATAGCTGATCAGCTTCCTTGGAATTTGCTGATGACTCAGGAGAGCTTTGCCTGAAGATGGAAACACTGGAGTCGGAGCTGACCTGCCCTATTTGTCTGGAGCTCTTTGAGGACCCTCTCCTGCTACCCTGTGCACACAGCCTCTGCTTCAACTGCGCCCACCGCATCCTGGTGTCCCACTGTGCCACCAACGAGTCCGTGGAGTCCATCACCGCCTTCCAGTGCCCCACCTGCCGGCATGTCATCACGCTCAGCCAGCGAGGTCTAGACGGGCTGAAGCGTAACGTCACCCTGCAGAACATCATCGACAGGTTTCAGAAAGCATCCGTGAGCGGGCCCAACTCCCCCAGCGAGACCCGCCGAGAGCGGGCATTCGACGCCAACGCCATGACCTCCGCCGAGAAAGTCCTCTGTCAGTTCTGTGACCAGGATCCCGCCCAGGACGCTGTGAAGACCTGTGTCACTTGCGAAGTGTCCTACTGTGATGAGTGCCTGAAAGCCACTCACCCAAACAAGAAGCCCTTCACAGGCCATCGTCTGATTGAGCCAATTCCGGACTCGCACATCCGGGGGCTGATGTGCCTGGAGCACGAGGATGAGAAGGTGAATATGTACTGTGTGACCGATGACCAGTTAATCTGTGCCTTGTGTAAACTGGTTGGGCGGCACCGAGATCATCAGGTGGCAGCTTTGAGTGAGCGCTATGACAAATTGAAGGTTAGTCCGATCCGCCTTAAGCCAACCCCTTTCTGCCAGCAAATGTCATAGAAATGAAAAGTGTATTCACTGTTAGCTACGTGGCAGGTGAAGGCTTTCTCTTCACCTTTGTTATCTGATTTGTTTTAGCATGCTTTTTGGCAGCCTAAATGTTACACAATCAGGGCATCTTGTAAAAGTTGACTGCTGCTTGTAATGTTAGCGTTGTCAAGGTGAGGGCGAATTCGAACAATCTGGATCATTTTCAATCCTTCCAGTTGAGAGAGAGAGAGAGACAGACAAACAGAGAGACCGAAGGGAGAGGGAAACAGAGAAAGATTTGAGCGAGATCAAGAAGGAATGGCAGATAAAATCTGGCTTCGGGCACTTTGGGGGCATTTATTTTCCTCACTCATCAGGGAAAACTAATTTCACTCACATTGTACCTGTATCTAGTTACCACACAAACAAAAGGCTAGAAGGAGGAATGCCTGAAGCAAATGTGGGATTTTCGGGGAACATGTGACCTTCTATTCCTGGTGGAAATGCTATCCAGCTTCTTGGGAACTAGAGCGCTCTAACCATCTTGGGTTTCACGAAAGAATTCCTTTTCGCGCAGGCTTTTTATTTGGAAAGGTTACAGGCAAGACTGTTTGAACTTTTACTTTTAACATGCAATTATTAACTTAACTGCAGCTCGGGGAATGATAATTAATATGACTATACGTCAAATTAAAAAAAATCTCTCTCTAAATATGGATAGAATGCACCAGAGAGGAAATAAGCCAAGTCTCCAGATGTCTGTTCAACTTCAGACGGCGGGCGGGTCTAATGATTGCAACCTCAGCCGAGAGAGTTTGCTCATATAGTGAGATACTGTGTTCACCAGCTCATTTTAGTTCACAAGACGTCAATTAAAAGGAAAGGAAGCATAAATTAAGAGCTTTGAGTAAATATATATTGAAGTCCTTCCTCTCGGGAAAAATACACACCGTTTTGTTGAGCAAACACAAAATGAGTCACATGACCCAAAGAGCATTACCACTCAGAGCACATCGACACCATTCACATTTGGTTCCAGTCGCTTCTCAGCGCCAATGGTTGCGTGCATTGCCCGGGGCCTCACAGTTTACTTTGTGATGCTAGCATTAACACACCACATCTGTAATTGGGTTTGGTTAGCTCTTGTTATGATGCGGGAGGTTGGTATGCTGAAGGGAATCCCCACTCCAAATGTCACTCGGGGAACAAAAGCATCACCTGGGCATTGTGCCTCACTTCGAGTGTCCAGTGATGACTGGTGCAAATCCATCTTTAAACATGGAGGGGGAGTTAAGCCCAGGGATTTCGTGCTATAGACAAGGGAAGACAGACAGGACTAGTTTTCTAGTGCAGTGCATGGCAGCAGCCAGAAACATGACAAAAGTGAATAACAGCAAAGGCGATGCATGTGTGAATTGTGTGTCTCAAGCACATTCTTCAGAAATGGATATGGCTGTCAAATTTGAGAAACCAAGATGATCTCCCCCAACCCCCTGTTTGACTGGGGACAAAATGTTTACGATGATAAAAAAAATGTCCCTTGGATTGGATCAACACTGCCTTTTAATGATCGTTTGTTAAAATGCCACGATGATGTTTGCTACTCGACAACTCCAGATCTGGTATTTAAACCTGGAAGTTAGGGTTTCCTCTTGTGAGCTGTCACAGAGGAGTTATTGGTTATGTATGTAACACCTCCAAATTTGTGAGGCGATACTGTCATGCTCTATCCCTTTATGTGATGAAATGAAACTCTTCAATTTTAAGCCCTGCACACTTGTCTAATCAAGCTGGTGGGTTAACGGTTGTTGATACTGTCACCCGGAGGGCCTGACAATTAACGATGTATATATATTATCTTCCAATTATAGAAATATATGCATATAAACAGCACCCAGTGCACCAACACACATTTACAGCTGCTCAACAAAACGTACTTGGGAGCATTTATTTACAGCCATTTCACAAAATGAACTTATAAGCATTTAAACAAATAACATGCTAACATAGCATGTTTATTCTAAAACATGCCACTTATGTTAGAATAGAAGAATCATAAGCATATATGACATTTGGGTGTCTGGTATTTTAGTTATCACATATTTATGAACACAAGTATTTCCTTATTAAAAACCTCAGTACAATGTAAACATTGATTTTTCAAAAATATTTATTTTTGAAAGTAACAGCATCCAAAAAATGTCCAAAACCAAGGAAGTGTATTTTTGTTCATTATTACTTCGATCTGGAAAAGTAAATGCGTCTGTAAGTGTTGTTTTCGGAGACTTTAGCATCTCCTCCAGAGATGGGTTTGTGATGATCTCAAGACACAAGTACACTGTGGAGAGAGCCCTGGGTGGGTGGCCCAGTTGGTGAGAGCATCATCCCATACGCCAAAAGATTACAGTTTTGATTCCTGGTGAATTCACACACCCAGGTTTCGGGTTTGAGCCACATAGGGTGCGTCTGGCGGGAAACTGATTGGTGTTTCTCTCTGACATTGATGTTTCTCTCTTCCTTTCTCCCTCTTTCTAAAAAAATCAATTTAAAAAGTCCTCTGGTGAGGATTTAGAAACAAAGAGAAAGTATAGAGAAATTAGAGGGTGCTTTCATTGATAAGATGACAGATTTGCTTTACTGGTTTCAGATATATAAATACTTAGGCGTCCCCTGTTTAAAATTCTTTATCTCTCTCTCTCTATTAACAAAAGTCTGTTGTTTGAAGAGGGGAATTCTGCTATGATTATGAAGAATGATCCTTTCTTGTAATAGCATTAAACTTTTGGGGACTTTTTACTCGTATTAGGTCTCAACGTGCACATATTTCTATATGGAATTGGCATTTTTGTACATTTTGTACATTGCAGTTTTTTCTAGGTATAAAAGAAAAAAACATAAAAATTCCAACATGTAGAATTCATGCAAATAAAATCTTTCATATCATCTGAAATAGTATCATGTCAGTAACCTAATGCTTTCAGAGACTGTGCACTGGAAAGCACTCATAGAGTATTGAAGCGAAGAGAAAGTTAAACCAGCATTTCTGGAGTTCTACCCTAAGATTCAAAAGAGAAAAGTCTCCCCCACAAGTGAAAAAGCCTCTAAAATGGAGCGTATCATAAGGCGGACCTTTTCCCGTCATTTTAATTGCATTTTGAGAAGGCTGTCATTCCTGCAACTTGGATTAAAAGTTTGGTTTGTGAACCCCATAACATATAAGAGAATTTAATATAATGCATTCCAGAGTTTTTAAAGAATTACAATGCAGTAATCCCTTCTCTTCTGTTCCAACATACAGTGTTGGAGCTCTTGTTTCTTTTCTCTGGTTACACCTATAAAAAGACACCAACTGAGAGAAGTTGACCTTCCCATGCCCTTCCATTTCAGCATATCCCCACTTCAAGGTAGATGATGCTGAAGTTCCAAACTATTGTCTTGATATTCTGACCAGAAAAGTTGGCTGGGGGAGTGTGTTTGTACAATGCGTGCTTCAATGGGTCACCCCATTGGAATGTTGTAATCGTGTGATAGAGGTCCCAATGAAAGCTCAGCTCTCCTGTGTGGCCCTTTTCACCTGGAGGTGAAGACTTGGGATTTCACTCTTGGGTTTCATTTACAGATTGGAAGTTTCTATGCTTTTAAAAGTCTTGTGCTTTATTTGCAATTGGGAAATTTATAAGTGGACACCGAGCTAGTCATTTTTTTTAGAGTTTTCCTCAGAATTCTATAACTTATTTCTTCTTTGAAAATAGCAGCAGGTATAGTGCAGGTTCCAGTGAAAGGTGTGTGTATGGTGTAGGTAGTGGCCACAAGCCGGGGATGCTACTACCTCTTACAATGTGCAGGTTGGGTCTCCACCACATAGAATTCTCTGGCCCCATTTATCAATAGTGCCCAGGCTGAGAAATTCTCATCTGTGAGAAGAATTTAGTGTTTATCAGTGTATTAATTAGCCAGGACTGTAATAACAAGGACCACAAACTAGATGGCCTAAATGACAGAAATGTATTGTCTCACAGTTCTGTAGGCCAGAAGTCCAAAATCAAGGTGTCAGCAGGGTTGATTCCTTCTGAGCTCTGCAAGGGAAGGATGTGTTCCTAACTTTTCTCCATCAGTTGTAGGTGGCTGTTGCCTCCCCGTGTCTCATCACCTGGCATTCTCCCTGTGTGCTTGTCTTTGTGTCCAATTTTTTCCTTTTTATAAGGACACCCGTCATATTGGATTAAGGGCCTACTCTACTCTAGAATGACCTCTTAATAATTATATCTGCAATGAACCTATTCCTAAATAAGTTCATATTCTGAAGTATTACGGGTTAGCCCTTCAACAAGTGAATTTCAGGGGAGTCACAATTTAACTTATAACAGTCACTTACTCCAGTGTGCACCCAGTTATCTAGTCAACTAGACACATGTTATATCTCTTTCAAGGATTTAATTACCTCAAGTTAGGCAGAGACTTTTGGCTCACATCTCATCACTCACCTAAGACTGAACACATTGTCTTATAGATAATTCTCAATAAATATTTGTCAGCTACTTCATCAATCATCAACTATTAACCGTACATGGAAGTGTAAATTAAATTCATAATGACATTGCAGATATTCATTCAGATATTTGACAAAGCATCTGTAAGATAATTTCTAAATAAGAGCGGAGCCAGACATTATATTTTATCCAGTTGGATGTCAACCAATATTTTGGTCTATGTTGGATTTTGTTAGCTTAAATTTAATGGTGTAAATTTGTTGTTTTTTTTGTTTTGTTTTGTTTTTTAAATATATTTTTATTGATTTTTCACAGAGAGGAAGAGAGAGGGATAGAAAGTCAGAAACATCGATGAGAGAGAAACATCGATCAGCCGTCTCTTGCACACCCCCTGCTGGGGATGTGCCTGCAGCCACGGTACATGCCCTTGACCAGAATCGAACCTGGGACCTTTCAGTCCGCAGGCTGACACTCTATCCAATGAGCCAAACTGGCTTCGGCTAATGGTGTAAATTTGGATAAAGCTATCCCAAATAATTGTAGAATACACATTTGTTTCATGCTGATATATGATGGACACTTGATAGTCCCATTATACCTATTATTTCATTTATCTTCCCAACAACCATATCTGGCATATAGGTTTTTTTGAGATCATGAATAAGTTAATATCTATATATATAAAAGCCTAAGCAACCATCTGACCATTTGACCATTCATCCAGTAGCTAGGACACACAATGACCACCAGGGGGCAAACACCCTGACCAGTAGAAGAGAAAGCCTGATTCCTCACGGAATCAGCCATGGGTTGGGTTGCTGCTGGGGCACTGTGGGCCCTGAATCTGCTTCACCTACACCCCAGACCCAGAGAGGAGGGAGGAGGGAGCCAGTGTCGTCCAGGTCCTGGAGGCAGGGCCTGTGGGGTGGGGGGTCTTGCAATCCGGGACTCCTTGGGGATGCCAGAGAGCTGGTTTTGGACCAATCCCCACACACCAACCCAAGGGACCCCACTGGTGCACAAATCCATGCACTGGGCCTCTAGTATGCTTAAGAAGTGAAGGCAATAGGAGCCGACACAGTTCCACTCCTTCATGGAGCTTATAGTCTAGTACAGAATTGCAATGGGTAAATATTTTCTCTGTTGGTGGTGGAGGTAGGCACACCATACTCAAAGCAAGGACACCAACTCCAGACCTGACGGATGGAGAAAGGCTTCCCAGAAAAGAGACCATTACACACACCTACCATTCCCAAGCCTTTTATTAAGAAACAGTGTCGAATTACTAGATATCTATACATACTCTGGTATTAGTCATTCTTTTTTCACTTTTATCATGTATTACATTCCTTCATGTAATCCTATATTTGTTTTCAAACTAGTTCACAATAATTCCAGGTTAGATATTAACCGAAAATGTAGATAGATATACCTTAGTATGTTTTGCCACATGATGCCATTGGAATATGTCTCCTAAAGTGTTTTGGTTTATATGGGGTCTCACTGATTCCAACTGGCCCCTTCACAATGCAGTTCTGCGTATGCTCATTTCACAGGAACAATTCTTTCATCTGCACTATATGTTTTTTTTTATTTTTTTAAATATATTTTATTGATTTTTTACAGAGAGGAAAGGAGAGGGATAGAAAGTTAGAAACATCAATGAGAGAGAAATGTCGATCAACTGCCTCGTGCACACCCCCTACTGGGGATGTGCCCGCAGCCAAGGTACATGTGCTTGACCAGAATCGAACCTGGCACCCTTCAGTCCGCAAGCCGACGCTCCATCCACTGAGTCAAACCGGTCTCAGCATGCACTAGATGTTTTTTAAAATTCCTATATGATGAAAATATTGTTTCGAGTCCAGCCAGGTGGTTGGGCATCGACCTATGAACCAGGAGATCATGATTTGATTCCAGGTCAAGTCACATGTCCAGGTTGCAGGCCCGATCCCCAGTGTAGGGTGTACAGGAGGCAGCTGATCAATGATTCTCATGATTGATATTTCTATCTCTCCCTCTTCCTTCCTCTCTGAAAACGATATAAATATATTTTTAAAAAGGGAAGAAAATATTGTTTCCAAATATTTGTAAAATACGTTAAACCTATATTTTCAGTTTCTTACTTTGGTACAAAATTATTTATGATATACAGGGTAAAAGAAAACATCTCCAGGGATATGTTTTTACAGAAGCTCAAGAGCACATTCTTCCTCTCTCCTTCTCACCTGTCTTTTTCTTCTCATGAGCCCTTTCTCCCCTCCTTCACCAAAGGAGAGGAATGTATTATTGTCTGATGATTTATTATTATTGGAATCATTTTTGATAAGCTCAGAGTTCTGGAGAATTGCACAGACAAGTACAGAAGGTACCTTTTAGTCATGTGGATGTGGAAACAAATGTAATTCTTGGGATGTCGCTTATAGTTCCTGTGCTGCCTTATACTCTTCTGTAAAACACGGCCAATTACGTACTTACTTGCATAGAAACTTGGGAAAACAAAATAAAATATTTCATGTGTACCCTCAGCATTGGGCCTGTCACAGAGGAAGCCTGCAATATGAGTTAGAACCATGGTCGGCAAACTGCGGCTCGTGAGCCTCATGTGGCTCTTTGGTCCATTGAGTGTAGCTCTTCCACAAAATACCACGGCCTGGGCAAGTCTATTTTGAAGAAGTGGCGTTAGAAGAAGTTGAAGTGTAAAAAATGTGGCTCTCCAAAGAAATTTTAATCATTGTGCTGTTGATATTTGGTTCTGTTTGACTAATGAGTTTGCCGACCACTGCGTTAGGATATTGCCATATATGTTAGCAAGCGGCAGGTATGGTGTGATGGTTAACATGTAGACTTTGGAGGGAGATACCTGCCAATTATTTTTTTAACCACTACTTGTATTATTTGAGTGTGAGATAAGGATTCGTGTTGTTGCTTTAATGTGTTTTGTAGCTTTGTTTCCAAAGCACCTGGCAAAGGGCAGAGGCACAACAAGGAATAAACACTTGTTGATGGACATGCAGAATTGATGGGTTAGGAGTGTTTCGGGATTCAGAGGAAGAAAAGCTGATTCTGGTTTTGAGTAGACAAGAAACCTTGCTTCAGGGCGGTGGAGTTTAGCTGCCATGACAGATCGGTGAATTATGCATCAAAGAAGAGTGAGGCATTCTTTAGGAGTGAGGCCAGCAGAGACCTGTTGGCAGGAGTCTGCAAGGCAGTTTGGGGATTCTAGACAATGATGCTAGAGCACAGAGTGCTGATGGAGGGGCCAGGAGAGAGAATGTTAGAAGAGTCAGGCTGGGAGAAGATGTTGAAAGTCTTTGAATGCCAGGTTAAGGGTTTGGGACATTTGTCCTCTTCTCTAATAGGGTGGCACTGAAATAACTTTGATTTTGAGAGAGGCTGATGTATATATTCCGAAGGTCAGATGCAGATATAGGAAACATTAGGCTTACTGCACACGCAGAAGAAATAGGATGGGGATAAGACATTCACATTTCTCTAGGTTTTGTGTTCTCTTTTTTAATTGGCAAAGTGAAGTAGTGTCAAAGGTCAAAACCCACCCCACTGTCAGCAGAAACATGCAGGGGCATGCGATTCAATGTCTTGACCATGTAGACTAAAAAGAAATAGGAGGTGTCATTGCTGATTGGCCCCTCGCCCCAGGCATACATACAATTCTGCCCCTGCTTCCCTAGTGCAGTGATACGCTGGTGACAGAGTGTGCTATTTTTCCTGGCTTTTTGATTCACTCTAAGGAGGATGCTGTTCCACCCTCCGGATGCCTACTACAAACCTAAGTAACATTTCGAGCCAGAACTAACCTTGGAGCTCATGTTGTTTCATCCCTGCTCTGCAGATGAGGAAATTGAGGCTGAGAGTGGTAAGAAGGAGTTCCCCAAATCAATAGTGAGAAGACTTTGAATTAGGACTAGAACACAGTTCCTCTGCTGCCCAGTTTGTTCTGTCTCTCTTTGGCTACTTCCTATTGCAATCAACCATGCCAGCTTGGACACCATTGCCTTTTGAGTGATCCAGTCATTTCTGATGCTTCTTCTGAGGTTTTGAGACTAACTCCAGTGATTTTATGTGATTTTAAACACACACCTGGCTTGGCTCTAGGCCACCATTGTGGCTATAGGATTATGCCTTCAGAGCCACAAAAAACAAACAAACAAGAAATGCCCTATATCTCATGCTGATGTTTTCTATAGTTGAGGCCAGTGTAGAGATCTCATGCCAGGAACCAAGGCCATATACACTGAGTGACCAGATTATTATGATCTCTGAATGCATAATAATTTGGCCAGGCAGTGTGTACACACGTATGTGTGTGTGTGTGTGTGTGTGTGTGTGTGTGTGTATGTAGGTGTATATATGTGTAGATATATCTATATCTACATATCTATATCTATCTATCTATCTATCTATCTACCTACCTACTAGTGGCCCCATGCACGGAGTGGGGTTCCCTCAGCCTAGCCTGCACCCACTCCAATCAGGGACCCCTTCAGGGATTTGTGACTGTTGGTAGTCAGAGATGTCTGATTGTTGGCAGTAGGACATCCCTCTCACAATCTAGGAACACTGGCTCCTAACTGCTCATGGCCTGCCTGACTGATCGCCCCTAACCCCTCTGCCTGCCTGTGTGATCACCCCTAACCACCTCTGCCTACCTGCCTGATCGCCTCTAAGTGCTCCCCTGCTGGCCTGATTGCTCCTAATTGCCTCTGCCTTGCCCCACACCTGGGACCCAGATTTCCCTCCCTCTGGTCAGCTATAGGCATCCAGGACCTGGGCCAGCTTCACTCAGGCTGGCCACAGCCATAGGCACCCGCAGGCACCCAGGACCACAGGGCATGCTGCCTAACCCCAGGGCCGGAAAGGGCCCCAGCCCCGCTATGTGCCTGCCTGGCCAAGTCCCACTACTCTGACTGCCATGGCTTAAAGAACTTTGCCATATATGTTCTCCCCAGCCTCCTGGGGAGAGGGCGTGAGCTGAGAAACTGGAGATGCTGCAGCCCCGCTGAGGGCACGCATTCCTCAGCATCTCCAGAAGCCAGAGCACCTGGTTGGAAGGCTCCTGGCTCCAATCCTGGCCTGAGGAGGCGGGGAGCCGCGGAGTGTGCATGGTGCTTGGGGAAACCTTACTGGACTCGCACACACTGCCACTGACAACGGCATAAGGTCATGGAGACTGAAGGAGCAGAGAAATGCATCCAGAACTGGGGGATCCTGTGCCAATCCAGCAGGCGGGTGCATCTCCGACAGCACACCTCGCAGACAGCATGCCCCACAGCCCCAGGTGGGCCTCCCGCAGCCATCCTGCCCCTCCATGGGGCCCCCACCTGGGGAGTGCATGCACCCTGTGCCGCTGCCATAGCTGCCTCCTCCCGGCCCTCAATGCCTGTCCAGTCTCGCCCCTCCACGAGGCCCCGGCCTGGGGAGCGCCCGCACACAGTGCCACTGCCGCCAACCGGCCCACTGCGGTGCCCGCCTCACCCCGCCCCTTCTCGGGGCCCTGGCCTGGGGAGCACACACTGCACCACTGCCCAGCATGCGGCGCCTGCTCTGTCCTGTCCCTCCATGGGTCCCTCGCCTGGGGAGCACACGCACGCACACTGCGCTGCTGCCACTGCCGTCGCCTCGCGGCACCCACCTCGTCCCGCCCCTCCTCCCAGCCCATGGCGCCCCCCCCACCCTGCCCCTCTGTGGGGCCCCAGCCTGGGGAGCGCACACTGCACCACAGCCATGCCCCTGCAGGCCTTGCTGGCCTTGCCAGCCTCGCCTCCTGTCCTGCTGGCCACGCCCCCTGCTCCTGATTGGCTGGTAGCATAGCCAATCAGGAGCCAAGGTATAGTCAAATCTGAATGTTACTATTTTATTAGGATTAGAGGCCTGGTGCATGAACTCATGGATGGGTGGGTCCGGCCAGCCTGGCCAGGGGGAGGGGACATGGGCAGTTGGCCAGCCTGCCTGCTGGTCGAACTCCTTGTTTGGGGGACAATTTGCATATTAGCCTTTTATTATATACTAGTGGCCTGGTGCACGAAACTCGTGCATGCGAAGGTGGGGGTGGGGGTTGTCTCACAGTCTGGCCTGCATCCTCTCCAATCTGAGATCCCTGTGGGATCGTGCCTAAACTGGCACTTGGACAACCCCCTCACAATCTGTTCCTAACTGCTTACCTGCCTGACTGCTTGATCACCCCTAACCACTCTGCTTGCTAACCACTCCACAACTGGTCCCCTCTGTCAGCTTGCTCGGCCCCAACTGCCCACCACCATCAGCCTGATCACCCTCAACTGCCACCCCTCCTGGCCTGATCACCCCTAACGGCCTCTGCCTTGGCCCCTCCACCATGGCGATCTGGGACCCCCGTGTGCACACGCCCTTCATGATCTGTGGCTCCTGACGCCCGCAGCAAAGCGTGGCGGTAGCCGATTTTCCCCCCAGCCTCCTGTGGCCCCACCCTTTACGCATGCAACAGTGATCTGGGACCCTTGCACTTATGCCCTTCGCGGTCTTGGACCCCAGGCGCCTACGGCAAAACACCGTGGTGGCCAGCCTTCCCGCCGAGCCTTCGCCTGGCCTGGGGAACTGGCACCGTGGGCTTGCCGGGACCACCAGTGCAGCATCCACTCCCCAGGCCATGCGGAGGCGGCAGGAGGCAGGATCATGCACTGCGTGGCCCTGCCCCCAGCTCCTGATTGGCTGGTAGCATAGCCAATCAGGAGCCAAGGTCAGGTCACATTTGGATGTTACTCTTTTATTAGATAGGAAGATATATACTGAGTGGCCAGATTATTATGCATTCAGAGATCACCATAATCTGGCCACTCAGTATGGATAGACTCAGATGACCTTAGGGACACCACAGAGGAAAGGAGATGCTCATATGAAAACAAATGAATTGTAATTGCAGCTTCAATGTGCTCATTACTTTCCTTCCTAGGGTATTTCCCCCTGCAATGTCTTAATATACACATAACTTTTAATTTAATTTAAATAAATAAAGTGAGTAAACACAAGTGAAGAATATCTGTGCATGGTATTTGAACTTAAGTTGAAAAGTTTTGAAAGAACACATTTTATTTTAACTAGTTACAAGGTAAAAGCTAGTACAACTTGCTGAAATTACATTAACTAAATATTTTCTTTTTTTAAGATTGATATATTCAAAAGTCTTTCATCCTATGTCATTGACAAAGCATAAATTAGGTTATCCTTTGCAAGAATGGTACATTTTTCTACACTGGCTAGGTAAATCATAAAGAGGATATGAGTGTCCTGAGAAAGTGTATGTGGCTCAAGATTTTATTTAGTTCAGTATATGACACAACCATTCTGGAAAAATCTGTTAAATTGCATTTACAAAATCCAATTCAAACTTATTCAATTTATGTTTTTGACTTTGGGGTATCATACCTAAGGTATTTCAGTGCCCATTAGGATAGCTTTTAAGCCGACAGAGGAAAAGACATTTTATATTTCTCATCAAAAAGGAAAATGCTTATAAAGTGTCTAGCATGGTGATTGGCACATAGTAAGTGTTCCATGAACACAAGGTGTTATTATATCTGGGCATTTACTGTTACAATTAATTTCTATGATCCAATCATGAATATCCTGACACTATCATAAAATACTGGTTATGTGGTCAGTTGGTGTTTGGGACTGATATGGGAAACTTTGAACAACCTTCAGGGGAATTATAATTGGGTGGAATCTTTGATTTGCCCTTCTTTCTTAACCAAGCTAAGTAGTAAAATGGACTTTCAAGAAGCCTTGAGTGGGTGGACTAAAGGAATGGCTTTAAAAACAAGCCCCATGTTGAAGTTCATGGAGGATGAGCTAGACTTTTGTGTGCTTGGTTTATCTGATGGAATCAATGCCATAGGTGATGGAGGAGAGAGAAGTTGGCATTTGGGTTTATGCCATGACTGTCACATTCAGACACATAGACAGATGTGACAAATATAAGTGACATGCACAGACAGACTGGACCAATCAAGCTCAGTTGGTCAGCTTTCTTTTATGATGTAGGTCGCCTTTGGTGAATGAGTGAAGAATGATCCAAGCTGGCCTTGGGCTGTGTGTTAGCAACTATCTTCTGCAGAATAGGAAGAAGGAAAGGAGGGGCTTCAGGATTGGTTAGGACTAGGGGAGGAGGAAAGGTCTGAAGTGAAAGAGCTAGCAGAAGGAGCAGGTGTCCAGTGCACCCGTCCCCCCCATCATTGTAGTAGCCTGGGGTGTTTTGTTATCCATACTCTTTTCTGTGCCCATTGGGACAGAATTCATAGAACAGCAGTATTATCACCTGTCTTCTCCTATCTCCTTTACTACTTATTGAGGGAGAAATCAGGAAAATAATGGTTTTTATTCACATTGTAATAGACTAGGTTCTCATTACCGAAACAATAAGGAAAGCATGAAAGCTTCCATCCCCTTTGTGCCTTTATAAATCAACAATTTCCCCCATATGCTTTATCAAACCCCCTCTTACCAAAAAAGAGGAAAGAACCCTTATTTATTCCCCCAAGGAATATTTGTGTGTAGCTAATGAGGTAAGCTCTGGGTGAACTCTGGGAATGCAGAAATGAATAACAAAGATAAGTCATTGCTTCCATGGTCTAGACATAATTATAACTTGTGACAAGAAAAACGAGCTATGAAAGAGGTTCATGGAACACAATCCATGAGATAGTTTTAAATATGAATAATAGTAAAAATTGCTGACGTAGGTGTAAATCACCTAATTCCCAAAGCTGAAGTGAAAACTGATTTCAATGAAAAGCAACATTCAGAGAGGACAAACAGTGGCATTCATCCTGTGCATTCCTTTGAAGTGGCAGGTAAGGGAGAGTAGGAGGCTTCCCATCCATGATAAAATCTGGGCCAGACCCTTTCTTATTAAAGGTCTACTGTTCCTGGGCTGGACTGTTTGTTCTCTTCACGTGCTTTCCTCAGAGGTCTCTGTTTCCTTCCTGAACAGGGCTAATAAGTCAGGTAAATATCCAGACTCAGAAGCAATTTATGGCATTTACACTCTGAAAGGACCCATGTCTAGGAAGATGTTGTGAGCGGCAACTGGAGGAAGTGCCATTGTGTCGCCAAGCCAGCTGGTGGGGGTGCTTTATCTGTTATGGAATTTTACAAACTTAGGTGTTAGGATGAATATCCTGGCCTGATAAGAGAGGTTTCTTTCCTCCTTCTTTGACCCTTGACATAGCTGTCCAGAGCTCAGTTGCTCTGAGTTGGGTGTCATCACATTGAAGGCTCAGAAGAGTGGAATGAGCAGGCTTTCAAACTTACACTTGCTGCTGTGACCTGTAGCTTCTGGAAGATGTAGGAGGCATAGGGATCTCGTACAAACGCCACCAAAAGAAGCTTGGAGGGAGATGCTTTTCTTGCCCCTGGGTTGCTGAATCAAGGCCTAGATGGTCCCAGCAAACAATGGTCTTACCATTCATAATATTCAGCTCAGTAAGTGGAATGTTTCCAGTTTCTCTTTGATTCTGGAAATTCATCTGGGAACATTTTAGGCAAGTTTATCATGCTGCTCCATACTTCTAGAAGAAAGTCTTGCAGGCCAGGGCTGGTGGTAGTAAAGGGAGGAGGAGTTATCTTTCAAGATGCTGCTTTAAGTTGTTTTGAGGTGTGGTTCAGGGGTATTTGTGGATTCAACACCAAGAACCAGCTATTACCAAGAGTAATAACTAGCATTTGTAAATCTCCAGATTGACAGTTTGCAAAGCACTTTCAAGTATTATTTGATCCTTGGAACAACCGTGTATCTCCTGCAAAAATAAGAGAATGATAATACCTGTTCATTAGGGATCTTGGGAGGATTAAATGAGATAATATATAGGTCCAAGTGTCTAGCCCAACATCTAGTTAGTGGGTGGGAGAAGTGCAGTAAATAGGAACATCTTAACCAAGCAGAACATGAGGCCACAGGAAAGTAAGTAGCTTAACTATGGTTAGAAACATTGAAGCTTGGGAGCTCAGATCAGGCACCCCATCATGGCCCCTAACTAATCATCACCTATGATTAAGGTAGAAGGCACTGTGATGCAAACGTGCATGCTTCAAAAAATTAGCAAGAAGTAAAAAGAGTTCGGGTGATAGAGAGACAAAGTATTTTCATATTAGCTTCGGACACAAGAGCTCCCTGCACTGAGCAAAGAAGTTTCCTTTAAAGTGGTGATTATGATTGAAGATAAACTGTTTTCGGTTCTAACACAAACAAAGAAGTAAAAATACAAAGTTGAAGTATGGGAAACCATGTGGAATAATTTTTATTTACTTATAGTAATGCTAAATGAAGGAATGGATGAATCTCTGATGATCCCTAAAGTTATTTCATCACTTGAAATGTGATTGATTATTTATTTGCCCTGGTTAAAAATGAAAATTTAGAGTCTTGGTCTATGAGTTTAACATTTCAAATCTCTTAAGAGACCTAAATGAGTCCTTATCATATTTAGTTATTTTTTGGCAGAGCATGGATGCAAATAAAAATGGTCACCACGTGTCAGTCAATAACAAAGCTTTTTTGTCTGTTATCCACCCTTCTTTCTAGGATTGCTTGTCAGTGAGAATTCTAAGTTTAAATGAGTTTATTTATTTTAATTAAATTTCTTGGGGTGACATGGGAGGACATGATCATCTAGGTTTCAGGTATAGCTTCTATGTTGCAAGATAAATGAGTTTCTTAGACCAGAATATCTCAAACATAAATGCAGACAGGAACCACCCCAGGGTCTTGTTAAAATGCAGTTTCTGATTGAGCAGTTCTGAGGTGGGTCTGGAGTCTGATTTCAACTTGCACCCTGGCCTTGCCATTTTAGAGTTGTGTGAATTTAGGTGGAGGGAAAAACAAAACTAACTTCTCTACGCCCCATTTCCTCATTGGCATAGCAGAGGTAATAACTTAGGATCCAACCCTGTGATGTTTGACTCTTGGCAAGCCCTGGACAAAAGATAGTGGGTCTTCTCTCCATTACTGTTTTATTCCAAGAGGGCTTCCATCTCTTCCCCTCTTTATTCCAAATTTGAAGCCTTTTCTGCAATTATAAAGACAATATAGATTCTTCTAAGAGGTCAGACAATCCAAAGTTTATATAAATAAAAGTGAATAACCTCCCTTCTCAATCCTTCCATCCCTTCCTCTATTAACTCCAGACTGTTCTTCAGTGCATGTGACAATGCTCCAATTAACTGAGCCACACCGGCCAGGACCAGATTGTTCTTAAAAGGGACCAACTCTTGACTCACTGAAGCTACCCGAGCATAGTTTTCCATAAAATTCTCTAATCTCAGACATTCCATGTCATTTTTACCATTCCTTTATAATTCCATCCCATTCCATATTATTTTATAAACATTCTTTGGGCACAAGCCTTCCTGCCCCAATCATTTGTCCATTTCTCAAGCCCAGAGAGTGTATTGTATAGTTCTTTTGGATCTGATTACTCATTTTCAGTGACTGGAACATTTTTTTTAAACAACAAGGTATTTTATCAGCAGTAAATACTTGTTGAAACAAGTGAAACAGCTCATAATAAATTAATCAGATTATAGTCTCTATTATGTCAGTAGAATCTGTCCATCAGATAAAAAAAAGGAAAACCATAGTCTAACAGCCATTCTCTGGAATTTTGAATACATAAGCAAGCAAACTATTGCCTTTCAAGTCTCTGAATTCATTTTTGAGTCTACACATTGCTCCCCACTGATTTTAAAAAAAAAAAGACCATTTGACTTTTTAACAAATTTAGTTCAGGCAAGGATGGTGAAATATTTGCCATTCACAAGAGGTAGAACCAAATAATTCTGTATACATATTCATACACACTGATCCCCGCCCCCCCGAATGCACACTTTTTGTGTATATAGTTTGTTCCCTGTGTTTCGGGGCAGTTATCTTTAATTCCATTTTGAGGCAGGGTGATGAGAACTCATGAAGACCTTAGAGTCAATTTAGCAATACATGATTGCCTTGTTGCCACAAGCTGAGGGTCAAGAGGGCTGATACTGGCATCTAGTGAGTCAAGGCCAGGGACACCGCAAGCATCCTAAAGGCACAGGACATCCTCCATGGCAGAAAATCCTCTTGCCTTAAATGTCAGTGGTACCAAGGCTGATACACCCTGAACTGAACCAAAGCATTTTTGCTGGCAGCGCAAAGCGAGATGCTTGCCTTCACTCTGAGGCATGGACTTGTTTGTGTGACCTCCAAACCAAATCCATTTTGAGAGGTAGAAAGCCCAGCCTTTGCAGAATCCCCCTCCTGCCATCTGTGGCTGCCCTGAGTGGCAGTCTGGCAGCCACCCCAAGGCTCTGTGCATAACAGGCTTCTTCCCCACCCCCCCACCCCCTCCAGGAGCCTGGCCTGTCTTAAGCAGCCTGGGCCTGCACATGCCATCCTTCGGGCTGTTTTAGCAATATCCAAACCTCCAAAGGCTTATTAAATATTCTTTAATCCTCTCCCAAAACATGATTTAGGTACAGTTGATGCTATCTGCTATCCCCAGATTTCCTAGTTATTGCAGCTCATGTTCAGGTCTACCTTGCAGGTGTAGCTGTCTGTATCAGACAGCCTGAGGCTGTCTACCAAGTGGGAAGTCTGCAGAGAACAGGCTGGCAGCTGAGATGTTCACCCCAATGGCTTAAAATTGATGTATAATGGGTTTAATTGTGATATATTCAAAGTGAATTATTTCCATAGATCAAAAGTTCCTCATTAAGTCTCTTAGTCTGTTTTAAATCTGTCTTCCAAAGGAACTGTTTATGTTTACATAGCTCTGCAACGTCATCTGTGCAAAACTGTAGATTCTGAACTCCTGAAGTTGAAGACTTGGAATGGCATAAATCAAATGTGAGTCTTCGGTGCTGAGGCCAGGGTGCTTCAGGCATAATTTCCGTGTTTGTTTCTGCAGGCAGATACTGTGCTTTTCACAAGAGGTTCCTGTTGTGGAAGCCCTGAACTGGAAGGACCCCTGTCATTGTCTAATCCAGTGGTTCTCGCCCGGAGTGCACATAGATCACCTTGAGCAGGGGCAGGGCTCAGTGGAATAAGAGCCTTTGGGGTGCTGAAGCTCAGGCCCTGGGATTTCCCCAAAACTCCCCAAGTGATTCCGGTCTTCAAACTTGGTTGAAAACTTTAATCTTACCCAACTTCTCAATTACAAATGGGGAAACGGAGACCCAAATCAATTCATAAAAGCAAGAGCTAAGAAACGTTGTACAAGAACCATGTACTACTAAAAATTGTTGACTTGTCCCAGCTGGTTGGCTCAGTGGATAGAGAGAGAATCAGCCTGAGGACCAAAGGATCCCAGGTTGGATTCCGGTCAAGAGCATGTATCTTGGTTGCAGCCTCCTCCTCCCTGGCCAGGGCCCTGATTGGTGTGTGTGCAAGAGGCAACCAATCATTGTGTTTCTCTCACATCGATATTTCTCTCTGTCTTTCCCCTCTCTCTTCCACTCTCTCTAAAAATCAATGGGAAAATATCCTTGGGTGATTGTCGGCTTTTCAGGCCCCAAGGTTTCTGCTGGAACTGTTCAAGTCTGCCCTGGCATTAAAGCAGCCGTAGACAATATATAAACAAATGAGTGTGGCTGTGTGCCAATGAAATTGGTGGCTGGCTGATTTGGCCCTCGGACCATGTTTTGCCAATTCCTGGTTGAGGCCTCACAGTTTGTTAGTGGCAACCCATATGCTTAGATCACAAATACACCAACCTTTAGCGACTGCACTGCTTAATGTTCCAGGCAGTGTCTGTAACATATGCAGTTTGGGTAGAAGTTAAGTAAATACCTTTATGTATGTTAAGACAGGTATCTTAGTGCAGATCCTCTTAGTCTGGACAATTTTCATTATCTTTGTTCTTATGAGAGTTCGTCATTTTGCAGACACTTATCAAATTTAAGATAATGATCTTCACAATGTCTCCATTCCAAAATTATGAACTAATCAATAGTATTTCTGCCCCAGAGATTTTTCAGCTGGAAAATCAGAAACTATGATGATGTGATCAGAATACCAAAGCTAAGGACAACGGGACCTGATTTTCTTTTGATGCAGTAAAGAAATCAATTGTAAATCTCTAGTTCTTCATCATTATGCTGATGATCAAGGAGGGGATATTTTACTTAGATTTCTTTTGAATAAGTCTGAGCAAATTGGAATAATGCTATATCTGACAGCTAAAGACGCCTCCTAGGAGTCCTTGGAAGTGACCAGGGGTTAAGACCAACATTCTAGACATGAAGCCATCACATACAAGAGTTATGTATTTGACTCTTCTTAACTATTTGTGTAGCCCTTCCTCCAAAACGCAATCATAAAAATACGTTTCTTGGAAGAAAAAGCCATTGAATCTGGTCATTTCCCTTGGAGATTGATTTGTCTGTAGTCGGCAGTTATCTGTATTTTTCAGAGATGGTGATTTCATCTCTTCCATGTTGTGCCTAAATAATACATTTGATAAAAGTGCTTCCTCTTCTGAAAAAAATTATGGTCATATTTACAAGGATAAAATTGTGTTGTGAATGCTCTCTCAGAATGGAGAAACACTAGAGATGGTGAAGCAAAATTAATTTGTCCTCCAAAAGAAGTGTCTTTTATTTATCTCTGGGATCCCCCACTTTATGCTGCCCCCCCCCATGATCCTCTTCTTCTAGCAGCCATCACTGAACTGGGTTTACTGAAGGGGCATTGGAGAATGACATTATAAGCAATGACATTATAAAGAGAGACATCACAGATAATAGCAGCATAGAATGGGGACCTGCTAGAGGAGACACGGGAGATTAAAGCAGTCCAGTACTCCATCTGACTATATAAAGAATAGTGATTATACTTTATAAGGCCTACCCATACTAATTATAACATACATAATACCAATAGGTCATTTTCATCATTTTTGCTTATGTCATGCTCACCCCCTTGCCTATTTCTATGACATTCATGGTCATTGACTTACAAGTTTTAGAAGATACTGGAAACTGGTTGAGATGAACAGTTTCTCTGAGGCCTTGTGCAGTAACCCTCATGGCATTTAGTTTTTCTGAATCATATTTGGTTAGAGGTAATTTACAGCCTCTAAGATATTTTTTGGCATTTTTCAACATCTTTTTTAAAAAACAATTCTTTATTGTTGAAAGTATTACATATGTCCCCCTTTTTTCCCCATTGACCTCCTCTAGCCTCCCCCTACCCCACCCCAGGCCTTCAGCACCCTATTGTCTGTGTCCATGGGTTATGCATATATGCATATGAGATCTTTGGTTGGTTACCTCCCAACCACCCACCCACCCTCCCCCATCTTCCCTCTGAGATTCTACACTCTGTTCCCACGTATCTCAGTTTGAGTTTTGTCTCTGCCTCAGATAAGCTGTTTTGTTTTTTTTTGAGAAGTCTTCTGAACACCTCTAAACCCAAGTTTCAAAATTATAAAACTGGTCCTAATAACTGCCTCTCATGGTTTATGTGAGGAATACATAGATCGTGCTTCTAAAGGGTTGAGTAGAATGCCTAGTACTCCAGAAACCTTCAATAAACAGCGATAAGTTATTTTCTTTAGTGCTGTGATTATTATTCCTCTCTTTGACGAAAGATGACCTAGGCTGAAGCCTGGGGGCTTCATTATTAGGAGAAATGCAAGAGGAGGAACACACTGGAGGTTGAATTTATTCCCCCCCCTCCCTGTGAATGTGAGGACAGCTATATCTAAGTTTGCTTCCTCCACTTTGCTTCCTCCACCCTAGTAAAACTTTACTGCTGCCTTAATCTTCGATTCTTGAGGCTCAGGGGAAGAGTCATTTTTCCAGTGCTGTTGAGAGTTATATAGCCCTAAGTGATTTTAGGAAATAACAGTTTTCCAAAGGAGTGTTCTAGAAGATGAGTGATATGAGTTAATACCAAACGTTTTTTTCTGACAAGGGAGTGGTAGGCAATAAAAGAGCTGCTGAAGGTTGAACTGATCTTTATCCAGGTAAGTTCTGCCACTGAGGTTGTCTTTGTAGGATGGACAATAGGCATAGAAAATGTTGTAAAAAGTGGGTTTAGTTCACCTTATTACTGAAAAAAAAAACCAGTTATAAACGTCTTGTTCATTAAATGCCACCAAACCCTTGAATGATGATTTCTAAATTGCTCAAATTCTAATAATTTTCATTAAAGAAAAGCAAAACATTTTAGAACATGTGTTTTTTTCCAAATTTGAGGCAATTATTATTCATTTTACTGTTGCTTAATATTGGTTTGTTTGGGGGTGGGGGGTTGCTTAAAAGTTTTTCCTAAGTGATAAATTCCATGCAATAAAAGACATCAAGCAGTGGGTGTAGTAATGCCAGAACATTTCAGGCATGTCCCAAATGTCACGACAAGACAGAGGACACAACTTCATGGGCATGGTTATTTATCTTAGAGTCTTAAGCTACCACGGGAAGTCCCTGTAGGACATACTATTCTTTAGGAGTTCCATTTAAAATTCATTATCAATATTCAGTATTTTTTTAAAGTTCTGGATATCTAAACCATAAGCTTATTCCAGTATTTATTTATTTACTCCAGCAGCCAATTCTGCCAAACATAACTAAAAAAGAAAATAAAGAAAAACTAAATAGGAGAATCACTGACTACTATATACCGGTAAACAAAAGTGTTTTTTTTTTAATCAACCAAATTAAAAAAAAAACTCAGCATTGTTTGAGTGCAATAAACTGGCATTATTTCGGATGTGTTTCTCTTCCTTATTTCTCCTCTCCTCCGCTCCCCTCCTCCTTCATCCAGAAATAATCATCTTGTCACCACAGACACACATCCCATTTGGAAGATGTTTACCAGGGCCCTTTCACCCTTTTCCTTTGTGGCCTGAATATTGGTGTGACTTTCATCCCTTTGGCAGGCTAAAGGATCAGTGGATGCACTAAAGGAAGATATGAGCCTTTCTATGGTTGTAGACTGAGCAAAGAGTGAAGAACAAGATTTTGCCTTATTTCAGTCATGTAAGACACAAGACCCAGGCTCCCAAAAGTTCCTTCATAGTTTTTCAGCTGGCATCATGATAGCCTACTACATGTTGAAAGTCTCATTCATCTGGGCTCAAATATCACCTTTTTAAAAAATATATTTTATTGATTTTTTACAGAGCAGAAGGGAGAGGGATAGAAAGTCAGAAACATCGATGAGAGAAAAACATCGATCAGCCGCCTCTTGCACGCCCCCTACTGGGGATGTGCCCGCAGCCAAGGTACATGCCCTCGACCGGAATCGAACCCGGGACCCTTCAGTCCGCAGTCCGACGCTCTACCACTGAGCCAAACCGGTCTTGGCTCCTTTTTTTTTTTTTTTTTTTAAAGAAAGAGGGGACAAATCTTTCCATAATACTCTCTACCTTGGGTTACACTTATATCCAGATATTTTTCTTGTTAAAATCCTGAAGCAAATCAAGGTGTACATATGTACTGATCTAATACTCATCTTTAAAAGGAAAGCCTGTATTTCACAAAGTCGAGTTTATAATTATGTTGAATTTTTACTATTTAGGACAGCACCATTTTCACCCGTTCTGAGTTAGCCCGTTATCCTTTCCTTACAAATTTGGATTCAAACCTTCATCAGGGTAAACAGATACCCCAATAATTGACAGCGATCTAAATAAGAATTAACCCTTACCAGCAGTTTGGGAGAAAACTGTGGTATTCAGAGATAATGATGGTGAATACTATATATATATTTCTGCTCCCAAGTTGGATTCAGTCCTACTATTGTTTATGAAACTCTAAAGTAGGTCAGTGGCCTAGAATTGGTTTTATTTTGAGTGAGTTGAACATTAAAATGAAGCAATATTTCCCTTCTTCTGAAAAGTCTTCTAATAAGGATTTCAATTCATGGTAGCAAAGCATTTTTTGAATTAAAGTCTTTTAATTAAGTCCTGGCAAGCAGTCCCAAGCATGTCTCTTCCCAGAAGTTTCTTTCCTGTGCTGCAGTTAGTGTTGACTGAGGTTTCAAATCCTCTGTTGTAACCAGTGTCACTTAGATGAAGAATATTCCTTCTTTCCTTTTCTCCCTTAAGTGTAATCTTGCAAATTCCAACCAATCATCCCTTTGAAGCACTGACTCTCTTTTTGGCATCTATTTGTAAAACCAGTACAATATGTTGTACTCATAAGAGGTATTCTCTAGAGATGTTACAAGGGAGCAAACCAAATGAATGGAAGTAATTGACATTTTAGAGAACAATGCCATAAAAATCAAGAGTACTCCAGAAGTCAGATGGTATGCGGGAAATAGGCTTTGGGATCAAATGGAATTGTGCTTGGAGGCCATGCTCCAGAATTCACCAACTGTGTGAACTTGGGAAAGTGAGCTTGAGTATATTTCTCCATCAGTAAAGATTAGGGTAAGAACACATTCCTTATAGCATTATTAAGAGGGTGAGAGATAAACTATGTAAAATTCTTAGCATGTAGTATTATGTTCACTAAAAGGGAACTGCTATTATTATTCTATTGGAGTGCTTCTATTATGCGGATATTATGGCTGCTACTACTACTATTTTTGTTACTATCATGATCTCTGTTGTGCGAGGAGGGCTGTGTACAAAACGAATCGCCTTCTCCAGTTCTAAACAAATGAGTTTTACCTCATCCTAGCTCACCTTCCCAGCTGGGATAGAAGAATGACCAAATACTTTCAAATTAGATAAACTCAAGAGTAACTCATGGAGAACTTAGGACCAATAATGATAGGCGAATGCATGCATGCTCCCAATGTTGAGTTTGTGTGGCAGTGAAAGTGAATATTGTCAAAGATGTTGAGTTTATCTCATGGTCAATATTTGATCTGTCTACGCTGACAAGTACTTAACACACTTCAAAATAGATTAGAAGTATGCAGGCTCTGTTATGTGGGTAGAATGGTGAACATTTATATACAAGTGAGTGTGTCATATGGCGAACATTTTTATGTTTGGTACATGGTAGTTGAACTGAGACGTCCACCTAATGAAATGTAATTGAATTGCACTGCAAATTCTTTTTTTAATATGAAAAAAAGTAAACTCAGATGTGGTTATGATGGTATGTGACATGGTTGGAGTAGCTTTTAAATGTTTTGAAGTAGAACGGAGTGGAGTACTTCAGTACTCCCACCACCAATGTCCAAGTATATTCTAATGCCATTCAAACATCTGTTGACACCACTCAATGTTCAGATAGTCAGACACTAAGATTAGCACACAGATACCTCTATAATTACGGAGTTTACTATTCGGTAGACCAGGCTGCTATATTCGGTAGACCAGGCTGCTATATTTAATCTATGGTCATTTTTAAACTTTTGCTTCTCATTAAAAACTCATAATAATTAAAGGAAAGAAAATTTTTAGAGCAACAAAGGTTCAAGTTCAATCCTTTTATTCTTCAACTTTTTGTTTAGACACTATTTCTGATGTTATTCATCACATTAATTAATTCTTAAGTTCCCACCCCAGCCCTCATCATGACTTTTTCATTTCTTACAACTGGCAGACATTGGTAAATAATGAGCTACAAGATATTTTAAGGTCTCAAGCATTTATTCCAATAGCACAAAGTACCCTATGGAGACATTGCATATACTAGTAGCAATGACCAAATGTTTCTTTTATTTTTATAATTGTTTTGGAAAACCATATGATTGCCAAAGACAGCATACACATGGTCAATTTGGATTCATCCCAGCCTTTAAAAAAATCTGCAAAACACATTAATGGTTGTAATGTATACAGTTGAGGTTTTTTAAAACATGCCTTCCAGCTGTACATTTGTAATGTTTAATTTAGGTGAAAATTCTATGAAGGATTTAATTTATGTGATTCAGAAGTTTGTTAACTATTTTAAATGGGCATTGAGTTTTGCCAAATTCCATTCTATGTCATAAGAACATTGTCCACACTAGGCTCTATTAATGGTGATAAAACTCCCCTGATAAATTTGACTCTTAAGCCAAGTGGTAAAATGGTGCCTGGAAATAAATGAGCCACAGTCCAGGGGAGTCTATTTAGGCTTGGAAAATCTAGTAGAAATACCTAACTTTGGAGGGTTTTACAAGTCTTTGAAGTAAGGTGTTTCTCCTTTAAAGCTCCCACCCAACTCCAAATTCCTCTATCAGACTTTTCATTTACTCTATCTGTGCTCAGAAAATTCATGCTTGGGATTTTTATTTTGTGATTTGAACTCATTTTTGCTTTTTTTTTTTTTTTACATTTCTAGGGTACCTATTGAAGCCGACAATAAACTACAATTGTAGGCTTCTGTGTTTAGGAGATACTTTGCTATAGTACAAAAGGCAAATAAACTACTTTAGTGACCTCATGTTTAAATCCTTATTATATTTTAGAACTTTAGGGAAGAAAGTGCTTGTCAATTAACAACTTCTTCATGTTTTTTTATCCTGATTCATGTAATTCGTTATCAAAAGGGATGGCATGCACATAGCCTGCTTCAGAGTACACCACAGAATATTTTCTTCTGATCCAAGTTTTAAAGTTAGTGATTTCAGATATTGATAAGTTGCAATAACCAGCTGTAAATTACTAGAGGGAAAACCTCTTACCAGCACCTAAACTTACTGTTTTCTGTTTGTCTGTGATCCAGAAACAAGTGTGTACTAAATTCATCTGCTAACGTGTGACAGCAGCTTCTTAGATGAAGAATACAAGAGGTAGCCCTGAGAGTGAGGCCTGTATTTTCAGCACATGTACAGGAGAGATTTAGGGCTTGGGGCAGAGGTAGAACCAAATAGGCCTATCTATTGACTTTGATATTCCCATAGAACGTCAGAATGCCAAGTAATTAGATCTTTCTAGAAAGTTCTCAGTAGAATTAGAAGTGCCCGTTTAAGAGCACTGCAAAAACTTTCAACTCCCAGGTGGCACCAGCATAGCTCTATAATCTGAGCATATTCTGCACTCCCTAAATTTGTTTTCAGGATTTGGGATGAAATTATCAAATTATTTTTCCAAACTCTATAGGAGCCCTAATTTACCTCTCCACCCATCCACCCATCCACCCATCCACCCATCCATCCATCCATCCATCCATCCATCTTCCCTCCCATCCTCCCATCTTTCCATCCTTCCATCCTTCCATCCTCCCACCCTCCCATCCTCCCATCCTCCCATCCTCCCAGTTACTCATTCACCCATCACCCGTTTCTTTAGCAGATATTTGTTGAGAATCTACTATGCAGCAAGCATGGCATTTGAGTCCAGTGAAGGAAGAGAGAGACAGGAGTTCTTTCCTAATGATGTTTTCCTTCTAAGGGGGTTTGTGAATCTTTTCCACCTGAAGTCCTCTAACTATAAGAGGTGGGGAGAGTCTCAGTATATGTTACTAAGGAACATGGGCACTGGTTGATTTAATGTTCACCAAATTGACTATTTGAGTGGGGTCCTCATTACCCACACCATATATTCAACTTGGATGGAACCATCTAAGTTGGGATAATAGACCTTCATGATCTATGACCCCAATGATGGGATACTGGTCTCAGATGATCAAGGACAAACTGATTCTCATACTCTAAAGCAATGAATCAGGCTCTGTAACTGAGCTAGTTTAGCTCTGAATCTCTTTGGATGAACTGCAGATCATTCTGCAGATGGTGGTTAGAACAATTTGTATAGAATACTAACAGCCCAGGAGCAGATTAAGGTCATGGGCAAAACTCTTTGGACTGAGTTCATAAATATGTGGTGCTCTAAAGAATTTGGAAATTTTCCAAATCTTGGAACCTTCCAAAGGCCCTCTAATAGGGCCTACTCTCTAAAGTTTTTTAAGCAGAATACAGAGGTCTGCCTCTCACCTGAGATTCCATTCCCATCTACTAAAGCTCATGCACAGCAGTGGGGAACAGAGGCCCAGTCACCCTAACTGTCATCTATATGATAGGGGTGTGGTAGAGCCACTTCTAGTGTTGTGGTAGCCAATAACTGCTGGCCCTGATTTCTTCTGTAAAGTCTCAGGAACTAAACAGTGATTAGGATTCATGAAAATGGATCTGGATTTCACAAGGAGCCAGGAACTCACCTACCCACTCTTTTTCAGCCTCCATCTGACCCCAGGCGCTGGCTGTAGCCAGAATCAAACTCTTTGGCATACCATCTTTGAGTGGGCTGGTAAGGGGCTCCTTTTCCAGACCTAAGATTTTGTCTAAGACTACCCTTTGGAAGCTAGAAACCCAAGAGCTGGAGCATCAAATTCTCCAGCAATATCAATCCATCTCGACAAAACTAAACATATCTTTCTGATTGGTACACCTCCAAGCTGGTCCACATATATATTGTGAAATAATTATATTAATCTCTCTCGGGGCACATTGAATACCTTTGTGTCCTGAGCACCAAAGATGCTATTTTTTTTTATTAAACCAACACGAAGGCCCCCTTAGATACATGTGTTTTGTTTTTTAAATATATTTTTATTGATTTCAGAGAGGAAGGGAGAAGGAGAGAGAGAGAGATGGAAACATCAATGAGAGAGAATCATTGATCGGCTGCTTTCTGGATGCCTCCCTATTGAGGATCGAGCCTGCATCCTGCCCATGTGCCCTTGACCAGAATCAAACCTGGGACACTTCAGTCTGAAGGCAGACACTCTATCCATTGAGCCAAATCAGCTAGGGCAGATGCATATTTTTTAAAAATTTCAATTGGTTATTGGGGAAAACTATAGCTACAAGTAGTGTTAAATTTTCAATGGTTAAATATTGAAATTCAGGAAACTATTCCAGTTAAATCATGAAGAGAAAGTTAAGTATGTGGCTCAGTTTCTTTAGTTATCATTATGTAAAGTGTAATAGCATTGCAAAGAAAAATCAGATAAAGGAATACAAATCACAGTGCTAACATGTGGTTGAAGTAGTATTGGAGGTCACAGGTAGTGTAAATTCTTTGATTATTACCAGACAGAGAAAAGCTTTATTTTAGGGAGATGGATCATTATTAAGTCATCTGTCTGATCTAGAGCCAGTAACACGATCTAATGATTTCATTCCTGGATTATTTTTAATATATAGAATTAGAGATATATGGGAGCATTTGCTATTTTAATAGTACAGTTTCCTCCTAAATTGCTTTTGTTAAGTAAAATAATGTTGCATTGGAAGAGAGTGTGTATTTTCTTAGTAATGCTTCACAATTCCTTGTCTTACAATTCAATAAATCATCTTACACCTGTCAGCACCTATGATCTAAGTTTATTACCCGATCCAATGAGTAGTAGATAGATAGCTCCTTGGCTGGAGAGCAATTTCTGAAACTAATTTAATCAAACTGTTTTTATAGTATAGTGAACTCTGACTTGATGTTTCAAATATGTATTGACGTCTTCAGAAAAGTGCGATTTAATTCCATCCAATTTTGAAATAGAATTAAGATTAAGCTTTATGTGATTTCTATTTTAGCCAGAAAATCTTTAGTTGCATTAATATTATCATGTGCTCTTTTATCGAGCAAGCATTTATTGGTACCTCTATTTGCACAGCTAGTCTGATAGATTCTGGGATGCTGTAGAGGAATTTTTAAAATTCTGGGTTGCCCGGCCAGTGTAGCTCAATGGTTGAGCATCGACCTATGAACCAGGAGGTCACAGTTCCATTCCCAGTCAGGGCAAATGTCTAGGTTGCAGGCTTGATCCTCAATAGGGGCTGTATAGGAGGCAGCCAATTGATTATTCTCTTTCATTATTGATGTTTCTATCTCTCCCTCTCCCTTCCTATCTGAAGTCAATAAAAAATATTTTTAAAATATGTCATGTTGGTTGAAAGATAACAATGGAGGACTCTGAAGGAGCAACTGATATGGCAGTTATTGATTGATAAGGAATCCAGTGTAACTGAAGCTGAATGTTCATTTTTTCAGGGTAGTGGTAATTATAGCTAGCTTCTACTGAGCAAATTCTAGATGTACTGTCATTTTGAGGACTTTGAATACCAACTTGGGCATTTGAACTTGATGCTTTAAGAATGAATAGCTTTTGGAGTTTTGAGAATGTGTTGTTATAGTTATACAAGCTTGCTGGGAGTTAATTTGGTGGCCACCCATGGACCCAATCGGCTGGGGAAAAAATAGAGGAACCAAAACCAGCAATTCATGGAAGAAGATGGTTAGAGTGATAACCTAGGGAAGAAATGGAAGGCTGAAGCCAACGGATCTTTTAATGGACAATCAAACAGCCTTAGAGAGTGATTAAGGCAGAAGACATGGAAAAAGAGGTCAGAGTCTAAGATTGTGTTGCAGTTCTAACCTGCACAGTCATAATAACCTTTGTAAAGATTAGAAAGTGGGAAGAACTATCAAAGGAGAAGATGAAGCAGTTTAAAGAAAGTTGAGTTTAAAATAAGAGGGAAGCATCAAAGCTAAAAGTTTGTATAGACGTGGTAATGAGAGACAAAGTTTAGGTCAGAGTTGAGATCTGAGATGGAAATTCAAATATTATCAGGACAGAGGAGAACGTTGAAGCTGTAAAAGAATTCATGTTTGCTGAGGGAATATGTATCTATGAGGTCACTTTTTTGTCATAATTGTTTGGAGATGGAAAGAACATGTTCTGGTGAATAACTCACTTGTAGTCAAAATTACTCAGTGCTGAAGTCTGCCTTTAATTACAGTAAACGTGTTTGATTCGAAATGCATTTATTAGCTATATAAGTAATAGTTCATTCAAATAAAAGTAACGCATTGGAGAAAGACAATGGTTAATGGAAGGCCACTACAGGATTTCCCATCACCATTTAATTGCTGAGCTGTCTGTGATGTCATGTTAGCATTCTGCCTCTCTGACGTGTCCTATCACAGTGGTCAACCCAGGTCACAGACATTGGAAAATCAAATGACAAAAGTCACACTAAAAAGTCCTCAGAGTAATGTTTAACAGTTTTGCTTTCAGCTTGATACATTTTGTGTCAGGCCAAATCTTAAAGAGGTGCACTGACTCCAACTAGTTAGGGGGTGGCGGGCATTACTTTTTCATCATAAACAGATGAGTGTGGGTCTTCTGCTGGCTGGCTGCCCTCTCCCCCTTTCAACACCACTTACATTTTTTTAAAACTGCATTTATAAATAATTGAGAATACACTAGGGCAACCTCACCAAGACTTTTTTTCTGGAACATTCTGAACATCTGAGTTCTATCTGTGCTTTTATTAGAAAAAGCAATGCAAAATTTCCAATAATAATGAGGTAAGAAGCATGGTTGGCTGAGGTGCACATCTATTCCCAAACCTTCCCTCTGCTGAGATATTTGGTCACATCCTCCCACCTCCCCAGTTCCCCAAGTGCTGCCTGTTTCCCACCATGTCTTGGCCAGCACTCCCTTCCATTATGCTTCCTGTTCCTCAGCAGAGACTGAAGGAACTACGGAGAGGCCCAAGAATAGGGTCTGGTGACAAAGACTGAGTCTCTGGACCAAAGGTATCCTTGAGAAAGGGAAGATGGAGAGAGCAGTACCTGGATCACCTCCCAGCCTCCCCAGCTTCTCCTTTCTTTAAAAATTGTAATCTCCCCATCCTTCCCACCCGCCCACACTGAAGAATGTTACAACATTCCAATAAGTGGCTCTCAAACTTTAGCACTCAGGAGAGTTGCCTGGAGGACTTAATAAATTACAGGTTGCTGGGCCCTACCTCTATAGTTTCTGATTCGGCATGTCTGGGGTGGGGCCCAAGAATTTGCCTTTCCAACCAGCTCTCCAGGAGGTTGCTGCTGCTGGCCACGCTACATTTTGAGAACTGGTCTCCACTCTAGACTCCATGACAGAACAGGAGGAGATGTTATAATTCATAATTGTTAAAGCTGGTAGGTCTCCTCCCAGTTCTCTGAATATTGGATAGTTTTCTCTTACTGGGTTAAAATCAAATGGTTTAAGTTTTGTTTTGTTTTCTAAGCCATGTTTATTCTTCTGCTTCCTCTTTTGCAAAACATGGTACGTGTAAACTGAAATATATTCCAGGGAAATGAGAATTAGTTCATTTCCGAAATACATTGCCCCTTAATTTGTCTGTAATCATATATACACAAACCAACTCGGAAATTGCTTAATAATTTTTGGTACAGCACTGCAAATTAGATAATTAATTCTCCACAGATTTTTATTTTTATTTTTGCTAGCAGACAGGTGGCCATCCATCACAGAAATAATGCTATGGACAACGTGGAAGGAATGAGATGTTATTACTGTGGTTTCCATCATTGCAAATCTGTGCATTTTACTTTTTAAAGTACAGGGGAGTTTCTACTTTTCGGGGCAGTTGTATTGCCTGAGTTGACTTTTTATTTTATTGTTTAAAGTATTACAAATAGTAGTACATATGTCTCCCCCCAACCCCATTGACCTTCCCCCGGCCTCCCCTGCCCCCCAGCACATGCCCTCACTCCACTGAGTTGACTTTTAAAAGAAAAATCTATTCTTTTGTCATCAGAGTTCTTATAATTTCCCCCTAAATCTTTGATTTCCTGTGTAAAAAAATCTTGTTGAATTGTAAACATCTGTTACATTTCTGGGGAATAATTATTGTTAAAAGCAATAAACCAAATTTGTATAAGACTAATACTATTGCAGAGAATAAATTGAGGGGGCCATTCAGGAGTTCTTTTTAGACATTGGGAATACTTCAATTATATAACAAAGCATTCCCCTATATTTTCAAAAAAACAACAACAAACCCTCTGAATTACTTAAACTAATAACAATATTCCTTGCTAAGCAATCTTTTGTAAAGTTCCTGAGATTTCTATCATGAATTCATAAAAATTCACACTTTTAGCTACTTCATATAATTTTATTCCTGTACTTATTATATACATATATTACATTACAAAAGTATTCCTTTTATTCTGTATAAATCTTAAAGTGTAACACTAGTAAATCAAATAAATTACTAATTTTTGTTCACTGTATCACAGATCCAGTGACTTAGCAACCTGATTCCTCCATTTTGAGCACTAGTTCTTGTACTCGGCTGCACATTAGAATCTCCTGAGGAATTTTAAGGATCCCAATCCATGGACCCCACCCCAGGCTGAGTAGTTTAGACTCTGGCAGGGCAGTGGGCGTGGACCAACACGGTTGCTCAGGTGATCTCAGTGTGCAGTCCCGTGTGGGAACCACCCACTTGGGCAGTCATCATTTGCTTCCTTCTTTCCATAACGTTATGTTTCTTTAATTTCAACTTAATCCAAATGACCTTGATTGGACAAAGGCAGTTCCAGTGCTACTAAATGAGAAGGAAATAGCTGAATAACGTTGTTTAAGTTAGGGACAAAGGATGCAATGAATTCAAAGAATTTGAGATTCAAACATCTAAAACCCGAAGAAGATTCTGTCTGGCTGAAATTCGATGGCATGTCTTCATATTCATTGTTGGTTCTCTAGGCCAGTGGTCGGCAAACTCATTAGTCAACAGAGCCAAATATCAACAGTACAATAACTGAAATTTCTTTTGAGAGCCAAATTTTTTAAACGTCTTCTAATACCACTTCTTTACAATAGACTCGCCCAGGTGTGGTATTTTGTGGAATAGCCACACTCAAGGGGTCAAAAGAGCCGAATGTGACTTATCAGCAGTGGTTTGCCGACCACTGCTCTAGGCTGTCCCAAACAGGAATTTTCTTACATAGCATTGATTCTGTAAATTCTTAACAGACCAGATCCACTTTGGATGGAACAGAATCTTAATCTATTTTTTGAGTCAAAGAGTATAACCTTCCGTTGCTTTAATACTTTCTGCACCACCAAGATGGGGATATGAACTTTTTGAGCAATAAGAATGTTTCCTGGGAATGCCACAAATTCAAGAGCAAAGCTGACAATGTGCTGAATTTTAATAATCATTTTACCAGCTGACACAAAAATGTTATATTCTTCTAAAACCTAAAAATTTGAGGAGATGAATATTGCTATAGAAACAAAGCAAATCATAGTTACCTATGCAAAATTGTTAGATCAAAGACTCAATTATAATTAGTTTAAAATGTATTCAGTATATTCACTTCACCTAACATGAAGAATCTGCAGAGTGTTAAAGTACTGACTTAGAAAAAAAATTTGGTCTTCCCACAGTATCTTAAAAACAAAAATGTATTTTCATTCATCAAAGGCTAAGCATCCACCATGAGACATTCAATTCTGGTAAAAATGTTTGATGGTATCAATTAAAACCCTATTTAGGTAGAAAGGCCAGGACATGTTCTTTAATGAGTATCTGGCAATGTCATCATCTACTTAAGACAGAGGAAAAGGGATATGATCAAAATCATTCAATCTCTGAGTGATGGAGGAAGTAAAGCCTGAAGTGACATATACAAACAATGTGTATGACATCCATCAATATCAGGGGATTTTATAGACATTAATTACCTAGTGTTCTAAGCCCCCCTTTGAGGTGTATTTTATAATTAAGAACAAAGGAAAATAAAATTGATGGAAACAGCAATCAATGAGCAATTCCACATTTGGTGTGCACTTATAAACCCAACACTTTATACTTATTCGCAGGATGGAAAGAACTAACTAATCCTTGCACTGTGCCTTCTTTACTCACTCTTGTTATAGAAACCGTCATCCAACTTAAGATCCTTTCTTACTCTTTCCCAGTCTGAATCTTCTGCTTTCCTGAACAAATGTTTGACAGAGGAATTTATTCAGACTTTTATATTTTCCCCACGATTAATGCTATTTTTTTCTTTTACGAGTTAAAACTTATTGTGATAGCCAACAAAAAGTTTTAAGAGATAAAAAAGAATATTATTTTGAATTTTGAGTACCTGAATGATTGAAAATTTAGGCACATTACCAAACTGTCATAGCATGGATTGGAAATATTGAGTGAGTTGAGTTATATTAAAATATTTAAAGGGTTTGGACCAACAAAGAAAATATTCTGTACTAATTAATAAAAAGTGTTTGGGTTATTTTTAAAGGACCTTATTATTATTTTTTCAAGGTGACATCACTTTTATGGCAAGGGCCGGTAGTCAACTCTTGTCATTGCATCTCAGAAGCAGCAGATGACAGCCCATAAACACATGGCAGTGTCTGTGTTCCCATAAAGCTTTATGAACACAGACATTTGCATTGCAGATACCTTACATGTTTCACAAAATTTTATCCTTCTTTTGATTTAAAAAAAATCTTATAAAAATGTAAAAAAATAAAATAAACACACAAAACGTTCTGAGCTGGCCAGCCAGACGAAAACAGGCAGGTGGGCAGGATTTGGCCTGCGGGCTGTAGTTTGCAGTCCCCTGGTTTCGGAAATTAAAATTTTTCCCAACTTGGAATCTTTCATTTGAGAAAAAATAAATTTTTATTAGTCTGTTTTTCAATATTTTTATAATCCTTTCACCATCTAATTCTAGACTGACAAATTGGTTGCGTCTCTTGAATCGGCCCCGTGAATATACTGCCGCAGCCCAGAGTGCTGTGCTGAGCAAGACTGCAGAACCCGAACAGGGGCAAATGGAATGAGCAAAGAGAAAGGCAGCGTGAGAGCTGCCGTATTGGGTCTTCATGGCTCTTCCACCTACACTCTAATCTCGAGAAATGCTTCCTATATATTCAATTGATAGAAGTTAGTCATTTTCTCTGAAACGTTCATCTACAGGCATGAACTTTGTAGTGGAGATCATTATTTTTAAGTTATATATTTTCAAAGGTTCTTAGGAGTTCAGCTTCCTTTACTCAGTATTGATTCTCAAAACTAACAAATGTGTCTATTGGCCGGTTGCTCCTTTTCTTATAAGCAGAAAACGGGCTGGGGGTGGGGTGTGAACAGAAAAGGCCATTCATATCTCTAACACCTGTAAGTTAGTCGTTGCCATTGGAGCTGCTAACATTATAAATAAATGAACATTACTAAGATTTTATTTATCTTCCTTAAAATTTGAAAGCTCTTCTAGACCATAAACGGTATTTAAAAATTATTCTCTGTGTATTATTGACTACCAGATTAGAATAATAAACACTAAACTCCAGATGATAGAACTTATAAACCTATGGAGCCAAGTCTGTGGAGTTAATATAGAAATATCAAATAAAACCTGACAAGGTAAATATGCTCTCACATATCAAAATGGCTTTAAATTGTAGTCCATGGAACACTAGACTTAAATTTGTATGCAGATTGGGTTTTTATTATGTTTTGAAGTTCCCTGGGCGACCTATCTTGCCAGGGCATTTGGAAATGTTAAGTATCATAACCAATGAAAAAAGGCATTAAGAAATAAAACTGACATAAATCAAACGTATTTGTGGTCTGTCATGAGTTGAACCTGAAGATAGCCTTAAACTCCCGCAATGTAATTAAAACATCTTAAGAGTTTAGTTACATATAAAGAATTTATGCTTTTATGCAGGTGGCATGTGTTAATACGGGTGTGTTTTCATATTAAGGGTTGTGATTCAAGTTTCTTAGAAGGAAATATATGGCTTGTGGCACTCAACGTGTTCATATCCTGATTGTGCTGGAGCAGTGGTGTTGGGTGTCAGGGCTACAAACACAGTTCCTGAATGTCGCTCTGAATATGATGGAATGAAACAAGCCAGATCTGTGTTTGCCTTGAAAGGTATCCAGACTTAATATTATACTTTAAAGACATTCTGAAGCATTGACTTCGGAATAAGGGCAAACATTCTCTAAGGCCTGGACAAACCCGAAAGGAATTACTGAAATCTCCTATTTCAGGCATACATTTTAATAGTAGTGCTCAATGACAAGTCATTAATTCCCTGCAACCCGACTCTTAGGTACAGGTCCCCAAAGGCTAAAATTAGGGGTATTTTTGTCTGCTTACCTTACTGTTTGATTGGGTATCAGTGTATGTAGAAGTACAAAGCTCATCTGTTAAGTTCGATTTACTATTCTCAGCTGGTGACCACATCCATGCCTAAAGGCTCGTATTGAGACTGGTCCTCCCGTGGATTGTTAAATTATCAACTCAGATCAATCTTAAAGGAGATTGAGTATGAAAATGAATTAGAAGGGGAGGCATTAAGAACAAACATTATAGGACAAACTAATCACCCTTTCTACGTAAAGTACTGGTGTACTGGAGAGCCTCATTCTTAAGAAACACAGGTTTTACAACTTTGTCTTTCACAAATTTGACTTTTACCTAGCCATTTGCTCAATAGTAAGAAATCAAATCTGCCTCCTTGCACCTTAGCGTTTAGAAGGATGATCTTGAATTATTTATATTCCTCTTCTTTAATAATGGTGGTGGGAGGGGCATGTTGAATTCCATCAAATAGCTATACACTTATAAAAGCCTTATCCAGCTAACAAATAGCCTTAGCACATTCTTCTCCTTCACAGATTAAGGCTTCTGTGGCGGGGGGTAGGGGGGAACACACCGAATTAATAAATTAAGGCTAAGAGCAATGTGACTTTGGTTCTAGATAGAGTTTGGATCAATGACCATTGCTAGACTATCTATTTATATAAACCCCTGAATATAAAAAGCTGTTCAATAGTATGATATTTGCCTTCCCAGAAATCTTGTGGTCTGAAGGAGTTACATAGGATGTAGAATGCTTCTAAACCAGGGGTCGGCAAACTCATTAGTCAACAGAGCCAAATATCAACAGTACAATGATGGAAATTTCTTTTGAGAGCCAAATTTTTTAACTTAAACTTCTTCTAATGCCACTTCTTCAAAATAGACTCACCCAGGCTGTGGTATCTTGTGGAAGAGCCACATTCAAGGGGCCAAAGAGCAGCTCGTGAGCCGCAGTTTGCCAACCACTGTTCGAAACTATCAAGCCCCTCTTTGTAGGTTCAGACTCAATGCTACCAATGAGAAAAGCCCGCAGGGTAGAAGGCACTATTGTAACAATCTATAGTAGTTGTTAAATGAACTAACTAGTCAGTTGATTTACTACCTTAGATTCCAGGAGGGTTGTCCAATGAATATTCAATTCCCCATGCTAACTGTTCCAACAATGAATATATGAGGATTTATAATGGGAAGGGACTAAGTGGTGATAGGTATACAGCAGGTACGGAATAGGTACTATGGTTTTGTTATGCCCTATCCTTGGTAGTAGGATTATTTTCTGCTATGCAGATGAATTCCAGAGGAAGAGTATGTGCCCAGGAAGGAGCTTAGCCTAGGAGCCAAATCTCACTCACCACCTGTTTTTGTAAATAAAGTTTTATTGGAATGCAGCCCTGCCAATCATTTACATATTGCGTAAAGCTGCATTCTTACTAAAACAGCAGGAGAATCCAGTAATTGTGATAGTGAGCAAATGGCCAACAAAGCCTGAAATATTTACTACCTGGCCCGTTGCAGAGAAAGTTTGCTGAGCCCCGTTCTAGACTCTAATGCTGTGCTGTCCAGGGATGTAGCCATTAGCTTCAGGCAGCAGCTGAGTGTTTGAGATGTGGCTGATGGAACTGTGTGTTATTTTAGGAAAACACATATAAGACTTGATAAAAAGAAAGAAAAGGGAATGTAAAAAGCTCATCAGTTTTTAAATATTGGTCACATGTTGAAATAATATTTTGGATATTGAGCTGGGTAAAATATATTATTGAAATTAATTTTACCTGATCCTTTTAATATTTTTTAACATGACTATTAAAAAGTTGAAAACGTGACTTGCGTTTGTAGCTCACATCATACTTCTAGTGGCCATTCTGGTTTAGAGTCCATAAAAAAAGGTGGAAAGAGGAAGGGGAGGAACGGAAACAATCTGTTATATTTGCAAATAACTTAGAAGAGCAATAGAATATTCTATTAATTTGACTATTACTGCTCATAAGAAGTAATATTTTAAAATAATGGATTCGGTTGTCTTATCAACAAGGTTTTAGTTGAGTTCTCTGAGAAGGAGACCCTGACTCAGAATTCAAATTGGGAGGTGACCTGGGAAGCATCTGTCAGGGAGAAGGGAATGAAAGAAAGCATGTTCAGGAACAGGTTGTTGCTGTGGGCACCTGGGCCCCTCCCAGTGGAACTCTCTGGGAGATCTGACAGAACAGGACTCAAAGTAATCCCTTCTGGCAAGTGAGGAACCTCGGATGTTCATCCACCAACTGACAGTAGTTGCTGGTTGAGGGCTGCTCCTAGAAGCATCAGCCTCCCCTTGTTCTCTCTCCAGCATCCCTGACTGCCATGCCTGGGCCAGATAAAGCCCTAGAGCTGAAAGGAACATTTGTTTGTTGCCAAGAGTCACCAGCCAGCTTGAGATCAGTAACAGCCTAGGACAGTGATGGGCAAACTCATTAGTCAACAGAGCCAAATATCAACAGTACAACGATTGACATTTCTTTTGAGAGCCAAATTTTTTAAACTTAAACTTCTTCTAACACCACTTCTTAAAAATAGACTTGCCCAGGCCGTGGTATTTTGTGGAAGAGCCACACTCAAGGGGCCAAAGAGCCTCATGTGGTTCGCAAGCCTCAGTTTGCTGACCACTGCCTAAGGCATCAGGTTGGGCCCTATAGTATCTGATACTGATACCAAACTGAATGTTTTATCCATGTTGAAATTCATGATTTCAACAAACATTTGTATAGTCCCTGGGTGCATGTATTCATTTTCTCTGATCTTAACAATAGCACAGATAGGTAGGTTTATCATTATTCATACATTATGGATGGGATAACTCAGCCCAAGAGTCATTTTGTCCAGGATATTCAACTGGATGGTAACTCCAGTCTCCTCACTCCACATGGGTGGTAACTCATGCCTGACTCCTTAGATTTTTATAAAGCTCAGCTCCATAAGGAGATGTAAATATAGTGATGTTCTCAAAGTGAGAACAGGAAACTCAAACTATTAGGGGGAGGGGACTCTGTAGAACTCCTTAGATATCCACAGGGAAATAGATACTTATACCCACTTAGTCTCAAGACTCTTATGCTAAAATGTATTATCTCCCTTTTACCAAAGCATAGTCAAAATTGAGAGGTTATAGGACCTGCTGACCACCACACAGGATGTTAGTGATACAGCTAAATTCTAGAAAACTCCACAGAAGTCCCTATAGTGGAAGCCTATGGATGCATGGTTCATTGAGGACTGGATTTTGTTACCTTCCCATTACCCAGGCTCTCTTCAAAAGTGTTGTCAGTCCCTTTGGTATTTCTTGGAAACAGTCTCCCTCCTAGCTTCATTTCCCTTTATTATACTTCTAACTGACTTGGTAATTCTTTGCGGACTTCAGTAACACTTGTACTATTTAAATTTGAATAATCCCCAAGGATATAGATAGGTCAATATGTTTAAACCACAGGCTTTCGTCTATATATTAGTTGATTAAAAACAGATTTTATACATGATGTATACTTAATCAAGGGAGGGGGAAGCAAGCAGATGTTTGTAAAACTGAAATGTGTTAGACTATATTTATTTGGCTCTCTTGCTGACTAGCTTTAGAAAAGTCATACCTATGACAATTGAACTGTAAACAGTTAGATGATGTGTTTTCCTAGAAATTTCATGCTCTGAAGGGGCAGCCAAAAAGAAAAGTAAAATGATTCCCTAAGATTGACATACCAAAAGAAGTTGACAAATATACCATAAAGTAGACATATTTAAACAAAGGACATTGAATAATGGAATGCCTCAAAATTATGCTCTAGTCTGTGACCATAAAGCGACTAATGGTTGTAATTCATTTAATCCAAACAGTAGGAAAACGTTGGCTTTTGTTGTTATTGGTAGTGAGAGCTTTGAAAGCAGGTTTTGTGGTGGTGTTTTTTGGTTTTTGTTTTTGTTTTTGTTTTTGGGAGGGGGTGCAAGCATGAAATAATTAAGTTGCACCTAAATTACTATGTCTGGTTCATTCTCCAATTTTTTTTGTATCTCATCCTTTAACTGAGAAACAATCATTTTTTCCACCCTTAAAATATTTATATTTGAGACGCTTTGAGTGTTTCAAAGCCAAAATTGAAGATTTTGTATTGCTCTTCATGTCCAGGTAAAATATGCACAAAACCTTCCTCTGAATGCTGAACACTTGAGAATTATAGATAAAATACCTTAAATAGATTTTAAATAATAATAACCAAGCTTAAACATAAGTGGAAAGTCCCTAAAAAAACAAAAGGGAGAGAAAATGCCAAGTGGTGAAGGGAGGTTGGAGATGAGCTGGGGCAGCGAGGACCTGAGGGGAAACATGGTGCAGTGAATCCTACACATGGCAGGTGCCACCCTGTACTCCTGGAGGCCACTCTAGGCTCAAAGGTTAACTTCTACCCTCTCTGGAATTAATGCCAGGCAGAATTCTCATGGAAGGAAGGTGAGGCACTGAGTCAAACCAGCATCTGTGCCTCTATGGAACATAGGTGTCTTCTGGGTATGCCCCCTCTGGGAAAACAACCTCAAGCCCTAACAACAGAGTGGGCATCTCACCTGTTTGGGCTATGTTAATCCCCAAACCATAACACAATGAGCAAAATCCACATCGGATGAGCTGTTAGACAACAATTGCAAGACACAAGCTAAAATCAGATTCATGGCAAATGTATGCGAACACAGGAAAATAGGAATTGCCTCTTCTCAAAAGAGCTTAAGAATAAGTATGTTTAGTTTTCTTGAAATTATGGAGGGACTTACTTCCTGGGAACATGAACAGAAGGTAATTCAACAAGAAGATGTGATAAAGAACCCACTGGAAATGAAAGATGTGGTCATTGAAATGTAAACAATTGTTAGTAGGATGAACACTAGATTAATAAGCATACCTTGTCCGGCTGGTGTGGCTCGGTTGGCTGGAGCATCATCCCATACACCAAAATGGTTGCGGGTTCAATCAATAGTAGTTGATTTGATGTGGGATATATTCTTTATATCATTTCCATTTCTGATTCAGATAAAGGAATAGAAATTCAATGATCTCCTTTCTTCCTAGTTCACAACCTAGAAGTAACCTAAACTAATCATTCAGTTAATTATGCCTCAGTTAATGCAAGAAACAGGAACCAAAAGAATGAAATTTGACCATCTATTAAAGGTTCTTTTAAATGCACCTTTTCACAATCCAATTTGAATCTATAAACAGTTTAAACTGCATAGATCTCATTGAGGTTTCTGAAAAAATGTATCAGTTTTCCCTAGTATGAGTGTTGTATCGTAACATATTAAAAGTATGCAGAATAATCTTCTTCCTCTCTTTTTTGAACAGCAAAACTTAGAGAGTAACCTCACCAACCTTATTAAGAGGAACACGGAACTGGAGACCCTGTTGGCTAAACTCATTCAAACCTGTCAACATGTTGAGGTGAGTAGCTCTGTGTCGTGTGCTCCATATGAAAAGTGCTGGACTGTGATTTTTATACCCTCAACCTTTATATTTTAAAAACTGGAATCTTCTTAAAATTAGATTTTTTTGCAGGAGCTAAATATATAAGATGGATGAAATTGGAAGGAACTAGAACCTCAGAGACGCACTTCTCCCATCAACTAACTGTCCTGCTCCCTACTCCTATCACAGCATTCCCTGATCCAGCTTTATTTTATTTAGCATTCCTAATATTGTAGATTTTAATCAACCTTACAAAGAACAGCCCAGAAAAAAGCACTGTTTAAAAGGCATTGTATTGGCTGCTGTAACAAATTGCCACAAACTTGGATGGCGTAAAAAAAAAAAAAATATATATATATATATATATATATATATATATATATATATATATATATATATATATATACAGTCTGTAAGCCAGAAGTCTCAAATCAAGGAGTTGGCATGGCCGTGCCAGCTCCCTCTGAAGGCCCCAGGGGAGGACCCTTCCTGCCTCTTCCCATCTCCTAATGTTCTTGTGGCTGCAGCAGTCTAATCGCTACTTCTTTCATCAAATGGCCTTCACCTTGTGTGTCTCTGTGTCTGTGTCTAAATGTACTTTTTACAAGGATACCAGTCACTGAATTAGGGGCCACCCTACTCCAGCATGAACTCACTTTAACTTGATTACATTTGCAAAGACCCTGTTTCCAAATCTATCATATAAAAGCTAAATAGCTATTCAACCGGTAGCTATGATGTGCACTGACCACCAGGGGGCAGACTCTCAATGCACAGGCATGGAAACATGGAATAGGCTGATGAATCTCAGAGGGAAGAGGGTCTCTCGGCCTAGCCTGTAGGGACCGGGCGGAAACTGGCAGTCTGACATCTCCCAAGGAGTCCCGGATTGCAAGAGGGTGCAGGCCAGGCCAAGCGACCCCATCAGTGCACGAATCCATGCACTGAACCTCTAGTAAGGTCATAGTCACAGATACTAGGGGTTATGCCTTGGGCAAATCTTTTGGGGAAACAGTTCAGAACACTACAGGTATATATTAAAGCATGTTGGTTGTCAGATATGTTTCTGTGAAATTGACCACAATTGCAGTGTGTTGGGATTAAGTAAGAGTGTGTAGGCATCAGTGACAGCAGGGCAAGTTGCAGAACCCAGATCTTTCAATATATATATATATATATATATATATATATATATATATATATATATATATTGATTTCAGAGAGGAAGGGGAGAGAAAGAAACATCAATGATGAGAGAGAATCGTTGATTGGCTGCCTCCTGCATGCCCCCTACTGTGGATTGAGCCCACAACCCAGGCATGTGCCGCTGACCAGAATAAAACCCAGGACCTTTCAATTTGCAGGCCGACGCCCTATCCACTGAGCCAAACTGCCTAGGCTCAGATCTTTCTGACCCTCTTCTTAGAGGGATTCGCTTTTGGCAATAATCTATCTCTCCAGGGAACAACTTGAGCCTTGTTGATTAAACAACATTGTAAATAATAGTGAACAAGCATAATGCTTTCATTATTGTAGAAGAAAGTGAATATATATTATAAGAATAAATGGATGAACAAAATGGAGTGACCCTGGTGCTATATTTTATTTTTATGATGTGATGGCATTTGATGTTTCAGACAATAAGAAAGAATTATTTCTCTTCAGTTAAAAAAAAAAAGAAAAGAAAAGAAAAGAAACCTGTGTTTTATGGGGAAATTTTACAAATGCTTTATGGTTTGGGTGATTATTTCAATTTTAGCTAGTTACATTACTTCTTAAAGCACTAGTGTCTGGTTTCCATTATGGCCTGTAGTCTTTTCAGAACAACTGTCTTGCTCCTAATGTAATATTAGTGTGGCTTGAATTTACAAAATGCTATTCATCCTAACATGTAAAATTACATTCTATAATGTTCAATAATTTCAAATGATAGATGTGTCACATTCAAGAAATTTACAAGCAGATTTCATTTTCATTTCAAAAGATGAGAGATTTAGTTGAGATATAGGCTTTTAAAATGAAGCTATTACTGAATTGATTGTAGCGGACTTCCAGATGGATACACATAAACTATTTGAAGTTATTCTAGACAAGGAGTAAAGAATACTTATTCCTTTCACTATTGTTGTTTCTGCATACATCCTTTGGAATAGAAAATTTCTGTGGGTGAGAAAATTTGGTATTTGGGCAATTTATTCTAGATAATAATGAAAGAAAATTATGAGTAGAAATAGTATGTTACTAGCAGTGTCTATTTTTACACATTTTCTTAGTCATACTTATTAATACGTTCGAAGTCTAATTTTCAAAAAATTAAGCATCCAATTAAGCAAAACTTCCATATAATGGACTAATTTGGGGGAGGGAGTGTCCATTAAAGCCAAAAGTCCATTATATAATAAAGTAGGTTTTCCAAATGCATGTGTTAAAAATTGACAAATTAGTTGGTTTACCTGTTTTTACTTAAGTAGACACGTTTGTGTAATTAAAATTAAGCATGTGTAAAAAGTTCAAGTTCACAGAAGTTTTCTATATGTGTTACTGCAATTTTACGTTTATACTGAATAGGTCTAGTAGATGCAGGCATGCACTTTGGAGTAAACAAACACACAGGCTGGCGCGTGGCAGTGCACTGGGGACATTGGCCAACAGGTCACAACTGCTGCAGAAAGTCAGGCCAGGCGACAACAGAATCAATTACTGCGTCTAATGCAGTGTGAGCACGTGCTGATCATCCCCTGATTTAAATATGTAGACTACAATTTATTTATGACACAATATTTATGTCAGTTAAGCTTATGTCAGTGAAGTTTTCCCCACATATGGTCTATTCACTAAAATTTGTCTAAAATAGCAGTGAATTAATAACAAAATAACCCCAACCTGTTAATTTAATTATAAGGAAATATTGGTTAAAAGCATTTTAAAATTAACAGGGTGTTAATTTTCACATGTGACATACATTCCAGACATTTTGTCAGTTCAATCAGAAGTCCATAAAATTGAGAGTTTACTGTAGTAATCAAATGAGTCCACACTGAAGATGGGGGCCGGCGGAGATAGTGCACAATCTAAGCCTACCTTCAAGGGATTTATTGGTGAAAAATGCTCACACGTTCAAGGGAAAACGTCACAACACGAGTAAAATCCAAAACAGTAGTGGAATTTGTTAGGCACCGGCATGATGGTCTTTTAAATCAGCTCAGTGGAAAAGAATTTCATAGTTCACATCCTATGTTCCTAGACTGTATTTCTTCCTTTTCCTCTTCCTGATGGTGTCCTTGTGTTTGAGTCTGAGCACTCCTCTGGAAAATAATCCCCATGCCAGCTGGAGCTTAAAAACTCAAAGCTCAGAGGCAACTCTCAATTGTTGTAAATGAAATCAATGAGTTCCCACAGAATCCTGAGGAAATGCCACATCCTTATAAGTCCACACCTCCTTCCTGAGATTCACTCTGCTTTTCGTTAGAATGAAAAGAGCTTGAAGGTCTCCCCCAGCCCCATTGTTTTCGTAACTTGTTTTTAAAATCAGGGTAAGCAAAATGAAATGTTTTTTTAAGCAGTTATTTCTTTTTTAAAAATATTTTTATTGATGTTTTTACAGGGAGGAAGAGAGAGGAATAGAGAGAAATATTGATGAGAGAGAAACATTGATCAGCTGCCTCCTGCACACTCCCAACTGGGGATGTTTCCATAACCAATGTACAGCCCTTGACCAGAATTGAACCTTGGGACCCTTCAGTCCACAGGCCAATGCTCCATCCACTGAGCCAAACTGCTTAGGGCATGAAATGTTTTTTTTTCTAGTAAGTACCAAATCTTTTAAAAACTAGATATGAAGGGTATGAAGGCCAAGAAGTTTAGGACTCAGAAGGTAAAGGCATTGAAAGAGTAGTATCAGCTAGACTCCCAAGAAATGCTTGTGTGTAAATCGGCAGTTGGAATTGTAAAACCTAGTGGGTTTTTAGTCACTGGGTTTTGTTTTCTTCAGGAGAGAAATACAGTAGAAAATTCCCGTGGGATGGAATGACTATTGTGTCATCTTCAGAATTCTACCAGGTGGCTCAAATTGGAGTATGATCATATGTATGTGCCTCTGAAGAAAGTCCCTCTGACATAATTGCATTTAGTAATGCAGATTTCCAAAGCTATGGATGTGAAACAATAGGCCTTAATTGGAGGTCCAGTGGATGAGCAGTAGGAATGAAGAGAGAAGACATGGTTCTAGTGATGTATTTTAATGTGTTTTTCTCACATATTACAGGAATTCTTTATCACATCTCCCCTACACTATTCCACACACAACTGCCTTGCCTTGAAATATTTTGAGATGCTTGAACTAGAGCAGCAGGAGTGATTATCAAGAATAATAAGAACAGGTTGTGACAAATTTAAGAAATGACCATTGTAGTACTAACTCAGCTTGCACATGACATATGGGTAGTTGGTTGGATTCAGGTAAGAGAGTCAGAGTTGTGAGAGGAATGATGCCAGGTGAGAAGGTGATTGTCGGGCAGAAGACTGGGTCCCATTATTGCTCCTATGCCAGCTATTCAGAGACAAGCATAATCCCAACCAGGCATCATTTTGATATTGAACCAACTTCCGTAGTTTCTGGTTTTCAATATCTAGTTTAAATTCTCTTTCTCAATAAATGAATATAAAGTTGCTTTTTATGGTAATCAAGCTGAAATTACCTTTGTCACAGATTCTGAGAGAAATGGGACACATCATCTTTTACCTTCATTCGATTAGCTTCTATTTTTCATTGCTAAATGCTATAGTGAAAACTGAAGATCTTTGTTCTAATTTTGAAATTCCCCAGCAAAATAATTGAGTCATGCATATAAAATGTTCGTTCACAAGAGCATAATTGTAGCACTGGTTACTTTTGTTTGAAACAGAAAGATGAAATGTTAAACTCAGCTATTTAAAAAGCCTGAGGCTACCATTGAGTGAATGCAAAGGGAGCAGCACAAATAAAGATTTTTACAACCAAGTGAGGTAACTTCCCAACCTAGGAATTTATGATAGAGCTTTTAACAATGTTTTTAAAGGTATTTTCACTAGATGTAGCAAGTTCATACATAGGAGGTGATGAAAACTATCATAGTAGCCTAATTCTCTAACCAGGCAAGCTCTGTACTGCGCTGTGATCAAGTTCAAGAAAGCCATAGGTTGGGAAGATGCTTCTTTACCAACGCTTGCAGGTGTCAGGAGATGATGACTATTTCGAGTGGCTTCCGGTCCACAATAAGGGATAGCCTGTAGTGTACTGATAGGAAAAGTAGTATGACTTACGCAAATGTACACAAAAACAATAATGACCAATGTCCCATCACTTCCTGATCTAATTATCCCAATAGCCCTTTGAGGTGGATGTCATTCAAATGACCAGAGGAATGTGACTTGAAGCAAGACACAAGAATTGGCCAGTAAATAGATGGATTGAATCCAATCAAGCAGTAAAACAATTGGAGTGGTTACTGAATGTCAGCTACTCAAACCAGGTGATAGAGTTGAAAGAGACGATTAATAAGTTAGATTCCTAGGGGAATTCTCATGGGAAGAAACAATTCCATGTGCTCGGGAAGTGCAAATGCTGTCCAACCCACCATAACAGGGGCCCGATGAGAATGCTACTGTTGTACCAGTAGAACCTTGTGAATTACTCTCAAATCTTTGGCCATTAATCCTTGACCTGGTAACCTCAATTTCTTTGAGATGACCAGTTTGCTTCCTTTAGGAAATAAAGCTCTTTTGTTCTTCGTCCCCCAAGAGGTTTGAGAATTTTGTATAGAGATGGAGACTTAAATAATATCCATACAATCAATATTTTGTGTCACAATTTGGGACTAAAACATATGTTTATATTTTAAGGGTTTGTAACATTTAAGAGAATATGAATATTACAGAAATTTGACAGGTTAGCTTTGAGATTCCAATCTGAAACATATAATTTATTTTAGACCTGCAATTTTAAGTTGTAAGCATAAAAGTTTGTTTCAAACCAAAATTGTAATGTTCAAGAGAGCTTGAGTTTCACTACATTTGTAAGTTTAATTTATTAGATTTCTAAGAGCTACTTAAGGATTTGGGAAGGTTTACCTTGTTAGGATTTTATTTTTACCCCATTAGGCATTTGAAGTGCTTATAAACTAAGTTGAATATGTTACATTTATAAATGCAATTTAAAATGTTACAGGAATTTAGTGATAAAAATATGAATAATGATTTTTATTTAGATTGAGTGAGAATTTACTAGAAGAGGGACTCAAGTGTACTTTCTGAGGTGATAGAAATATTTTATACCTCATCCATAGTCGTGTGCTGTGTGCTAAATACAGGAGATCCTAGGAAAAGAAAGCTACCATCCTGCTTCCCAAGGAGACCAGCCAACTAGGAGAGGGAATAGACATGCACTTAGAGATCATGAGAATTTCTGCCCAAGGACTATATCTATATCAACAAATCACCACGTAGATTTCCTTAAGCTTTTAAGTTCAAGTTATGAATCTCATTATTCTACTCATAAACCCAAGGAATTTTATAAAGCTAAGAATAATCACTCTCAAGAGTCCTTAAATCAATGTTTGATTTACCCAAGTTGAACAGACTCCACTCCATTAAACAATCAATTCCAACTATAAATCAGTTAAGTGCCCATATAGATTTTTTTAATTGAGTTAAAATTTACAAATAGGTCCTTAAGTGGCACTTTACTCATTGTTGGCACTCAACAATTCCATAGGATTGCTTTGTGTATTGTCACCAGGAGAAACAGCTTCCTCATTCATGGAGAAATCAGAGCATTCTTATTTTCTCTCACTGTCATTCCTGAGCTACTAAGACTATTGCAAAGAGCTCTGAAAACCAGTAGCTTTAGCCACCTACACTTTAAGCAGAGAAAGAAGTAAAACTTGACACTGAGAAGCAGGGGCTACATTGACAGTTTAGTTCACTGCCAGGAAAATGCCTGGTGGTTTCCAGTGTGATAAACAGAGTTTGCAAGGGTAGTGTTGGCTTTTTTCTTTTTAGTGCAAAACGTTTCTTCATTTAGCATGTTATCGGGAAACTAGTAGCCTAGTGCACAGATTCATGTACATTGAAAGGAAATTAATTAGAAGAAACATTTTAATATTGCTACTCTTTATAGTAGAAGTGTCAACCAAATTCACGATCAACAATGACAGATCAAAACACAAGTGTGCATTTGGCACCAGTGAGAGCTTCATATGTATTGGGCATGTGCGAGTCAACTTAGCCTTTTATATATATATGGAATAAACTTGATTAATTAGACCTGCTTTCTGATTTAGCAAAACTTTTTCTAGCTCAGTGAAGCACCCAACTTCTCTTTCAGGTAAATATCAACATGAAGCAGATTATTATTGTAGATCACGCAGGGAGAACAAAGGGTAAAATATTTAACTGCAGCAGTGTTTGACTATATTCTGCGCAATGAGAAAAGCTGAAGTCATTTTCAAGGTCCACCATTTCTTCTTTTAGTTGAGTCAAGTTTTTAAACTTTCTAAATATCCATTTGCTGGCTGATGAAAAGACAATAGGATTTCACTGAGTCCCCTATCTACCTACTCCAGGACTTCTGTGAGGATCAAATGAGATGACACACAGGAAAACACTTCACAGACATTTGGTTAAAGTGTGAAATGTTTGCACCTGGCTATAAAGCAAGTCATGTTCCTGAACTGAAGAAACTCCAAGTAGGCTAGGGAGAGGAAGCCAGGTGTTGCTACATGACATCATTACCCGGCGGCCACAGCGACCATTTTCAGGCTGGGCTGGGCTGTGGGCTGTATTTTGCACTATGAGGTCTCAGCAGCATTGGCTGCGATTTGGTGGGCTGTCATTCTGGGGTGGTGGCAGGGCCTTTGTCCCCCTTGCTTTGTTGGTGCCAGGTCCGTGGTGCTGTTTCTTTGTAAATGGGCAGTGCGCATCATGGCAGCTCCTGTGTTGAGCGTCTGCCCCCTGGTGGTCAGTGCACATCATAGTGACCAGTCGGATGGTCAGAGAGACACTTAGCATATTAGCCTTTTATATATATATATATATATATATATATATATATATATATATATATCCTGAGGCCACAGGGATGAGATGCTAAAGAAAGGTGTTGTTTTTTTTCTCATGTCTCTGACATGGCTTCGAGCTTATCTTAGTGAGAGAATGGCTGCTTGGGGAAACAGTGCCAACAGATGCCCAGAGAACGTGTGCCAGTGCTAACCTGGAGTCAGGCTCTGGCTACTCAAACAAAGGATTGCTTTAATTTTTGCAGAATAAAGTATTTTTTCCTTCTGTTTTTCATGAAATGCCCTTAAAGAATTCCTCTTGTTTGTGGTCTCCAAAAAAATGAGAACTATGCCCATGAGGCTGGCTTTTAAAGGTTCTATTAAACAACAAGAAGGCTTTGTTCTTGGTGAGAAAATGAAAGCAAGCAGTGTTTCCATTACCTGGCAGGATGCTGTCTCCGCAATCCTTAACCTGACAGTCATAAAAGGAGCATTCTGTTCCCCAGGTAGGAAGGTGAGAAGGCAACATCTGTCAGGTTTGTATACAGAAATACAGTTGACCTTTCAGATAATGGAGTAATCCCTAACTCAAGTTTTTTTTTTTAAAAAATCAGTTTTACTTGCAGAAACTGTACCTATGGAGGCTTCCAACTGTAAGGCCGTTGTTTTAGAAAGACAGTAATTTCACGGTGAGTTGAAATAATGGAAAAGGATAGGGCATCTGGATAAGCAAAGGTACATATGTTAGTCTGATTTACTAGATTTCGTGTGCTTTTTCCCCAGGCAACTTTGCCTGCCATTGCTCAAATTGAGTCCCATTTATGGTCAGTTGCAAATGAACGCTTATAAGTAGACTGTGGCCCCAAAGTCAGGAATGACCAAGGTGAGGATAGAAAGCATTATTAAATGAAAATTCTGTTCAGCGCCGCAATTAGTCCTAAGTCGTCGGAGCTTTAAAACAGTGATTTTCAACCAGTGGGCATCAGAAATTTTTAACACATGGAGTACCTGGCTAGTTAGTCAGGGGCACTGACTGCTTTTATTTTATTTATTTATTTTTTAAAAATATATTTTATTGATTTTTTGTTTTTTACAGAAAGGAAAGGAGAGAGATAGTTACAAACATCAATCAGCTGCCTCCTGTACACCCTCCACTAGGGATGTGCCTGCAACCAAGGTACATGCCCTTGACCAGAATCAAACCTGGAACCCCTCAATCTGCAGGCCGACACTATCCCCTGAGCCAACCCGGTTAGGGCTGACTTCTTTTCTTTAAGTTGTCAGGTAAAAAAGTGACGACAGCCAACACAATAGCCATCTGGTGTGAATGAATGAAAATTATACCCATTTTTTTGTCACATCATCAAAAAATTTATTTTTTGGAGTGCTGCAGACTTTTGGTAATTAGTTCTTATGCCTTGAGATGGAAAATCGCTGTTATAGAAGGAGCTGGGTGAATGGGACCCCTGTGCCCTCTGACATCCATGAGAGCCCTTCTAAGGCAGCCACCAGATTAGAGTCCCTGAAATGGAAGCACTCCTGTCTGTAGCTGTCAGTGCCAGGCCCATGTCCTCTGGCCTGAGCGATTCCAGGTGCAAACCCCTAAAACTTGGCCTGGAGGCTTTTTGCCCATCCACTGCCAGCAGCCTTCAAGCAGCCACTGATGGAGGATATTAACTAAGTGTGCCGCTCTTCCTCCCCATCAGCTGGAGTGTTCTGCACTGTGGCCCAAAGCCACCCACTGGGATTCATTTCCGATTGCCCACAGTGGTCTTGGGAAGGCACACTTCACTGGCTTCATACCTTTCCTTATCTCACTCCCCCACCCCCTACTGGTATTTCCTGGCAACAGCCTGTGCTTCCAGCCTAGTTCCATGCCCTGCTTCAAGAACAGTATCCACAGACCTCCTCTAAAATGGGATGACAGCACAAATCCCCCTTCCCAGTGTAACCATAGCTCACATTTCATTTCCCTAAACTCTCCTCTCTTTCATTGTATTAGAGAAATGCGAATATTGAACACCAAGCAACACAGATATTTAAAAATCAGTCTACTGGCTCTGCTGGTACCCTAGTGTGACACCCAGGCAAGATGTTTTCATAGATATCACTTGTGGATGCACCAGAAAGGCAGAAACAGAGCTTCAGATTTTCCAGTTGTACTTCCAAGTGCGAGCTTTACTGGTGATTTCATCCACTCTCTTTCCCTCACTGTAAAGCATAGCAAAGAGCAGGGATCCAGTCCTTGTTTTTCACACGTTTGAAGGGGAGCAGATGGTCTCTATACTTGAGTAACTCAAGCCTGAATAGGAGCCCGACTTTGTATTTTTCCAGCACATCTCTATTCAGGAGTCATGGCAAACAACTAAAAAGAATGCCACTTAATGAGAAATGGCATGTGAAATTGAAATGAGTAATGGAAGGTCGTGGAATAGACGCTTCCTCTTTCCATTGGAAATGACTTCCCTTCCCTGAAACACATCACCTCCATCCCCCCTGACACTCAGTTAACCATCCTCGCCTGTGATTTTTTTGTGTCTTTTTTTTTAAGTTTTGGCCACAATGTCTAAAGGCTAAATGTAAAAATATACTTGTTGAAAATTACTTGGAAGTATCACTTTTCAGAAACTTGATGACAAAGACCTCATAGAGACAAGTGCCCATGACAGTTGCTTTTTTTTTTTTCTGTGTGTCCAACCCAAACGGAAGGGTGTGAAGCATTTGTTTTATAAAGTGTGTAATTAATAAGAAAAAGGAAGGGAGGGATTTATTGTTTTTGAATGAATTATGAGCAACACCTTCCATTCCGCTGCTTCTTTGAAACTGCGTTGAGCAGTTACCATTAAACACACACACACACACACACACACACACACACAAAAGTCTGTGGCATTAATGCCAAGAGTGCAAGCTTGAAGTGTGTTGAGTGTGCTCAGAAAAACGCCCTGGGAAGAGCAGCATTTATTACAACTGACAGAAGTCAGCAGGACATCATGGAAAAGTAAAAACCATACTGCAAGTGTATTTTCATTTTCAAATCGAAATCCTCTTAATGCAGTCATTGCAACTGTTCATGCCTTGAAGGAACAAAACTAATGTTCATCAAGCACCTACTATGTGCCAGACAGCCTACAGATATTTTCATGGAAAGTATGCAAATGAGAAACATTCTCACAGAAATTCAACACATTTTTTTATACCCACAGCTTTTGGGCTACAAAGTCCATAATCTTTTCCTCTATGCTAGAGATTGGTAAAGGATGTCCCTGGAGCCAAATGTGACTTGTCACCACTTTTTATAAAGTTTTATTGGAACAGCTACACCCATTTGATTACATATTGTCAGTGGCTGCTTTCTTATTACAGCAGTGGCTCTGAGCAGTTACAACAGAGGCCATATGGTCAACAAAGTTAAATATTTACTGTCTAGCCCTTTATAGCAAAGTTTCCCAACTCATGTTCTTCATCATGAATACTTTTCTCCGTTCTTCTCCTCTCCCCAATTGTACCAAAAAGGAGTTTTTAAGGACTGTATTTGGGATTTGGAAGTGGCTCCCAAAATTCTGGAGTTAGTCCTCATGTTATACCTTCCAAACCATTATTTTGATGAAAGCTGTAGATGGAAGTTTTGATTCTTGCTAGAAAGTCTTCAAGTAATCAACACAGGCTGACTGGTCTTAGAACTTACCATGTTGCTTCTACATGGACATTCCAAATAAACAGAGTTTGTTAGCAATAGTGATAGTTAGCATTTATTGAGTAATTATCACGTGCCAAGCATTTTTCAATGGCGTTTCATTTACTAATTCATTTAGTTCTCACCACCTACCTCAGGGTTTCTCTACCTCAGCACGTGTGACATTTGGGTTATACTGGCTGGATAATTCTTTGGTGGACTCGCCTGAGCATTGTTGGATGTTTGGCAGCATCTCTGGCTTCTATCAACTAGATGCCAAGAGCACACCCTTTGCTCCCCTCTGCTCTATCCCCATTTGTGATAACTGAAAATGTCTCCAGCCGTTGCAAATATCCCCTGGGAGAACACCTGGTCTACCAGGTAACAGTTGGTATTTTCTTCATTATGCAGATGAGGAACTTGAAAAATGAATAGTTTAGGCCAGTGATAGACAAACCCATTAGTCAACAGAGACAAACATCAACAGTACAACGATTGAAATTTCTTTTGAGAGCTAAATTTTTTAAACTTAAACTTCTTCTACTGCCACTTCTTCAAAATAGACTCGCCCAGGCCATGGTATTTTGTAGAAGAGCCACACTCAAGGGGCCAAAAAGCCGCAACTGGCTCGAGAGCCGCAGTTTTCGGACCGCTGGTTTAGGCAAATGTCCATGGACTTACAACATGATGTAAGAAAACCTAGCATTCAAACTGAGGAAGACTTCTTAAGGACCCCGAGTTCTGAGCTACTGCCTTCTCTGGCCCTTTTCATGCTAAATTATTTCACCTTGTTTGACAATTTTGTTTTACTGAAAAGTTAAACATCAATAGCAGCTTTGATGGGCATGTTGTATGTGCTACTCCTGGGAGAAAAATTTCTTGTGTGAAGCTTCAAAGTTATAGGCATTAGCGGTGGCATTCTGGTTGGACAGTTTTGTATTGTTAGAGTTGTGTTTTGTTTCTAAAAAGACTTCTATTGCCCAGCTCACCACAGTGTGTTGCCATTTTCCATAGCATCTCACTCCTTATCCAACATCCAAGCTTCATAATCTTGGAAACCTCAAGAAAAGAGGATTTATCATGAGGTTCCTGGGAACTGTTTGTTGTTCTCATCACAGAACTATAGCAAAAACCCTCTGGATAGTTAATCAATATGTAAAGTTTCCGCCACGTCACTCTGATAAAGGCTGGAGGATACGTGGCTTCTTTCCATGCCCCCACTACTGCTACTTCCCCCCAAAAGCATTTTATGAAGGGATTCCATTTTTGTTCTTCTGAAAAGTCTTTCTTGGACTTTAAAAGTTTTAGTCAAAATTTTCCAATATTAAATTCACATATTAAATATTTTAAAGTATTATTCTATACTTTGGCTTCTTCTCCAAAGACAGGGACCCTGGGAACTTGCCCATTCTTCTCACTCTCCTCTACTTGAGCTAGGTCCACAAATATTTGACTTTGGTGTGAGGGAGTTCCAGGGTGAAGATTACATATAAATATATTAGATGAATTACAGTAATACAGTCTGCTCGTACTCAGTTCTGCTTGGCTCAGTTTTATATACAAACTCAAGTATTAGAGCCCCTTTCATTGTTCCTTCTGGCAGCTCTGTCTCACTTCTGCCACAGGTTCTGGAATGTTCATCTCAGCTGCCTTGGCAATAAAACCCAAAGCACCCTCAGATCCTCATATTTCTCTTTGCACCTGGTCAGGGTCCACGGCAGGGCATAGAGCCCACTTAAATACAGGTTCTCCCTGTCCCCTCACCTTCCTGGCCAAACGCTTAGCTTACATGCAGCTCATTTGTATTTCAGTTGCTCCAGCCCTGGGCGGAGTGAAGTCCCCCATTGTTTGTCTTTTTGACGTTAATGTTATGGACATATATAACAATATGAAATGAGAGTGTTATTGGGATATCATAACACCAACCCCTTGATATTTGTATGCAGACAGAAAATCACATATTCTTATCAATAGAGAAAAGTGTTATTGAACTTAATAACATCAACAGATAAAATATTTCCATAGTATCTGTTGATGTTATTGTTTGCTATATTTGAACCTTTCACAATTGTCACCTTAATTTGAACCCTGGTCCAGCATTGCTTTTGCCATGAGGACTGATTTTAGGCAGATTTGTAAACATTTGCCTTGCAAATCTCTCCTATTGTTAGTAGTGGTCTTAAGGACAGCAAGGTTTGGATTCTTACACCAGAGGGGTTGCAGTTTGATGGTACAATTTCTAGAGTGCAGTAAAGGTGGGCCGGTGTGGTAGGGGCTCTCCTAGGCTGCGTGGATAAAGGAGCACCATTCTCCAGGAATCGAAAGTGCATGGTGGCTGGAAGTATGCAATGCCAGCGCCCTTTTCTCACTCTGAAATACAGTTTCCTTTCTCCAACACATCGGGATTATCTTCTCCAAGCTCACTTCATTGTTTGCATCTGTGTATGAATAGGAAGTGATCTATCAAGTCAGTATATCTTTTTCACAAGAGGAATTAAAAGGTTTTGTTCTGAAAAATCTAGAGATGGCTAACTTCGCTGAGTTAATGGGGATTTTTAAAATGCATATGAATCAGCTCAATTTCACTGTGAGAAGTAGCCAGATCTTTTCCCCATTGATGTTTCATTCCTTCCAAAAGTTCTATAGAATATTTCCAAAGATGTTAAGGCCACACATGTCTGAAATCTAATGCTGTTTATACTCTGCACCGAACATCTCCTTTAGCAGTAAAATACAAGTCAAATGAAAAGAGCAAGTTTTTCGAAATACTTAGAAACTGTTTACAGACTAAAGAACATTTCACAGACACGTAGTCCAATTTCTAGTGTGTGTATGTAATTAAATCCCTTTAATGTTTATACATATGTGACAAGAACAAAATAATAAATGGTCTGCCTCACCCCACCCCTTCTGTGAAATACTGTAATACCTATTATACCGGAAAACTTAGCAATGGGACTCTTTAATAGGCATTGCTAACCAACTGCTCTGGAGAAAATAGCCAACCTGTTTCTGTTATCATTAGTTAATCTGAGGAATGAGCACGTGTAACTGCATTTCTAGAAAAGGCAGATAAGCTGTGCACCCAGTGGCAACTTTCTTGGGACTGCAACTGATTATTGGTGTCTGGTATGAGCGTTAATGAGGCTGAGTGGCCCTCAGGGCTAGGAGAGTCAGACATGAGTGTTGACCTTCTATGCTCACTCATTGTTCAACTTTCTGATTTCTCTTTCACTAGGGCTATAACAGGGTCCCAAGGTGATAGTCTGTCAAAAAGAAGCAGCAAAATTACCATAGGAATAGGAGGCAGGGGTTAGGGCTAACAGAAGACGCTGTTCTCCTGTTTCTCACTTATATAAGTTCCCTTCCTGTTCTACCCCTTCTGCCCCCAAATACTTAGAATGGTTATGGACACACTAGATCAGTGGTCACCAACCTTTTGGACCTCACGGACCACCAGTTGGCAACCGCTTCACTAGATAGTAGGTAAACACAAACTATTCTCATTATTCACGCTGCTTATGTTCTTTAAAGTAGCCAGGAACATTGGTTAACACTGAACCATTGCCCTTAAGAGAAATAAACATACACACACCCACAAACACACACACACACACACACACACACGCACGCACGCACGCACGCACCTCACACAGATTATAATCCTAAATCTAAAAGCAAGTCATCCTGCATGTGAAAAGGCCATACACATTGACTTGTAGTGGTGAGTGCACAATGCACTATGGCGCAATTATATTCTAGACTTGTACACCTGAACCCTGTATGGCTTTATTAACCAATGTCACCCAAAGAAATTCAAGAAAGAAAAGCAGAGTCATGACAGCCTGCAAACAAACACCCTTTCCGTGTCTTTTGGCTGGTTCCTTTTCCTCTCCCGGCAGACTGGTCAGAGAATGTTTTTCTACCAATAAAAAGGATCCTACTGTCAGCCATGTTCATTAACAGAGTATGTTACCCTCTTTAATTTCCTTTTTACATGTCATGATTTGAAACAATTTATTTATTGAGTTGTTCAGCCTGTTCCTTCACGCTTATATGTAAACTCTGTGATAATGAGAACGTTGTCCCTCTTGGAACTAACTCACCGCATGCCCAGTACTTGCAATGCTGTCTGATAGACTGTGAGAACCCAGTTGCTGGTATTAGAATGGATAGATGAAAGAATCAATAGTGTGTAGCTCTTTCAAAGTTAAAGCCCTAAGTGTTTCCTAAGAGTAGTCATGAGTTGAGCTTGCTTGATCTCAGCTATGGCTCTTGAAGCCTCAATAAAGGTATTAGGGTGATACCTTTTAAAAGATATACTAACTCCTGAAAGGAGAAATAAATTCTGAAAGAATTGAAATGGGCTATAACAGTAGAAGAATTAATTTAGGACATTTTGTGAAGAGATGAAGTTAGTACTGAGGATTAGAAGACAATGATGGGGATTTAATGATATATTTCCAGATGAGAAAAGAAGCTGTAAACTCCAGATGTGGAGATTCATGCTGTGCACGTGGCTGAGACCCAAACGGGATGTGGTGAAAGTGACTGAGTATAATTGAAATGAGGGGAAAAGTAACAGAGAGGAGCCTGGATGGGGAAACAGCTCAATTTTAAGCTATATTTTGTCCAATCACCCACCTACTACTGGCCATCACTCCTAATTATCTCCATTCTTGGCTTTAGATTAGGGACCAGCAAGACTTAAAACACAAAGGTGGAAGCATAGGCCTATAAAAGTAGGTTTTAGGGCCGTTTCTTGCATCCTTAGATTGGCTCTACTCAGTGCACTTCTGTCAGCTTTAATGATTTCTGAATCAAAAGATGCAAATCAGAAATGAAAGCTAAAATCATAACTAGGTACTTCCACCTTCCAAATCAAACTGGGAAACTAGAAACACCTGAATACACTGCAAATAACCAATAAATCCTGCCATATTTTAATTAATATGTAGCCCATTTAAGAAATAAAGTCCAATCAAATCATTAACTTTTTAAAGTGACATGAAACAGCAAAAATGCGGAAAACTGCTTTGCAGTAGAAGACTTTGAGAAATATAGGATAGCATTTAACTTATTTTATTGTACCTTTTGGAATATAAGAATGCTAGAGTTATAAAATTTAGAAGCTTCATCAAAGTAGAATAAGAGATTCAACTTTCCTGGTTTCAAAGGAAAGTTAACACCATATTCCTTGAAAGATCTAAGGAAAATTGTTGGCCTAAAATTAGCTGATCATGTTTCTAAATTTCTGGGAATTTATAATTTGAGGCAGTGGTGGTTGTGGTATGAGCTTTCTCAAAACATATTCAGCTCAACAAAATAGATTTCAGTCCATGTTGTTTTGTAAAACAAACCTATTCATTGTAAACATTGAATAGTCAGAATTTGGGTTAAGTTGAACCCATGTTGCAATGGCAACTGGGACAGTTTGCCTCCATAGAGTAACCCATATCCCAGTGATTTGGAGAGTGAAATGGTTCCCAAACCAAATCGTAGTTTATTACCAAAACTACTTATCAGTGCAGATAATACTACCTCAGATTTGGCCATGGGTTCATAATGTTAGTATTTCCTCACATATTATTTTATGTATTTATCACAACAATCCCACATGCTTGAAAGAGTAGATATTACTCACCTCATTTTATAAAATAGGAAACTTAGAAGTGGAGGTACTCCTTTCCTAATATTATCATCTGAGTAGAGCTAGTATTCCACACATTTCATGGCACCTATCTAGGATTACTAGTGGGGTCTCATCAGGTTTAGTAAAAACCAGAATATCTTTAAACACAGAATATGTTAGCAACAACATCAAAACCTGAAGACCTCACAATATAGTCAATTGATTTTTCACAGAGGTACTAAGATACTTCAGTGGAGGAAAGAAGTCTTTTCAATAAATAGTGCTTAGACTCCTAGATATTCATAAGTAAAAGAATAAAATTGAACCCCTACTTTGCATCACATATAAAACTTAACTCAAAATGAATCATAGAACTCAATGTAAGAGAGAACTTTAGGAGAACAGGCATAAATCTTAATGACCTTGGATTAGGTTTCTTATCTATGATACTAAAAGCACAAATGATAGCCCAGTTGGTGTGGCTCAGTGGTTGAATGTCAACCCATGAACCAAGAGGTCACTGGTTCAATTCCTAGTCTAGGCACACGCCTGGGTTGCAGGCTTGATCTGCAATAGGGGGCATGCAGGAGGCAGCTGATCCGTGATGTTTCTCTCTTATTGATCTTTCTAACTCTCTTTCCCTCTCTCTTCCTCTCTCTCTAAAAATAATTTAGAAAACATATTTTAAAAAGCACAAGTGACAATAGAAAAATAGGTAAGATGGATTTAGTCAAGATAAAAACTTTTTTGCTTCAAAGCACACCAACAAGAAAATAAAAAGTCAAACCACAGAATTGGAGAAAAATATTTGCAAATCACATACCTGATAAGGAACTTGATGAATTTATAAAGAAATCATGTAATTCAATAATTAGAAGTCAAATGATCCAATTAAAGAGCAAATGATCTGATAGTTATATTTCCAAATCAGATATACAAATAGCCAATAAACACATGAAAAGATATTCAACATTATTAGCTATCAGGAAAATGCAAATCAAAACCACAATGAGATACCACTCCATACCCACTAGGATAAATTTAAAAAGACAATAGCAAGTGTTGACAAAGATGTGGAGAAATTGGAAGCCTGATATATTCTTGTTGGAATATAATATGATGCAGCCACTTTGGAAAACAGTTTGGCAGTTCCTCAAGCTAAACATAGAGTTGACATGTGACCCAGTAATGCCCTCCTATACTCAAGAAGAATACATACATACTAGAGACCTGATGCATGAAATTCATGCAAGAGTAGGCCTTCCTTCCCTCAGCTGCAACTTCTGTTTCTCATTTATATAATTTCCCTTCCCATTCTACCCTTCCTGCCCCCAAATATTTAGAATGATTGTGGATACACTAGCTCAGCAGTCACCAACCTTTTGGACCTCATGGATCACCAGTGGTCCGCGGACCACCAGTTGGCAACCACTGCACTAGATAGTAGGTATCTACTATGCTATGCACTAGATAGCAGCTTCCCTCTGGCACCCGGGACCTAGGCTTCCCTTGCAGCCCTGGCTTTGTCTGGAAGGTCGTTCAGAAGGACATCTGGTCTAATTAGCATATTATGCTTTTATTATTATAGACTAGAATTTCATGCACGGGGTTGGAGGTTGTCCCTCAGCCCAGCCTGCACCCTCTCCAATCTGGGACCCCTTGAGGGACGTCCGACTGCCTGTTTAGACCCAATCCCAGTAGGATCTGGTCTAAACGAGCAGTGGGACATCCTTCTCATAATCCAGGACTGCTGGCTCCCAACTGCTCACCTGCCTGCCTCCCTGATTGCCCCTAACTGCTTCTGCCTGCCAGCCTGATCATCCCGTAACCACTACCCTGCCAGCCTGATTGATGCCTAACTGCTCCCCTGCCAGCCTGTTTGCCCCCAACTTCCCTCCTCTACAGGCCTGGTCACCCCTAAATGTCCTCTCCTGCAAGCTTGGTCCCTCCCAACTGCCCTCCCCTGCTGGCCTGATCTCCCAAACTGCCCTCCCTTGGAGGCCTGGTCCCTCCCAACTGCCCTCCCCTGCTGGCCTGATCTCCCACAAGTGCCCTCCCTTGCAGGCCTGGAACCTCCAAATGGCCCTCCTATCTTGTGGTGGCCATCTTGTGTCCACATGGGGGCAGGATCTTTGACCACATGGGGGCAGCCCTCTTGTGTATTGGAGTGATGGTCAATCTGCATATTACTCTTTTATTAGATAGGATAGAGGCCTGGTGCATGGGTGGGGGTCAGCTTGTTTGCCCTGAAGGGTGTCCTGGATCAGGGTGAGGGTTCCCTTAGGGTGTGGGGAGGCCTGGGTGGGGGCCCTACAGTGGTTTTCAGGCTGGCCACGCCCCCCAAAGACCAATCAGAGGCCCTGGGATTTGGGATTAATTTATGTTCTACAATTGAAACTGTGTAGCCTGGAGCGGAGCCAAGCCTTCTGCTCGCTCCCTGGCGTCAGCCATTTCTGTTTGAAACTTCATAGCCTAAAGTGGAGGCCTAGACTTGCCAGGGCTGCAGCAGCTAGACTTCTTCCATCGCTGAGGCAACCCTAGCCTCTACTCTCTCCAGCTCCGTGGCTGCTGCCATTTCTGTGTGGATTATGTATCTTATACAATTAAAACTTTGTAGCATTGAGTGGAGGCCTAGGCCGGTAATGGCAGGCGGAAAGCTTGGCTTCCTCTGTTGCCAGGAAAACCCAAGCCTCCCTCCTGTTCTCAGTGGCAGTAGCCATCTTGGTTGGGGTTTATTTGCATAATTTGCTCCTGATTGGCTGGTTGGCGTGGCTGTGGGCATGACTTGATCAGTCAGTTTGCATATTACTCTTTTATTAGAGAGAATGTGCACAGAAAAATTTATACATGAATGTTCATAGCAATTGTATTTATAGTGACAACAAAAAAAAGAAAAATCCAAAAGTCTGCATAATAAAGAATGGATAACCAAAATATGGAATAGCCCCAAAATGGAATATTATTTGGCATCCCATATAATAAAGAGGTAATATGCAAATTGACCATCACTCCAACACACAAGATGGCTGCTCCCATGTGGACACAAGATGGCCACCACAAGATGGCTGGCAGGGGAGGGCAGTTGTGGGTGATCAGGCCAGCAGGGGAGGGCAGTTGGGGGTGATCAGGCCTGCAGGGGAGGGCAGTTGGGGGGCAACCAGGCCTGCAGGTTAGGACAGTTAGGGGCGACCAGGCTGGCAGGGAGGGCAGTTAGGGGTGACCAGGCCTGCAGGGAAGGGCAGTTAGGGGCAATCAGTCCAGCAGGGAAGCAGTTAGGCATTGTACAGGCTGGCAGGGGAGTGGTTAGGGGGTGATTAGGCTGGCAGGCGAGTGGTTGGGAGCCAGCAGTCCTAGATTGTGAAAGAGATGTCCAACTATCCATTTAGGCCCAATCTCAAACCTAAATAGGCAGTTGGACATCCCTCAAGGAGTCCCAGATTGGAGAGGGTGCAGGCTGGGCTGAGGGACACACACACACACACACACACACACACACACCTGTGCATGAATTTCATGCACTGGGCCTCTAGTAAAAAATAATAAAGAATTGACACATGCTACAAGATAAAAGAATTTTGAAAACATGATGCTAAGTGAATAAGCCAGACATTAAAACATCATGTTTTATTTTATTCCATTTATATGAAATGTCCAGAACAGGCAAATCCATAAAGAGATAAAATGTAGTGGTTCTGTAAGCCTGAAGGGGGGTGGGTAGTGAGAATGTGGATTTTTTGCTAATGGTTATGGGATTTCTTTTGGGAATGTTGAAAATGTTCTAAAACTCTATTTTGATGATGGCTGTACAACTCTGAATATACTAAAAACCACAAAACTACACACTTTATAAATTGATGAATTTTATGGTATGTGGAATATCTGTCAATAAGGCTGTAAAAGAAAGTCAACGTTCTGCCCTCTTCCCTCTGCCAAAAAAATCCTTAAGACATAATTTTGCGTCTACACAATCCTAGAAAACTAATAAATCGAATACCTGCATATTGAGTGCTTGCGGTATATCATGACTGCTATTTACTTAATTGCATTTTACCTTGTCTCTTCTTGGAAGATCATTTTCACTATCCATTCATTCAACAGATAGTTTTTATAATATCTAGTCTGTGCTAGATATGGCTCAGGGTTCCTGAGATAGATGCCTCATTTAATACAGACTCCTGCCCTTACCGAGCTTGCATCCTATCCTATTAGATTTACCTTGCTCAAGTACATCTTAGATCTCAGGGCTCATTTTTACTTTTCAAGTGTAAGGTGCTAATTCCCAGAAATTCTCTGTTGTAGTTAGTTATTAATTTGAGTTTGAGGTCAAAAGGAAAGACTAGAAATTTCTTTGAGAATAGGGGAGTTTGAAGAGAACATAAAATGATGACAGAAAAGTAGTAAGTAAGGGAAATTGAGCACAATGATTAACTTCTTTCAAGTACTAGCCTGAGTTCTGTATTTTTCCATCAGTGCATTTTTTAAATTTTTTCTTTTGTTACTGATCATTCAGCAAGCACATCTATGTGCTAATCTGACAGAGGACATAGTCTGGCGGTTGCTGTGAATGGGCAGTGACCATCTTCTCAAAAAGAAGACGTCTTGAGTAGTCTCTCTACTGTGTGTTCTGATGATCAGGAATAAAAGTCAAGGAATCCTCGCCTCTGGAAACAGGACATGATTTCTGTGAACAGCCACCAATGGATTTCTATCCTGAACTCCTGACCCTACTTCCAGTTTATCTCATTCATAGAGAATGAAATTACTTCAGTTAAATAAAGTATCCCAAATCAAAAGGGCTTAATGGCTGGGCCAGGTCTCCTTCTGAGATGTGCTAGAGTAATCAGTGCTATTGCCATTCTTTGTAACACTGCAGCTTCTCCTGCACTGTGTTAAAACCATAAAACGCACGCATGCTATCTCCATTTTCCACAGCTGTGGTTTCTTGGTCTCGGTGAATAAGCATTTTGGAATTGTCATGAGATGGAGGAAATAGCATGTGCGGAGTATTTCCCAAGCCCAGTTGCCAAGAATGAGCTAATCCTAACCCTCCCTGCATACAATGAGTCTTCAAAACTTCAAATATAAACCATCCTATAATGATCTACCTTTCCAGGAGAATGACATGCTTTCCTTGTAGAACTTTGGTCTTTCAGAAGTGTAACAGAAGTAAAATTTAAAATTATGTCATAAGATTAATAAAATATTTAGCTATCCTGGTTTTTAAAAAAAATATGTAGTGATTAAATACAAAGTTGATATCTGTGCTTAAGAGAAAAGTTAAATGAATGTTATTTAACATTGCTACCTTGCTTTTGGAAAATTTGCCTAAAAGATAATTGATAATAATCTGTCCTCCATAAATGATTAATATTCATTTTGTAAATTTACTTTTAGTTGACAAGCTAAAATTGTACTTTCATTAAAAATATAAAAGCAGGCATTGCAAATTATTTCAAGTGTCAATTTCTAACTAAATGGTAATAGCTATGTACATGTTGTGTTAAGAGATTTTGAGGCTGTCTGGCTTAGGAGAAAGACTGCTATCAAATAATAATTTTTTCCAGAAATGCAAGATGGGGAGTGAACATGTAAGTCCGTATGTTTGTCTTCCCTGCACATTAGAAGAGTTAAAATTTAAATATCTTTTCAGCAATTACCAAAATATACTAGTCTCCATTAAAAAGAGCATTTACTTAAAAACAAAGGTCAAATTAATGCTTCCCATTTTATCTATCCTGTAGGTCAATGCATCACGTCAAGAAGCCAAATTGATGGAGGAGTGTGATCTTCTCATTGAGATCATTCAGCAAAGAAGACAAATTATCGGAACTAAGATCAAAGAAGGGAAGGTATGATTTTTAGGGCAGAAGATTTCATATTCTCTAGCTGGAGAAAATATCATACTTCCATGCACTTTAGTAGCTTAAGAAATATCGAATACCTCCTTGTTCTATATTTTCCATAATCTCCTTATTAGTCTTTAAGACCTAATTCAAAGCCCCTCATTTGGCCATTTTTTTCTCCACCCCTTTCTTTGTATTACCATGCTTTCCTGTGCACATCCAACTATAGGAGGCAGCGTGAAACTCTGGTCTATTACAGCCACTGTTTCCCATCTCTCTTCTATGTGAGGTGAGTTCCATAGAGGAAAAGTTCATTTCATAATTATTGCTATATCCTAGCAATGAACTCAGTATTAAATAAACATTTATTTATTTTGTTTATTTTTATTTTTATTTTTTTAAATATATTTTTATTGATTTTTGTAGTATAACTTATAATTAATAGTAGTACATGTTTTCCTTTCTCCCTCCCTTTTATCCTCCCCCCAGCCTCCCCTACCCCCCAGCACATATCCCCACCCTCCCCCCTACCCGCCCCAGTGTCTTTCATTCATTGCTTATGCTCATATGCATGCATACAAGTCCTTCAATTGATCTCCCCCGGCATCCACCTCCCATCCACCTAAATGAATCAGACTTTATACTAGTACATATATAAAAAGTAGAAGTGCTTTTTCATGTCCTTGGGGGAATTTAGGTATGTATAATTTCATGGTTGCAAACTATAGTTTCACAATATTAGATACCCCTTTGTGGATATGTGAATACTTCTTTCTAATGTTTGTGTATTTAGTTTTTCTTGCTTTTTAATCTTTATTGTTTGCATATTTAAATTATCTATAGTTTTACAGTAACCTATATTCAAAAAGCATTTTACACATTTATATTATACTAGGGGCCCGGTGCACGAAATTCGTGCACTGGGGGTGGGTGGTCCCTCAACCCAACTTGCCCCCTCTCACATACTGGTAGCCCTCAGGGGATGTTCAACTGATGGCTCACCCCCAGCCTGCCTGAGGCTTTAGGCCTTGGGCACCCAGCCATCGCCCTGCTCAGCTCAGCCCCAGCTGCCTGCGACCACCTGGCCCCGGGGGCTGGGCGCTCACCGCCACTTCCACTCAGAGCACCCGGGGGCCGGGCGCTTCCTGCCACTGCCACCACCGCTGCTGCTGCCACTGCTGCTTTCCCTCACAGCACCCGGTGGCTGGGCGCTCGCCGCCACCACCACCATTTCATCTCCACCCCCAGGGCCGGTGCTCATGCCACTTGGCCCCGCCACCACTCCTGATTGGCTGGTAGCATAGCCAATCAGGAGCAAAGGTATGGTCAAATTTGCATGTTTCTCTTTTATTATATAGGACTAGAGGCCTGGCGCATGAACATTCATGCACTGGTGGGGATTTCCCTCAGCCCGGCCTGCACCTTGGGCCGGCCCTGGATAGCTGGGGGGGCTGAAGGCGGGTCTGGCTGCATCATACACCTGCTGTCCTCCCTAGCGGGGCTGAGGGGACTGGGCACTGCTATCTTGTGGGTATGGACAGCACCATCTTTGTGACAGTGTGACAGTCAATTTGTATATTCCCTCTTTATTAGATAGGATTCTTTATGACCACTTTCTTATTTATTTAAAATTCATTCAGAAACTGTTGGTAACTTTAAAATCATCACTTTATTTTAAAATTACTTATAGTATATTGAAATACTTATGATCCATTTTATTTTACCCATTTCTCTGCCACCCTCAAAAGACAATGGTGTAAATATTTAAGATAGAAACATTCATTCAAGATACAACAGATTCGTGAATTTCTTTTAGTATTGCTCATAATACTTTAATAAAATATGTATAGTTAAATCAAATTAGCAAGAATTAAATAGTCCACAGAGATTACAATAGCTAATGCTATGTTCTGTTTTCTACAGAATTTTAAAGGTACTTCTAATCCTATCTAATAAAAGAGTAATATGCAAATTGACCATACCACCTGTCCAGCCATACCCACCAGCCAATCAGGAGCAAATAAACCCCAACCAAGATGGCTGTGGCCACTGAGAGCAGGAGGAAGGGTTGGGTTTTCCCAGCAATGAAGGAAGCCAAGCTTTCCACCTGTCCTTGCCGGCCTAGACCTCCACTCAATGCTACAAAGTTTCAATTATAGAAGATATATCCCAAAGCAAATGGCGGCAGCCTCAGAGCTGGAGAGAGCAAAGGCTATGGTTGTCCAGGCAATGGAGGAAGCCAAGCTTCTGCAGCTCTGGTGGGCCTAGGCCTCCACTCCAGGCTACAATGTATCAATTATAGAAGGTAAATGTCCCAACAGAAATGGCTGCCACCACGAAACCAGCAGAAGGCTTGGCTCCGCTCCAGACTACACAGTTTCAATTGTAGAACATAAAATAAATCCTGGATACCAGGGCCTCTGCTTGGGTTGCTAGGGGGCATGGCCGGCCTGCAAACCATCACAGGCCTGTCACCCAGGCTGTCTCATGTCCCAAGGGAACTCCAACCCTGATCCAGGACACCCTCAGGCCAGCTGACCCCCGCCCATGCACTAGGCCTCTATCCTATCTATAAAAGAGTAACATGCAAACTGACCATCACTCCAACACACAAGATGGCTGCCCCCATGTGGTCAAAGATCCTGCCCCCATGTGGATACAAGATGGCCACCACAAGATGGCCAATAGGGGAGGGCAGTTGAGAGGGACCAGGCCTGTAAGAGAAGGCTGTTGGGGGCGATGAAGCCTGCAGGGGAGGGCAGTTAAGGGGTGACCAGGCCGGCAGAGGAGGGAAGTTGGGGGCAAACAGGCTGGCAGGGGAGCAGTTAGACATCAATCAGGCTGGCAGGGGAATGGTCAGGGGGTGATCAGGCTGGCAGGCAGAAGCAGTTAGGAGCAATCAGGAAGGCAGGCAGGTGAGCAGTTGGGAGCCAGCAGTCCTGGATTGTGAGAAAGATGTCCAACTGCCCCGTTCAAGTCCAATCCCATTGGGATCGAGCCTAAACAGGCAGTCGGACATCCCTTGAGGGGTCCCAGATTGGAGAGGGTACAGGCTGGGCTGAGGAACAAACCCCCCAACCCTGTGCATGAATTTCGTGCACCAGGCCTCTAGTATTATATAATGTTTAGATTACTTTTCCTATATAAATTGAAAAAGTAATCACCATTGTGATGGTGACCAGAAAAGTTGAAGTCAAATCAAAGCAAATAGTTGTTGAAGCTGTTACAGTGAATTAACAAATTAATATTCAATTGTTCTCTGGCCAGAGACTGACTCAGATGTGTTGAGAAGCTACTTTTTCCCACATACATATTGTACAACTTAGAAGAGCACTGAGTGCAGGGCCAGACTCCTTGCAGGATACATTTCCTCTTCCATCATGATGCACCACATGTCTATGTCTCTTTAATACCTGCCGTCTTCCAGGTTCTCAGACACGTGACTCCTGAAATGCAGCTGTAATTAATTATTCATCTGCATATGGAAGGCAATTTGTTGCCTTTACCTAGTTGTGCGCAGGGACCAGCTCTCAATGCTCATATTCATTTCTTATTGTTGCTATAACAGATTACCCTAAACTTGATGGCTTAAAACAACACAGATTTATTATCTGTTCTTCTAGAGATCAGAAGTTCAAAATCAGTCTCATTGGGCTCAAGTCAAGATTTTGGCAGTGCTTTTTCTTTCTCTAGGCTCTAGGGCAGAATCCATTTCTTGCTTTTCCTGCTTTTAAGAGTCCGTGCACATTCCTTGCCTCATGGCTTCTTCATCATATGGTTCTGACCTTTGCTTCCATCCTCAAATCTCTTTCTCTGACACTGACTCTCCTGGTTCTTTTGTAAGGACCCTTATAATTCCATTGGAATCACCCACATGATCCGCTAATATGATCAGAATATTGAGATTTGGTAAAGCTGATACTGTGTACAGGAAAGTTGATCATACTACTTTTTAAACTGTCTGAAAGTTAGCACTTTTTTAAAAAGTGCATATTTGCTCATGGACATTATCTCAGAAGGAAATATTAGAAAGCATCTGTTCCCTGGAAAAGATCAGTTCCTGGTTCAGCTTTCTCTGGAGTTACTTGGCACATGACCAAGGACTAGTTGAACCCAAATCCCAGAATTCCCAGTTACTGAGTCCCTGGCCAGGGCATGTGGTATCAGTTATGTATTGAAGAAAATAAGAACATGGGCTCCAACACCTTGGAAATCTGAGGTGCTGGGCAGAGAGGGTGAGAATAGATTTGGTGCCCAGTGAGGATGCCCAGGGTGGTGGCTGGACAGTCTGAGGACACTGAATCTAGAGGAGGGACAATGGGCTCCTCTGACCAGCACTTGGAATTGGGTGGCCGGAGATAGAACTGGTGGAATCGCGGAGACCACTCAGGAGAATTTCATTTCCTTTGTGAGTGCCTCCATCGTCTCTGGTGCCAATCACAAAGCCATTAGACCTGGTGGGAGCCAGGACACCGCAAATCCTCGCACCGGAGAGGTTGCCAAGCTGGCGATGTTGTTGCACATTAGTACATACTGGTCATTCCTGCTCTTTGTGCATTCTTTGAAATAAATAGCTCGACAGCCTTTATACTTAGATGAACCGTATGAGAGTCTCAAGCCATGAGACACCCAGGGAAAGAATTGTCTCATTTCTTCAGTAGTAGGGGATACATTTCATATCAACACATGAAGAGCTGATGGAAAATTCCAGATTAAGCAAAATATGCATTTTATGTTCACACACAGATCTAAGTTAGAAGGTCGCGACTAAAGAGAAAAAGGGTCCTTCTCTTCATTGCTTTTATGTACTCTGAGTCTCCAAAACGTAAGATGACTAACTTGGACTGAATGCTCAGGCTTTTCTGAAGCCTTACAAAAATGCTGAGTACAGACTTCATTGTCGGTTCAAATACTTGTGTCAATTGAGGATCAATTATTTAGCCATAGCAATATTGGAATAGGAATCCTACACACATATATAGGCATTTCAAATACATTGAAAGAAAAATAAAGGGCTACTTTTAAAATCATATTTAAAGTAATGATAACCAACCAATAAAATGACATAAATAGGTCTATGTCCCCACTAAAAGGACATTCCAACAGTCAGAATATTTCCATGATGAGTATGGGATGAATTCCACAAATTTCACTGTGGCAGTCACACTGCCTCAAAGACAAAAGAACAGTGCCGACTCAGAAAAGTTTTCCCTGCAGCAGTGATACATACATACAGAGAAGCTTATGTATCAGTATTCAGTTATTTCTTTTAAAAACTTTCACCCTGGCCAGGGTGGCTTAGTTGGTTGGGTGTTATCCCATGCACCAAAAGGTTGCTGGTTCAATTCCCACTCAGGGCACATGCCTGGTTTGTAGGTTCAGTCCCCAGTAGAGCATATGTAGGAGGCAGCTGATCAATATTTCTCACATCAGTGTCTCTCTCTCCCTCTCCTTTCCTCTCTCTCTAAGAAACAATAAAATATTTTTTTTTACAAAATCACATTTCATTTTGTCAGATTTTTCAAATAATACAGTAAAAAGTGTTTTATAATGAAGAAATTAGTATTTTGCTAAATGCTCAGTGTCTGATTCTGAAGTGCTGTACCCTGTAGGATAGGGTTTCACAGAGTGTGGTGCAAATCAGTGCCCCCTGATCAAAATCATTTAAGTCGGCAAACTTTTTTTGTAAAGGTTCAAGCCAGATTATAACTATTTTAGGCTTTACCATATGTTCTCTGTTGCAACAGCTCACCTTTGCCCAAAGTTGTAGTGTGAACTCAGCCATAGATGATTCATAAATGAATGGATGTGGTGGTGTGCCAATAAAAGTTTATTTATACAAATAAGGTTCATGTTGGATGTCCCACAGACCATAGTTTGTGAATACCCAACTTAGAGCAATGGTTTTCTCTTTTGAAACCTATAGCAAGAAATACATATGACATCAAATTCAGCACAGACACGTAATAACAAAAAAAGGTTTTCTAAGACATACCTTACCCTTTCTACCAGAAATACACTCCGCTACTTTTTTCTCCAACCATCTCCTCTTCTATTTAGTTTTTTTAAAATGCTAGGCCTGAGCATACTAATGATTTATCACCTACAGTTAAAAAAGCATTCATTGCTTGTTAAAATGTTGATTCCTGCTGCTCTGCCAATTACAGCTCCTTACCTAGGATATTGGAGAGTGACTACAAACAACTCATTTTTCCTTTAAAAAAATCCCCAGCTGATTCTTGTGCACACTGGGTTTGAGAAGTTCCAATCTGGTCTATTGCATGGAATTGTACACTGAACTTATAATTAAAATTATCCCAATAATTGTTTTCTGTAAAACATTCCCATATTTTCAAAGGAGGCTCTCATTTTGGCTTGCTTCAACTTATGCATGACTTAAGGCTTCTTTTCTTTTCCACTTATGTCACTTTTAATTTCCGGCATCATGACTGGAGAAAAGAAAGAAGAAAATGGAGTTCAAGCATTGTTATATGTGTGAACTGTGTGGTCACTAATAGGCATGCCAAAAGGATAAGTGATTGACATGGAGTTCTTCTAAGGGAATATTTTGACTTTATTTTTCTTTTATTAGAATTGTATTAAACATCTTCAATTCTGCCATATAATTGAAAGCATTCTTTATGATGTATAATTATTTTTTTTTACTTTTTTCTTTTTTTGTTTTTGTTTTTATTTTTTATTTACAATTTAACTTATATTTAATAGTAGTACATATGTTTTCCTCCCCCCCCCCCAATTTCTTCCCCCCAGCCTCCCTTACCCCCCAGCACATGATCCCACCTGCCCCCCTCCCCGCCCCAGTGTCTTTCATTCATTGGTTATGCTCATATGTATGCATACAAGTCCTTCGGTTGATCTCCCCCAGCATCTGCCACCCATCCACTCCAGCCTTCCCCCTGTAGCTTGACAGCCTGTTCGAGGTATGATGTATAATTAAATATTCCAAGTACTTGCTTTATTCTAGGGACTTGAAGACATTTTTCCTTCCTCTGCCATTTTCTTATGGACATGTTCTCATATCCCGCACCAGACTCTACCTTTCTTAGCTTTACCTCTGGATATAATGATGTTAAAAGCTCAGTTTTACTTGGTGTAAAATAAGTGTTCTTGGATTCAACTAATGAACCCAATTAATCTACTCCAGGTGGCCACTATAATTATAATGAGTAAAGTCTTTTACCAGGCTTAAGATCACATGTTGTTTGCCCCAAAGTTTTGACACTTTTTTTCTTTAAATCTTTACTTTCAAGAACTTTTCTCACTCTGGCCTGAAATCATGTGGCTGCCGCCTCTCAATTCAGCATTCATTTCCTCTGTTTTCTATAGTTCGATGGAGCTGGAATTGGACGTTCCTCTGAGGCCTCCAGCTCTGACATCTCCTTCCTTCCTTTTCTTCGATTAGACTTGCATGGGGATGATAATGATGACTTGGAGAAAGAAGGAATTTCTTGAAGTTAGCAGGAATTCTGGAGGGAGCCTGAGCCAGCCTTGTCTGGAAGACAGATGAACTGGCCTCCTCCCTACCCTTTCACCCAGGGCTGTTTTCCATCCCGGAATGATCATAAAGCCAGCCAAGACCTGTCCCAGGCTGTGTGGATGGGGGGCACTAGGCACATGGCAATTCCAATTAGCGGTCTAATTTTATCTTGGCTTCTGGCCAGAGGGCTTCATCTCGCAGCACATTTCAAATGCCAGAGCCAACGGTCAAGTGGGTTACCGTGGACTTATCTTGGCCTGCCCCCGAGGTTATGGTCAATTACGTTTGAGGGTCCTTTTTCAAGTGAGACACAATCAAGGGTTGGAATGAAGGCTGGAACCAAGCGTGCGTTTTTATCCCGACTGGGAAATGCTTATCAAAATAGTTCTTAGTTATCAAGTGAGCACAAAGTGCCTGGAAATGACGTTCCCAGGGAGGGGAAGCGGCCCAGCTGTGCTTTTTTTGGCTTTCTCTCATCTGCTCAACAGGAAAAATATTAATCAATGGAAAAAATGCTCACTTTCTGTTCATTTAACACGTGAGTTTTAGATAGTGTGGGGAAATAGTAATACCTAACGTTTTTATATCACAGTTTTGTAACATGGGTTGCAAAGAACTTTTTGCCAAATAGCTTTTCCTTAAGTCCCACATTTGTGCCTATAGAGATGTTTTATTTTTTTTCCATTACTCTCTATTTTTTATTTTTATTTTTATTTTTATTTTTTTATTGTTTAAAGTATTACAAATAGTAGTACGTCTGTTTCCTTTTTTTGAGATGTTTTGTTTTCTTGATGGCAAAGTTGAAAACTAAGACACAGTTCCAGAATTCTCTGCGATCTTACAGTAATGGTGTATAGTGGTCAAGGGAAGAGGCCTGGTGACCCTCTGTAACTTACCACTGAGCAACACCTTTCCCCCCAAGAGCAGGGAAGCAATTCACAACTCAGTGTTTCTTCATAAAACAAATTATCAACACTTCTCCAAGGAGAGAAACAATATCTAAGAGCAGAGTCCCATAACAGATTGCCGTATTTCCCTATCTCCCTGAGCCTACTTTCTGAACTTGTATTGAAGGATGACTTACATACAACAAAACCCGCGCATCAGAAGGGTGCAGCCCGATGCACTTGCACTACACGAGGACACTAATGTAGCGCTCTCCATGCTTCTTTTCTAGGTGATGAGGCTTCGCAAGCTGGCTCAGCAGATTGCAAACTGCAAACAGTGCATTGAGCGCTCAGCATCCCTCATCTCCCAAGCGGAACACTCGCTGAAGGAGAATGATCATGCGCGGTTCCTACAGACTGCTAAGAATATCACTGAGAGGTGAGTGTGGGGGGCTGCTGGGAAGTTAGCTGCTGAGCTTCTGTGTCTCAGGGGTGATTGGTTGCCCTTGCCCTTGCCTTGCTTTTGTTTTCATTTTCAAGGCTGAGTAGGAACAGAATAGACGCTTTGAGTTGCTTTGTTCCCCCTGAAGATGCTTCCCTTTGACATGTCAGGACTTTTCAGTAGCAGCCTGGAGTTTAGGGCCTTTGAAACAAGAGCCCACCAGTTGGCAAGAATGAACTCTGCCTGTTTTTGGAGGGGGAAACTTATGATGGCACAAAAACAGCGCGCATTGTGACTCTCAGACCTGATCTTATCATGCAGATGATAGTAAAGAATTCGGAAGGAGGCAAAAACATAAAAGGGAATCTTTTCTTCCATTTCAAGGCTCGTCTACTGAAGAAAAATGGGCCAGGTGTTGTTCTTTGTTAGGCCTGTTTTATTTGGTTGAGAAGTTTCACCTCCTGCAAAGGTCAAGGCCAACTCAACAAGGGAAAGAAAGGACCAAACTGTCAACCTCATACCTTCCACTTTTAAAATACACTTTATTCCAGGTTAGGAAACATAAAAGTGATATCATGTGAATGTTTAGTTGGGCAGTAAATCTGGTGTGGTCAGTGGTCCTCAGTGTGCATACTTGATCGGCATAAACATTACTGACCTTCACTGATGCTGACACCCATAGTAATCCCAGTGGAGCCAAAGAAAAGTACCTAGCACCACCTTCGTGACATCTCCATAATCAATGCAGATGGCCTTGACTTTATTCATTCTAATTCTCACAGTCAACTGCCCCTTATACAAAACAATCATTCTATTGCTGGAAGACACCAACCAGCTCCTCCACGCTGATCTTTCTCCCAGAGCAGGAGTCTGCAAACTTTTTCTCCAAAGGACCAGAGAATAAATACTTTCAACTATGCTGATTATAAGGTCTCAGTCACCACTCCTTAGCTCTGCTGCTGTAGCTCTACAACAGCCTATATAGGTAACATGGACATGAACGGACCTGGCTGTGTTCCAATAAGCCACTAAAAAAAAAAACAGACTAGATTTGGCCCACGGGCTATACTTTGCCACACCTTGCCCAGGGGGCAAAAAAATGCCATCTTAGGACTTGAATTTCTTCAAGGAAAGAGAAAGAAAACTAACATTTATTAAGTGCTTGCTTGTGTTGGACACTGCTAATTCTCAAAATAGCACAGAAAGGTAGGCATGGATATTTTCATTGTCACGGTTCTTTCAATGAGAGTAATGTACAGTATTTTACAAGTTTGGTCTAGTATACAACTGGCTTCATTGTGTTATTTCTTAAATTTCCTTCTACAAGGGGTTGGATAGTTATCTCTTCCGAAGTATGTGGATAAGAGCTGATTACCATCCCTTTTATATCCTTAAAATGACCTCCTTCCTTCTCTAAGAGAAGCTAGTTCTTTCTTCATGACGCCTAAGTTCCAAGTGTTTAATTGTGTTTGTTGTTCTCATGTGAACTATATTCAATTGCTTCATATTCATCTGAAAATTAAAAACTGCAAACAGCACTAGTACTCATGTACGAGGACACTGCTAGATAGCGAGTATACTTAATCATGCTTTCCAACTGGGATCCAAGAGTACCTTTCTCCAGCTATAAATCATGAGATGGCCAGATGAAATGGCTACTGTGAGCTGCTTTCTCATCAATCCCTAAAAATCAGATGAAGTATAATGAAAAAAGTCTCACATAGTGAGGGGAGAGAATAATGACCCCATAATAGTGACGATAGAACATTCTGAAAGAAGACCTGTGTTTGAAGGTACAACACAAGCACATGCATGCCCACACGTGATCTCCTTCACATATAGCAGGTCATATTTGTTTCCATTCAGCTCTACCTACATCAATCTCCACTCATTAAGAATGGAAAGATGGCTGATTTCTCTTTCTACAAAAGGGTTATATATTCTCAAGCCTCACTAATGTATAGTTCTTGGTGTGATGGTAGATTTTATAAAATTAGGTTAAATACACAAAACTATTCACTAAATCCAGGCATAAGGAAGTTGGCCTACTGCTTATGAGAAGTCCAAACCACCATCAGGTTTAATACATAGTGCCTGTAAACACGTGCCAGGAGTCTTTGTCCCTCTGTTTCTGCACCACCACCCATCTCTATCTCTCTTTGTCAATCCTCGTGATCGATTCCTAAGCCTTTCTCTTTTTCCATTTGACAGGTGAAATGTAGTAAAAGGGCACTGGGATTAGACAAGGAGTTGAGAAACCTGGGTTCAAATCCCACCATTGCCACTTCATAACTGATTCTTTGGGCTTATTCATGAGTTATTTCTACTTAGAAAATTGGGCTCATAGTAGCTATCTCTATCAGTAGCTGTGAAAACATTGATGAAGACTCCTAAGTAATAACAAACCTTAAGCATCATATATATTCCATAATGTTTTCATGTTTCAGTATGTCAGCATGACCCTTCCTTGCATGCCTTTACTTCAGTGCAGCTCTCTAACTGTCTCTGTTCTTCAACATTTAAGTTCTTCTCTAGGACACAACTTCTTGTTTGTCTGCCTTGTATTGCATCTGCCTTGGGCTTTACACTTTTAAATCATCTTTATTTTTCTACTGAAGGGTAGAAAGTCCAGAACAAACTTTTAATGCTTCAGGCCTTCCTAAAGTTAAACTTAGATATGATTTTTCTTCATTGTTAAATCACTAAAACTGGATTCTCCTACAAGCTGGATCAAACTGTGGAAGTTTTTCAATTCAGAAACATCAGAGAGAGAGAGAGAGAGAGAGAGAGAGAGAGAGAGAGAGAGAGAGAGAGAGAGAGAGAGACTCAAGCTTTACATTGTAAGTGATGAATGTACTTTGGAATTAAGTGCTTGGCGGTGTGCTATTGCTTAGTAGAGCTTATAAATAATATTGGGCTACTCCTTAGCACTTGTGAGCACTTCTGCTCATAAGTTGCCAGTGGGCAGGACCTGTACCCATCTTGCTTTCACCACATAGCAAACCGCCTGACATGAATAAATGAGTGAACAAATTTATAAAATAAGACCGATTACTTCTACCTAACATGGTTGTTGGAGGGATAAAATGAAATAATGTAGCCCAGCTCCTGTCACAAGATGTCCATGCAACGAATGCTCATTTTCTTTCCTTCCCACTCACTCTATGGATGCCTGTAGATTGTATCACATGCCATATTCTCAAGCCACACTAATATATATATATATATGTTTATATAATGATATATGTATCATTATAAAATTACATTAAGTAAGCAGAACTCTTCACTAAATCCAAGCAAAGAAAAATTTATCTACTGCTTATAAGAAATCTGAAATTAAAACTATTCTTCATCCAGCTGGAGTATCTCAGTAGGTTTAGCGTCATCCTCCGCACCAAAAGGTTGCCAGTTCCATTCCCAGTCAGGGCACATACCTGGGTTTCGAGTTCAATCCTCCCTCCCTCCCTCCCTCCCTCTCTTCCTCCCTCTCTTCCTCCTCCTCCTCCTCCTCCTCCTCCTCCTCCTCCTCCTCCTCCTCCTCCTTCTCCTCCTCCTGCTCCTCCTCCTCCTTCTTCTTTTTCTTCTTTTCCTCTTTCTCTCCCTCTCTAAGCGTGTCCTTGGGTGAGGATTAAAAATAAATAAATAAAAAGCCACCTTTAGTAGTAAATTCTCTGCATCAAGAGTATGGTAAAAAGAAAGTTCCCTCTGAATGATATCCATTTTTCAGAGTTTTTAGGAGGGTCTCAGACTCCACAAGGTGACTTCTTTGTCCCTCACCAGCACAGGCAGTTCCAAGATCCATCAGTTTCCAGAATACAAAGCCAAGAACTGCAGTTGTCAGCTCTGGGAAGATGTACTTGATTATAAGAATCAGAGCACATCTGATGAATGTTTTTCGTTTTTGTTTTTTAAATCCTCACTCGAGGATATTTTTCCAGTGATTTTTAGGGAGAGTGGGAGGGAGAGGGAAATACAGAGAGAAACATCGATGTGAGAGAGGCACATCGATCGGTTGCCTCTTACATACTCCCTGACCAGGGCCAGGGAGGAGCCTGCATCTGCAATATGTGCCCTTGACCAGAATCGAACCCGGGACCCTTTGGTCTGCAGGCCGACGATCTATCCACTGAGCCAAACCGGATGGATTTTGAAGTGTGCTTTGCAGGGTGTTAATTGGCATTAAAACAACACCAAGGTCGAAGAGCCAAATGCATTTGGGAAATCCTGAGCTGACCAAAGTAGGCCATGTTTGGTTTCTGTGAGATATCATCAGGTTTTACCATGGAAATGTACATTGTGGACTGCCCACCTGAGAGAGGCACAGTTAAGCACCATTGGCAGGGGTTAGGCACGGAGGTGGGGATATTAGGCAGGAAGGGTAGAGCATCTTCCCCTGGCACTGGCTGTTTGGCAGAAACCTGTGAGCAGTGTAGCTCTAGACATATTCACCTTCTGGAAAAGTAGTCCCGTGTGGGTGCTAGCAACTGAATGTCGTGGAGATTAGGGGCATCAGAGGAGACAAGAAACAGGGAGTAATGTGCAGTCCCCCGCCCAATTAGGCATCAAGCTGTGACACAGTGCCCTCATTTGCCTTGGTATGTAAAAAGCTTAATGCACAGAACCACAAGAATGCACACACGTGCACTCACACGCGCGCGTGCACGCGCGCGCGCGCGCACACACACACACACACACACACACACACACACAGAGTCATGAGTGTAAAAGGGAGGAATTGAGAAAGCGGCTTACACTGATGGCCCAGGTGGATTTTGGCAACTTATCTGAAAGGCCAGAAGATGGGCAACAAGGATTTGGGGAATAAAAACACAGCCTAAAATGTTGCATTTGGCAGATCTCCCCTTGGCTGTCACTCCAATTAGGAATTTGAAATTGTAGCCAAAGATAAATATCTCTCCTTCCATAAAAAAATGTGTTGGTGTTAAAAGCTGCAGTAATCTCCAAAGAGTCTTGCTGTCAGTCTCGGCCTCCCAGGCTTAGGAACTTTCAGCCTTTCCATTCCTATTCCCCAAAGTTCCCGCCATCAATATGGCAGTCATTTTAACAGTGTCCCTTGACCAAAGCATGTTTTATTTCTTTGCTTGTGGCCCATAGAACCAGCAGAAACTTAGAAAAGAGGTCTATTTTGGAGAGCCTAAACATGCTTCTGCCACTGGACAGAAACAGTGCCAGCACAAGATTATCTGTTGAGCGCAATTAAAATCCTCTAATCTGTTGAGTACAAGATCTGTGTTACGTGTGTACGGCAGGGAAATGCAATAGAAAATTAGGCACGTGTGTCATAATAACTCATTGCAATTCTCCCCTCTGGACATCATGAACAGAAAGGTTTCACTCTGAAATTCCTGTCTGAGGAGTTCAGTGAGCACTACAGCATTTCTTTGTCTTGATGTTATTTTTCAGTTTGAGTTTACCTTCAGTATTACATTGTATTAGTTTCGGGTGTAGAGCATTTCTTCTCCCCCCCCCCCAAAATATGTTTCTATTGATTTCAGAGAGGAAGGGGGACAACGAGAGAGAGAGAGAGAGAGAGAGAGAGAGAGAGAGAGAGAGAGAGAGAGAGAGAGAGAGAAACATCAGTGATGAGAGAGAATGGCCGCCTCCTGTACACCCCACTGGGGATTGAGCATGCAAATAAGCATGTGACCTTGGCCAGAATCAAACCTGGGACCCTTCAGTGTGCAGGCTGTGGCTCTATCCACTGAGCAAACCATCTAGGGCTACAGCATTTCTTTTAACTTTTCTACATTGTTGCAGATTCTTTGGGCTCTTCAGTACATGGCATACTTTTAAGGGCTTAGGAAGTACTTATTGAACAACACTAGGCTCTCTCTGAGTTTTAAGGAGTTTATGTGTTTATGGGTCATACAGAAAGCATTTTTAAAATTACTTTTGTTGATTTTTTTTAGAGAGTGGGGGAGAGAGAGAGAAACATATATGTGAGAGCACAACATTGGCTGCTGCTTGCCTCCTACTAGAAATCGAACCAGCAACCCTACTGTGCACAGGCTGGCACCCCACCGAGCCACAACAGCCAGGGCAGGAAAGCATTTTTTAAATACAGTTTGACCACATCCCTTTATTCACTAGTTTAAATTAGCAGTTATTAGTCACAATAATTAGTCCAATTCCCTTGGGTGCGATATTTAGCAAACAAAGTCACAACTCTGTTATTCACTGCTTCTTGGCAAAAGGGTAAGGTGGTGAGTTTAGGAAACTTCTCTACTCTCATTCATGCACTTGTAGCTCTTCTTTCAGGTCCCAATGTCATTCTATTTTTCCTCTCCTTTTCTCCTACTACAGCACTGAAAATGCGCCAGGGCATTTTGAGCATTGCACAGGTGTAAATTGTTTTTATTGAGGTGAAATTCACATAACAGAATTAACCGTTTTAATATACCGTATTTTCCAGCATATGACTTTTTAACCCAGGAAAATCTTCTCAAAAGTTGGAGGTCAAAATCAAATCTGATGTTTTTTTTTAATTTTTATTTGGTGTGCGTTGGAAGAGGGTAGTCTTATGCAGTGAGTATATCCCAAACTCTATATTTTAACTGGAAAAGTTGGGGGTCGTCTTATATGCCCAGTCGTCTTATATGCCGGAAAATACGGTATACAATTCAGTGGCATCTAGTACATTCACAGAGTTCTACAATTACTACCTCTTATCAAGTTCCAAAATATTTTCATCACCACATACCCATGAGAAGTCACATTACCTTGCTGCCTTGCCCTGGCCCTTGGCAACCACCAGCCTACTTTTTATCTCTAAGAGTTTGCCAGTTGTAAACATTGATACTTACCTATACCTTGTTTTGGGATTTATAAATGCGAAGTCAAACTAGCAACCCTAAGTGAAGAGGAGAAACAGTGCACCCATTGAGGGGATCTCTGAGAAAGCTCATGAATATTTTCCATGCCATCTGCTGGGAATATGGTACAAGAAAATGAATGCAAGGAGAATGAAAATGAGCCAGACAAAAACTCCTTTTTTAATGTTTATTTTAGAGAGAGGCTAGTAATTGATTAAACTAATCCAATATCTGGAAACATTCTTTTTTAATCTTTACTTTGCCTTTTATGCAGTTTGAAATTTTGGAGACTCCTCTTTGAAGTGGAGCAGGGTCGAGTCTGAAAGGAACAAACAGTTTCCCAGACAGATGTGTGAAGAAATGCCTGCAGCTATGTGCTTCTCGCTGGGGTTAGATGTGATGGGGCCAGGCTGTTAAATACACAGCAACATGAAATATGAATATTCTTTCTCCTCCATGGGGAATGTTTCCCCCTCAATAAATAGTAAAGAGGAATGGAGAAGCCATTTCCAGTTTCTTTGCCTTTTCTTTAAGCTCAAGTTCATTTGCATTGTGTCTCTGTATTATGGTGGTTCCACGAATCTTTTTAAGGATCACATGTGAAAAATAGCACTGCTTTTAAATTATATTTCTTTTCTGTGATTTTTAAAAATCTTATGTAGGTTCAGCGAAAGCCATCTTAAACATCTCTAAAAAGTTGTTTTGTTTAAATTACAGGGTCTCCATGGCAACTGCATCTTCCCAGGTTCTAATTCCTGAAATCAACCTCAATGATACATTTGACACCTTTGCCTTAGATTTTTCCCGAGAGAAGAAATTGCTAGAATGTCTGGATTACCTTACAGGTATTGTATTTGTGGGTTGTTGTTGTTGTTTTATATTGTGTATATTCAGTGATACCACACTTTGTCACCAGGTCAAATCCCTAAAAAACCAGGGATGTAGGCTTCTGATTTAGGAATGGAGTTTAATAATCCCAGAAACAATTTCTGGCACTCTTTTCTTTCCCCCAACGAAAATGACATAGTCCAAGACTAATTGAGGATATAGGAAAAAAGAGGATCTCCAGCATTAAAAGCATACTTACACTATCCCCCTCATTCTTAGAGCATGGGTAAGGCAAATAATATCCTTGTTGCTCATCAAAGAGGTACGTAGGGAAAAGTGGCTATTTTCCATTTCATGGCAGCAGGGCACCTGTCTCTTACAGTGCCTTGGCAGAGGAAAAAATAATAGCTAACTTTGATAGCTAACATCACCCTGCCCCAGCTCTTTGTATGCACAACCCTGTCTAATCTTTGCAACATCAGATGGGGGTAGAGCATTATAATCCTCATTTTGCAAACGATGGAGGTCATCCATCTTGCTGGAGGTCAGATAGCTAGGGAACAGCAGAAGCAGGTTTTGGCTTGGGTCTGTTCAGACTCCAAAGCCCTCTGCTCTTTCTAGTCAAAGACTAAATTTCATCTTGGCAAAGGTCACCACGACAAACATTCCCCAAATCACGGTTGAATTCCTCATGCCGTGTTTGTTTCAATCCTGTGCTTTCTGATAAGCATGATATTGGGAAGTCAAGCTTAAAAAGAAAATAAACAAAGCAACAACAAGAAAAGAAAACCTGAGGCTACCCCTATTCCTAACCATGCTTCCAAATTTTTAGTTGCTATTAACCTCTAAAGTGGGAGCTGCAAACACTCGCTGGGAGAACGTGGACTGTTTAGATGACCTTGTTTGTGTTAGCCGAAGCCACCCATGCCTGTGGCTGCAGGAAGGCTCAGTGGATCCGGTGAAGCCAGATGTGCAGTGAGCTCAGGCTGTGCAGCCCCCGGGGGCCACATCCCTGCCTCTGCGCAGCAGCAGCATCTCCACTCTAATGCCATGTGTGCATGTTTATGGGAAAGTGGAGCAGGAGAGAGGAAGCATTGTGTGGTGTTTGTTTTTACAGCCTGCATAGAAGGCAAGGGGTTCTATATTCAAGGAGCATTGTACCCGGAAGATCAGTGTTTTCTTTGCAAGGACCTGAGGTGCTGCTTTTAGGCTTTCTGCATTTACAAGGGAGGCAAGTCATCCCACAAACTTTGTCTCTTATGTCATTCTTCTTTCAAACCATACCATTCCTATTAAGGAAAGAAATCAACTCACAAAGCATTTACCAGAAAGAGCCAAACTTGGTTTCAAGTATTTATGAATATAATACTGTCCCTTTTAAATCTTTTATCTCTGAGATGCATCTAAACTAACACTATCTTCTCGCACTTAATGCGATGATAAAAACATTTGTACTTTCCAGTATGGTAGCTGCTAGCCACATGTGGCTGTGGGAAACTTGAAATGTAGATAGTGAGTTTTTACTTTTATTTAATATTAAATTTAATTGGAATTTAAGAGCCACTTGTAGTTTGTGGCTAATGTATTAGTTCAAGTCTAGTTACAATTCTCCTTTGTTTTTTATGGCATTTAGCAATGAGTGGAGTTGCAACAACAGAAAATCCAATTAACAGGGACTAGAGCCATCAAGGAGCGTTTATATCATGAAGCAGGAGAACAGAGGAATGTGCTCTAAGGCTGGGCAGAGTTCAGTGATGACCTTGAACTCCACACTTTCTCTTTTTCTGCTCTGCCACATTCATTGTGTTGCTTTTGGCCCCATGACGTCAACATGAAGATTCCACCTCCAAGTATTATGCTCAAGTTACAGACAAAGAGAGAGGGGCAGAGGGGAAATGATGACACGAACTCCTGTCAGCCAACAGTGTCATTGTCTTTCTGTTCTCCTGAACAGAAAGTTTGCTCAGAAGACCCATCTAGCAAATTCCAGCTTGTGTCTTGTGGGCCAGATCCATGTTGCAAGGTCATGTCCAAAGGCAGAAAATACTGAAAAAAATGTCTGGCTGAGCACATGGTCATTCTGCACAAAATCAGTGTTTTGTTGACAGGAATATGTCCTCCCCATTTCCCAATAACTGTTTAATAGTATTTCAATGATGTCGGCCCATTCTAATCTCTATGCGAATGCCGAAGTACTGATTAAAGGGGAAATTGCGAAAGTAGTTTGCACTGACTAGTAACGTGCACATCATATATCATCCCGATGGCTGTTTATGCCAAACTAAAGACCATATGGGGTACCTGCTATTATGCCTTCTTAGCTGTCAACCTCAAATACAAATTTGGCCCATTTCTAGACATAACATCAATTCTGGCCATAACATATGATGCTTGGTTGATATTGCCAAGTCCAAATAGTTTATCAGACATTTGTAAGCAGGAAATGAAGTGTTTGTGGAGTATTAGCCCACCATTTCTTGTGTCCTGTTTATGATAGAGGCAAAAAATTCCAGTTCTGGTACCCATGCCATGAATATTGAAATTGGCAGCATGCTCCTGTTCTTATTTACAGTAAATTGGGTATTGACTTTTCAGGACATAGCCATTGGGTTTCTAATCAAAACAGGGTTAGCCTGCCTGACCGTAAAAACAAGATTTTTTCCCCTAGACATGCCTCTAAGTATTATGTCAAGTTAATAACCCAGAGAGGGGACATTTCCTCCCTGACGGCAGCTACTGCCATGTGTCTCACAGCTACTTGCCTATTTTGGACCTAAGTTTTCTTTACATTTAATCATCTATTGCAATGCAGAAGGAACAAAATCCACAATGGTTGATGGAGAAATAATTCCACGAACTATTTAGATTATGGGAAAATAAGTATTTCCCACTGATCTATGCAGGCTGACCCCACAGTAACAGAGACCACAGACAATAAGCATGTTTTACGATGCAGCTGGGCCTCCCCATAGATGCATCTCCTGAATGCTGTCCCCGAGTCATCCACATCCAAGTCACAGCACATGATACTAGATCTTGCATGTGGCTACTTCAGGAGACAAATGCATTAATACATATTCCAGAAAGAATGCTGTAAGAGCTCTGTAGAACCCTCTTATCTTAATGAACAACTTGATGCAGTGTCTGCCACATGTAGGTATTCAACCAAAAGACAAAGCTGTGTAAATGGACTTCATACAGCAGACAGAAAAGTCACTTGTTTCCTATTCTTGTCCCAGATGTGTCTTCAGGTGGCAAAGTCAAGAATATTAAAATAATCGGAGCTTTAAATTTGTCATTTTTATAAACTTTCCCCCACCTCTTTGTGTTTGGTTGGGAACTCATGAATCCCCATCAAAGTTTAGAGCATTAAAGGACTGCAGTAGTGTAAACAACGTTTGCTACTAACCTGTAGAATGCAGATATGTTTCTCCTTTTGAAGCTAGGTTCTTTTTTTAACTTAAAATTTTCTTGAATTTGTTGGGGTAACATTGGTTAATAAAACCATACAGGTTTCAAATGTACAACTCAATAGAACATCTGCACACTGCATTGTGTGCTCACTACCCAAAGCCAAGTCCTTTTTCATCTCTATCCCCTCTACCCACTTCCACCTGTCCCCGCCCCCTTTCTCTCTGGCAATCACTACCCTGTTGTCTGTATCTATGTCAGATATATATATATATATATATATATATATATATATATATAATTTTTTTTAATCTCACCTTTTTCCACCCACCATCCTTCCCCTCTGACAGAAGTCTGTCTGAAGTTAAGTTCTGCTGTACAGAGAGTGGAAATAAAGGCCTGGGCTGATTCTCTAAACCAGGGGTCAACAAACTGACTGCAAAGGGCCAGATGGTAAATATTTCAGGCTGCACAGGACATATGGTTACAACTACTCAACCCTGCTGTTGCATAAAAGCAGCCATAGACAATGCATAAATTAATAAGCTTGGCTATGTTCCAATAAAACTTTATTTACAAAACAGGGAGTGGGCCAGATTTGGCCCAAAGCCATCATTTGCCAACCCCTGATGTCAAATATTATTGCACATGCAAAGCACTCACTGCCTAGTCTTTTTCTAGTTCTTGCCCAAAAACTCTTCTCATAAAATCAGTTGCTGAAATCCATCTAGTGGAAGTCAACTTAAAATCATTATTTTGGTAGGATTTAGACTTCTCTGCTGCAGAATGTGTTTAAGACATAAAACAGCAGCCTTCTCCAGTGATAAAGTTAACCAAATGCCAAAGAATCATGTTTTCCTTGGGGAAGGAAAATATACTTCTTAGATATGATGGATTGCTAATCTTGTTCTTAATTTGAAAGATCACCTATAAATGAGAAGAAAATAGGCCCACATTAATACATTTTTTATAAGGAATCAAAACATCTAGTGGAAGAAGATTTTCAAACAATTATTTGGCTTACCTGTTATGGGATAACAAACTCCAGTATTTTCCCATGTGGATACAGTTTTAAATATAAAAATGTATCATGGAATTGTACACTCAAAACCTACATAATTTTACTAACCAACTAGCACCTGGTGCAAAGATTTGTGCACCAGTGGGGTCCCTCAGCCTGGACTGTGGGGATCAGGCCAAAACCGGCAGTCCAACATCCCCTGAGGGGTCCTGGAGTGCAAGAGGGCACTCTGCAAAGTTGCTGTCACTCAGCAGCTCCTGCATTGAGTATCTGCCCCCTGGTGGTCATTGCATGTCATAACTACCAGCCGGTCAGCCAGTCGGTTGGTCACTTAGGCTTTTATATATATAGATGTTACCCCAAAACATTCAATAAAAACTAAAAGTAATATACTAATAATAGTGGAGTTAGTAGATATCCTTTCCACACTAGATATAATATTTACTTTTTTTAAAAAATTAAGTTGATTGGGCTGACATAATATTTATTTTGGAACTGAGTTTAATCTACTTTATCATATTAGGGAATTCTTTCATTTATGTCTTATTACAATTTTAAAAAAAAAGTGACATTACGTAGCTCAGAGGTTAGCAAACTGGCTCACAGGCCAAATCTGGTCCTCACTTGTGTTTTTTTGTTTGTTTCTTTCATTTCTTTTTTCTCAGTTGTTTTATAAATGATGTTTGGAACATGTCCATGTCCATTGAGTACAAATTGTCTGGCTGCTTTCATTATGCTAAGGCAGAGTTAAGTTGTTGCAACAGAGCCCACAAAGCCTAAAATATTTAGCATCTAACCCTTTACCAAAAAAGTTTACCATACCTCTAATATAGACGAAATATCAAAAGTTTTATCTTCTGTACTTTTTGTTTAATACATTTTCCTTCATGGATGAGAGAGTATTGTTTGTTTAACCTCTAAACATGTTTTCAGGATAAATAGAGATAAGTCCATGCTGGCAGGTTGAAATCATATGACCCATTGAAAATCACACTGATAGCAGCCCAACCAAATGTTGTTTGAGTTGGTGTCACCATCTCTAGGACAGTAGTCCTGAGGGACCTATTGAGAAAGGCCTGCTTTGACTGTCAGACATCTCTGAAATGTATCCCAGCGTTGAATGCTTCTCCACTGATGAACATTATTGATGCCCACAGCTCCCAACCCTCCCACAATTAGAGAAGAGCTCTGCACGGCTTCCTATGACACCATCACTGTTCACTGGACCTCCGATGATGAATTCAGTGTGGTTTCCTATGAGCTCCAGTACACCATATTCACCGGACAAGCCAACGTTGTCAGTGAGTATCACACGCCCTAGTGACTTCTCTGTCAGGTAACTTTTCTGATAAACTCTATTTCTGAATTTAAACATCAAGGGAAGGTAAGAAAGAAAGAATGCACAATATTTATTGGCTTGTTTTTCCTAACCAAGAAAATGATAGTAATAACTTGTACTCTACTACGCTACTAGTAAAAATAACTGGCCAAAGAGCGATGAAAATTTATGATCTCTAGCAAACTACATGGATGAATCTTATAAACATATTGCTAAGAGAAAGAAGTGGGAAACAAAAGAATATACAGTATGCAGTATGATTCTATTTATACATCCATAGCTTAAATTATTTTGTTTAGAGATATATGCATAGGTATAAAAACTATAAATAAATATCAGGATGATGGTTCCCTTTGGGATGGGAGGGGAGTGGCACCATTGGGAAGAAATATATGGGGATCATAGGGTTAACAGCACTTTCTGGCTATATTCTGGTTATTTCGTGGTTATATCATACATTTAATTTTATGTACTTTTCTGAGTGTTATTTCACAATTTTTAAAAAAGGATTTAATAAAATGAATAGCAAAAGAACACCAGATACCTACTCCCATTCAGAGAACAGGGCCATCATTTGAAATGTCAGTAATTGGCCCCCCACCTGGGAAGAATTTCAGACCTTACTTGAAACACAGAAATGCTCCTCTCTCACTAGGGCCCATGAGCTATTTGATATCAGGGATAATTCAATGATCTCACATAGCAATAGCTGGCCAGAGAGATGATAATAGAGGAAACACTCCTCCTCACCCACAGAGTTAGTTAAATTGACTTGAGTAAATGGCAAAGGACCAGAAGAATTGACTTTTCAGGGGAGCAAGTTTGAAACTTCTTTAGCAAATAAAAATAGAAATATGTCAAAGTAGAATAAAATAGAAGTAACTTTTCAACAGAAATGTTTTGAATAAATCCACATCAACTTAATGTGCTCTTCTTGTATAAACCTATTCTCTCTTAACTACACAAGTAAATCTGAGGCATGTGATGCTTAAAATAGAAATTTGATTTAGGGTTAGTTGAAAGAGAGATGCCAAGAGACCCCGCTTCTAAATGACTAAAGTATAAATGACTCATACCAACAAATGGTTCCCCCTGTCTTCCTCATATCCCCCTTTTCCAGCTTTCTCTCCTCAACCCTCTGCCCTTCTACTCCCTAATTGGCCTGCCTTGGAAGCTTTTATGAAAATATTAACACAGCCTGTCTCAAACATTCATTTAAAAAAGATGAAATTAGAAAGGTGGTCAGAAATTCTAAGACAATCAGAAAAGGACAGCATGAAGGTCTGAGAAGAGCAGATAGAAAATGGAGGGGCCCTAGTTGGTTTTGCCCAGTGGATAGAGCATTGGCTTGTGGACTGAAAGGTCAAGGGCACATACCTCGGTTGCAGCCTCCTGGCCCTGGTCCTGGGCATGCCAGAAGAAACCAATTGTCTCTCTCACATTGGTGTTTCGGTCTCTCCCTCTCCCTTCAACTCTTTTCTAAAAATCAATGGGAAAAAATATCTTCATGTGAGGATTTTAAAAAAAGAAGAAGAAATAAAGAAAATGGAGGGATGATTTGTTGCAAAAAATGAACCGGGATCAATAAGCATTGTGTCAAATAAAACAAAGAAGGTTCTCTGAAAGTAAGCAGAGGATTGATAGAAGCACCATTTGTTGATGAGTGAATAATGTAACCAGAAAAAGAAACATTTGGAGTCATGTTATACCTAAAGAATGCTTCTTAGCCCACTAAGTAATGTTATAGTTCTCTGCATTTTTTTTTCTTGATCCAGGAAAAATTACATCAGTTTTCTATTGCTATGTAAGAAATTTTCCAAAACTTAGCAGTTTAAAATAACACCCATTTATTATTTCAGTTTTCATGGGTCAGGATTCTGGGCCCAGTTTAACCGGGTCCATAAAGCTGAAAGCAAGCTATTGGTTGGACCACCTTGTCATCTGGAGGTCCAATTAAAGAAGAATTCACTTCCTAGCTCCCTCAGGTTGCTGTCAGAATTTATTTCATTATTGTTGTGCAATTTATGGAAGTTTGCTTCTTCAAAGCTGAGAGAAAGAGAGAGAGAGAGAGAGAGAGAGAGAGAGAGAGAGAGAGCGAGCGAGCTTTGCTACTTCAACTCTCTCACCTCTGAGAGAGAGAGAGAGAGAGAGAGAGCTTTGCTACTTCAACTCTCTCACCTCTAAGAGAGAGAGAGAGAAAGTCATGAATAGTATGGAATGGGAGTTATGGAGGCCACACAAAGACATGTCCACCATCGGTGGTTATGTCTCTCCTGAAATTTCTTGGATCAAGTTACCATGGGCATTTATACAGTACATATAGCCTTGGCCTGGACTGATGGGTCTAGTATCAGTTGGTTTTTGCTGAATAGCCCAAACCACAGAACCCAAATAGAGTAGAACATTTAATGTTCATTGCTTGTGCATCTGGAATCAGCTGGGGGCAGCTAAGAGGTCCTGCTATTTTTGGTTAGGCTCCCATGTATGTCAGGCTGATAAATGGAGCAACTCAACTGCTACACGGCTCTCTTCTGCAGTTGAGTTCAAACATGTTCTCCTGCAGAGGTGAAGGTATAAGGGCAGGCCCAATGGCACACATGTTTTTCAAGCCCCTGTCTTTGACATGCCACTGTCCAAGCAAGCCCAAACTAAAGGAATATATCTATTGCTTGAAAGTAGGAGTTTCTTAGGTGATTAAATGTGACTAACTTGACCTCCATGCTGTTGGCATGGAAACTAACACCAAACAAGACATATAAACAGAATAGGTGAGAAAGGGCTGTGCATACAGAAGTCCAAGGACGGCAACATTACGGAGCATGATGAACTCAGCTTTATGCCGGGTGATTCTAGATAAGGTGCTTTATCCCTGGAAACCAGTTACCACAATAAAATAAGTGCAAATGGCTTAATGAAGACTAGGGACCTGCCTTATTTACCCACAGTGCCAGAAAGGCCCATTCTCCCAGGACAGACGGAAAACAGTGAAAGGGCCAGGTGTTCATCTAACTGGGGTGCTCTCATCAGCTTGTTGATATCGGGACTTGTTCATCTCTTTAGTGCACATTAAACCAATGTGGTGATGTCTTGATGACAACAGGATCAAACTGCAAGAAAAAAAGAATCTAAGTAAAAGGATAACTGGGGGCAGGAGGCATTGAACAAGCTACAAGGGGAAGGCTGGGGAGGATGGGGGGTGGGTGCTGGGGGAGGTCAACCAAAGGACTTGTATGCATGCATGTGAGCATAGCCAGTGGATGCAAGACTCTGGGACGGGGAGCGGGGGAGGGCAGGTGGGGACATGTGCTGGGGGGTAGGGGAGGCTGGGAGGAGGATAATGGGGGGGGGAGGAAAACATATGTACTACTATTAAATCTAAGTTATACTGCAAAAAAATAAAAAATATTACAAAAAGGATAACTGAGAATCAAGCATTTTCAAACTACTTTCCTTTTTTAATTTCTTTATTGATTAAGGTATTACATATGTGTCCTTACCTCCCGCATTGCTCCCCCCAGCCCTCGACTCATGCCTTCACCCCCCTGTTGTCTGTATCTATTCGTTAGGCTTATATGCATGCATATAAGTCTATGGTTGATCTCTCCCCCTTACCACTTTCTTCTTTAATACTATACATATTTGTAGAGACTGAGGGAGACCCGGATGTGAATTCTAACTTTGGACCTCACTAGCTCTATAATTTGCAGCAAATGATTTAACATCTTCTGAATGTTTTCTCATCTGTAAGAAGAGGTAATGTTTAACCTCACATGGTTGAGATAATAAAAGTAAAGGCCTTAGCTCTATGTTTGCCACAATGGTATCACGTAGATATTCAAAGTTATTATTCCTACAAAAATACAGACTATATTCATCCATTATTGCATTTTTAAAGGCTAATATTTCTATGATATGATAAAGGTCAATAATGTCATTTGCCAGGATTATCTACATGATAGCATTTTACACAATCTTCATGTGAAAGGACTCCCTTGAATGTTGTTTGCCCATCTGCCCTCTCATTTGGAGGAATATCCTTTGCAGATCTTACATAGAATGGCAAGATGTTATGTTGAACATCTGCTCCTTATGTCACTAGGAAAGTTTATACTGTCTCTAGTTCATGAATCCTTCACTTGTCAGAATAAATTCCAGTTAATCCCCCAACTGACTTTAATGAAGGATAATTGTATGATATCTATGGGGCTTTTTAATCTTATAAAAAGATCCCCGCTAATCAAATTCATACATTCAAATGCAAAATTAATGACATTACTAATTTCTTTTCATTTTTATTAACACTCATGATTACAAGTGTTAATGAATTTATTAACAGATATGTTTTTATTTTGACAGTGTTGTCCATGTTGTTTGTCTAAAACTACTTTGAATGCATCATTTAAAATCTGAAATTAGTGCCTTTTACCAGCAGCCTATTTTTATTATTAGCAAAAGTCAAGAGATTCGTTTCTGCAGTATTTTATGGCAAGTTAGTTATCTGTCTTTAATTTATTTTAGTCATTTTAAGACAGCCATGAAACTTATTAAACATATACTGTTTTTATAGAGAAAGAGGAAAATAATGTTCACTGCTGTCCAGTCTGTGAGACAAAGGATGTTAGAAGCTAGTGTGTGGCCTCTCTGAAGGCTGTACATATTGCATAATGTCTTATATATAATGTTTTATGGCAAGATGACAGTGTTATACAAGGCTATGAAATCCCCAGTGTAAGTAATAAGCAGCATTATGGACATGTTTCTGACCCATTGTGAATGAGAAAAAAATGTACCAAGTTGAAAAACTCAAGTACATTTTATTATGGTTTCATTATCTTCCAAGTCCCATTGTTTTAATACTTCAAGTGGAATTGGAAAAGGTGAATATTGGAATACCCTGAAAGATGATTGAAAGTGAATTTGGAGAAAAGTGAAGTTTCAGGCAGGATGGTTAGTGGGTGTTTCATAAAGAGATGAATAAAACCTGGTCAATAGATCTGACACAGTGGGGTATCAAGGCAGAGAAGTCTGGCGCTTGGCACCGTGTGCAGGAAGTTAAGTGGTGCTGGCGCAAAACCAACGCTAGCAACGCAATAATGGTGCACTCCAAGACATCCCATTTATCCTATCCCCCAAATGAAAGTGGCCAATGTTGCTTTCTTGGCATTTTTAATCAACTTCTCAATTATTATCTTGGCTATAGTAATAATATAAAAGGAAATCTAAACAGTAATAGTTGTTAGTATTCATGAAACTACATTGTCCCAGTGTAAAGCTATGCAATGAAATGTTACTACTTCATAAACATTTTGTTCTTTTAATTGTCAAGGAAAAAAAATAGCGACCTCTTCAAAGTAATGAGGATAGTCAGGGTCTCTTTTTTGGTTAGGAAAAGGTTAGTGCAACATTACATCTTTTTTGTTGGGTTAAGACTTTGGCTTGTAGGCCAAGTTGCAATTTGCAGCATTTCCAGACATCTGCTTTATGATGTTGCTGAAAGCAGTCCCCTACCACATTAAACCCAGCTTTGGGTTGTACAGCGATGTAAAGTTTATTGAAACATTTTTACATTTGCTTTCTTTGACCACAATAGTCATTTTACTGTAACATATGCAATTAAACAGAAACAGTGTAAATGCAGTGCCATTGATAGGATTCTCCTTGATTGTACTGAATGCTGTTATTGTTTTCATTTGGGCCTGAGTGCTATTGACAAAGGTTTAGGAATATGAGCGGATAATCCCAGGGAATAGAAAAGCTCATTGCTTTATCTTATTACTCTTGTAATATTATTATTAAATATCTAAAGTGGGTTACAGGCTTCTTGGGGCCCAGAGCTCATAGTTCAAAATGACCCTTCTTTGCTTGGATCAAAATCTATTTGGCTGTTGCAATATCCAGAAGTATTGAGTTTATTACATCTGTGTTGGAGGAAAAGGTAAGGTGAGAAGTTAGCAAAAGTGATATGTATGTGGTAAGGAAAGTCTCATGTTACTAAACTATTTGTGGACATTTTCCTGGGTCTTACACAAGTAAAAAATTTTGGGAAAACAGAGAGCTAAGAGTTGGGGAATCAGGGTGTAGGGGAAGGGGAGGATGATGTCTTGGCTGCCCTGCTATATATCCAAACATGGACACACACACACCACCTCTTCTCTGACCCGCACATTCTTTCCTTACTTCATACTGGCTTTGTCAAATCTGGCAGACCTCCTGGTGAAAATGTTCCCAGTGGAAATGCAAAGAGGTGAGAGAAAGTTCCCAAAGCCAATTACAAAGTGTGTCTGAAAATATGGTACACCCAAGATACAACTCACATGAGGGGAATTTTCACAATTGACAAAATACTTTTGTGTTCTTCTGAACTGTGAGACTACCAGAGCAATGTTTAACTCAAAAGTTGGAGAAAGTATTTAGTAAGACTTAAAGACAGCTGTGAATACCTTAAAATGCAATGTAAATATTTGGGGGTTAGTATGGATATGCTTGTGTGAATTTCTACCAAAATGTTGGTAGTCAAAGAGGTGAGACCAAAGAAAGATTAAGGGACTGTTTCTTGAGAGTACGGTAAGGTATAAGTTGCCTTAAGAACAAAAGAACTAACCCTTTAACTTACAAAGCCACTGAAAGGAAAGGATGGGGAGGTGAGTTCAGAACCCCTCAGGAAGTGGAGGGGCTAGGCTCTCTACCAAAAACTGGTGAAGGAAATTCACCAGAATCAGGAAACTTCACGACAGCCCAGTCACCAGGGAGTTGGGAAAAGGTTCTGTTAGAGTGGAGACTGATGGGTAGACAGGGGAAAGAGGAAAGTTGGACCCAATACCAAAGAGAATGTTTTTGGCATCAGCCAGCTGCAAAACAAAATGGGCTTCCTTTTTCCTGCGTGTCCTTCCAAGCATCATAAATTCTCAGCCTGCTCCCCAACCCACATCCTGCAGAATGCAGCCAGAGCCACAGCTCCTCTCTACTCTGAAACCAGTCATTCTAGAGATGCAGCTGGTCAGAATCCCTGCGTATGATTTTCCAAGTCCCACACTGGGCCCTGAGTTGCCCATTGGTGCCGCTGTTGCAGGGTGTTCTTAGGAACATATCTCGTGGAATTGGTTAACCATGGCCACACTAATGCTGCATCACAAACAACCTTGGGATCACTGTCTTAGCTCCCCTGTCAGAAGTTAGTTTGGATTGGCCAGTCTCTGCCGGCTTCCCTCCTGCATTGGCTGGGCGATAGGGCTGTTCCTTGTGCCTCATCCTGTCTGGATGAGCAGACTCTGGGGAATGTTCTCTCCACGGCAATGGCAGAGGCACAGGAGGGCAACTGAAGCTCTCAAGGCCTTGTAATGCCTACCCTTACAGCTGGCACCATGACATTTCAGCCTCATCCTATTGGTTAAAGCAAGTTACATGGCCCATCCAAAGTCATGTGATAAGGGAACATAGCCTGTCTCTTTAGAGCAAGCATGTCAAATTCAATAGCTAACATGGGCCAAATAAGGTTTAAGTTTATGTGGGCCACAAAAAACCAAAAGCTTTAATTTTTATAGAAATATAGGTTTATTTCAATAGAGACATGCTCAGTACAAAGGGCTGAAATAAATGAGTAATCATTAACAGAAAATAGAACATTTTAATAAAAATTAATATTTTTCTTGAACATTAATTTACCAGATATTGAATAACTGTACATAAGCATAATGTAAATAAGCCTATTTTTTTGTTCTCTGAAAGCAAAATATTTCCTGTTGTGCACACCAAACAAGTCAGTCCAAGACTAATGACATGACCATCAGCTGCTAAAATATTTGCTGCTAGTATTAGTGGAGAGAAATGGTATATATGCATGTAAGGCGCATAAGGGAAATGAATGCAACACGATGATAGTAATCAGTCATTAGCAAACATTGTGTTTTGTTATTAATAACTAGAGGCCTGGTACATGAGATTCCTGTACTGGAGGGGGTGTGGGATCCTTCAGCCCAGCTTGCACCCTCTCGCAGTCCGGGACCCCTCAGGGGACATTCACCTGCTGGCTTAGGCCTGATCCCCTCAGGGACCAGGCCTAAGCTGGCAGGCAGACATCCTTCTCACAGTCTGGGGCTCTTCACTCCTTACCACCCGTCTGCAGGGGAGGTGGGAGAGGCTCCCACCACTGCTGCTGTGTTCACCAGCTGTGAGCCCAGCTTTTGCGCCCCACTCCCCCATGTAAGCGCACTGACCACCAGGGGGCAGCTCCTGCATTGAGTGGCTGCTCCCTGGTGGTCAGTGCATGCCATAGCAACCAGTTGTTCTGCCATTTGGTTGATTTGCATATTATGCTTTCATTATATAGGCTTATGTATAACATGATATTATAAAAATTAAGTCATGAAATTTTTATTAAAATGTTTCTTGCATACATATTGGCTGGACCACAAAAATAGTCATTGTGGGCTGCCAGTTTGACATGCTTGCTTTAGAGGAACCAACTGCCAAGTCACTTAGGTCTGGATCCTGGGGGGGGGGTGATGTATTAGAGATAAAAACGCAATCTACTATATCTACAGAAATAAAGTCAACTTCTCATACAGCAATGGAGTCTCTTCTCACCTTCTGTGAGTCTCAGAATTGATGAGATGTAAATATTTAATGGTCATCATAATAAAAATGGGGCCCAGAGTGGGAGGAGGAATCAGTGGTGACCCACAGCACATAATCCGTGCTTAAGGTTGCAGACAAAACCATCTTCACTGCTCCTATTTATATTGAAGAGAATTTGCAGTAGAATAACTAAGTCATTTTCCCATTTAGAGAACATAATAAGAATATACACTGAGTGGCCAGATTATTATGACCTCTGAACACATAATAATCTGGCCACTCAGTATATATCCTATACTAGAGGCCCAGTGAATGAAGTTCATGCACAGGGATGTGTATCCCTCAGCCCAGCCTGCAACCTCTCCAATCTGGGACATCCCTCTTACAATCCAGGACTGCTGGCTCCCAACTGCTCGCCTGCCTGCCTTCCTGATTGCCCCTAACCACTTCTGCCTGCCAGCCTGATCACCCCCTAACCACTCCCCTGCCAGCCTGATTGCCCCTAACTGCCCTCCCCTGTAGGCCTGGTCACCCCTAACTGCTCTCCCCTGCAGGACTGGATCCCCCGCAACTGCCCTCCCCTGCTGGCCACGTTGTGTGTTGGAGTGATGGTTAATTTGCATATTAATCTTTTATTAGATAGGATAACAAAAGGCTAATATGCAAATTGTCCCCTCAACTAGGAGCTTAACCAGTAGGCAGACAGGCCAATCACCCATGTCCCCTCCCCTTGACCAGGCTGGCCGGCCCCCACCAATGTATAAATTCATGCACTGAGCCTCATATATAATACACACACACACACACACACACACACACACTGAGTGGCCAGATTATTATGTGTTCAGAAATCATAATAATCTGGCCACTCGGTATATAATAACTAAAGGCCCAATGCACAAAATTTGTGCACTGGGGGAGGGATGTCCCTTAGCCCAACCTGCACTCTTTCCAATTTGGGATCCCTCTCTCAATTCAGGACTGCTGGCTCCCAACCACTTGCCTGCCTGCCAGCCTGATCACCCTCTAACCACTCCCCTGCCAGCCTGATTGATGGCTAACTGCTCCCCTGCTGGCCCAGTTGCCCCCAACTATCCTCCCCTGCCAGCCTGGTTGCCTCCAACTGCCCTCCCCTGCTGGCCTGTTCATCCCCAACTGCCCTCCCCAGCTGACTATCTTGTGTCAGTCATATTTCACCACATAGGATGGCTGTCTTGTGCAAGGGTATGAGGGTCAATTTGCATATCACCTCTTTATTATATAGGAGATAAATATAGGTTGACCTACTATAGAGGCAAGACACACTAAGAAGTAACAAAGCACGCCATTTATGGGTGAAGTAACTTAAAATTATGCAAACGTTGCCATGTGCTCGCACCAAAGAACTGCACCACATCTGGTTGACTTTGCAGGTCTGTGCAACTCAGCCGATAGCTGGATGATCGTGCCCAACATCAAACAGAACCACTATACTGTGCATGGTCTGCAGAGCGGCACCAAGTACATCTTCATCGTCAAGGCCATCAACCAGGCGGGCAGCCGCAGCAGTGAGCCCGGGAAGTTGAAGACAAACAGTAAGTGCAGTGAGCTCTGCCGAGCTGTCATCTCTCCCTTCGCTGTCCCCCTTTATTTTCTTCTCCTCTGTCTCAGACATCACTCACAGCCTCAGAAGCAAGTGCATTTTGCATCAGACACCTCTGGGTTCTAAAACTGACTCATACTCTTAAGGGCTGTGAGGCCATTAACCTCTCTGTGCTTCAGACTTTCCATTTTTTAAATAAATAATCCTGGAGGGCTTCTTGTGAGAATTGGGGCATATATGTAGATATATTTAAGTTTGAGACATAGTTAGGGCTCTGACACAATACATGACAGATGATATTGTTTTCTCTAACAGATTAGCAAATTAATAACTCTTTCCTCAGGAACTTTTTATTTACTTCAGATACCTGCCAAGGTCTGTAGCTCACAAGAATGATTCTGCTTCACTCCCCAGGTGGGGCATTTAGGAATGTCTGGAGACATTTTTGGTTGTCACAACTGAGGTGGATGCTACCTACTGGCATCTAGTAGTTTGAGGCCAGGGATGATAGGAAACATCCCACAATGCACAGGACAGCCCCGCAACAAAGAATGATCTGGTTTATACACATGTCTCATAATCCTGTCGTCTTTCTCTGTGTGTCTACTCACATGTGTTTTGTTTTATCCTCTTTTTACTTTACATCTTTTTGATCTAGAAATATTATGTTATATGACATGGTATTTCTTTACGTAAGACCTCCTAAGAGAAAGCAAATTGGAGTCTGTCAGTATGGTGCCATGTGAGAGGATTGCCAGCAGCCAGTGAACAGGAGCAATAACTGTTTTTCAGGGGGACCCTCATTTAACCCATATCCTTGACTTCAGTAGTCAAATGACGTTATTTGATTCCTGATATTTGTGTTTAAGACACTTGCTCTTAACCATGAACCTAATTTCTCCTCTCACTCTTCACTGACAAATGTTTTTAGAGATTAAGTAGGAAAAATATGAATAAATACATGCTCTGAGGTTAATTCTATGGAATACATCTTTGAGACATGCCATGACTGTGTTTTTAGTAAATAAACCGTCCTTTTCTTCCTTCCTCTTTTTGTTTTGTGAATTGTTTCTAGGCCAGCCATTTAAACTGGACCCCAAATCTGCACATCGAAAGCTGAAGGTGTCTCATGATAACTTGACAGTAGAACGTGATGAGTCATCATCCAAAAAGAGTCACACACCTGAACGTTTCACCAGCCAAGGGAGCTACGGCGTAGCTGGGAACGTGTTCATTGATAGTGGCCGGCACTACTGGGAAGTGGTCATCAGTGGAAGTACATGGTAGGCAGTTACATCCATTGTCTCCAATTATAGAAAAGGCACATTTCACTCTATACTTTCTCAGAGCATCAACCTATACCAGGGTCCATCTTAAAGAATTACCGTATTACTTACCTGGCAGGGGAGATACCATGATCACGAAGATGGTTTCCCCAGCACTCCGGGCATGCTGACCCCTGCGATTTCCCCAAATGTGGGAAACTCGACTGCATAATTTGTGGTAGTGGGGGACTGCGTTCATGCTCTCCCCTGGTTAAAGAAAAAAAAAGAATTACCGTATTTTCCGGGATATAAGATGACTTTTTAACCCAGAAAAATCTTCTCAAAAGTCGGGGGTTGTCTTATACACCCGGTGTAAAAATACCGTATCTTGCAGTTATGATGGGTGCTGCTAACTCACCAGGGACTTGCCCGGCACTTGTTCTCTCTCTATTGTTTGTTATCTTCCTCCTATCATCATCAGTTCCAGTCATCTTATACGCCAGAAAATACATTATATGCAGAAAACCTTAATCAGTCAGCTGTTGCTAGTCATGCCACATAACAAACATGCCAAAACTCAGTGGCTTCAAAAACAATAATTTATCATTTATCATTAACACCCACATCTGTGGGTCAGCTGAGCAAGGCTAATATCAGCTGGGCTTTGCTTTAAGCTATAGATTGGATTTAGGGCTATTCTATGTGTCTCTTCATCCTCTTTGGATGTGTGGGCTACCCAGGCCGTGGTCTTCTCCAGGAGCCCAAGAATACAAGCCTGGCGATGTGAACACACTTCAAGCCTTTGATTGCATCATGTCCACTAACTTCTCATTGGATAGTCACGTGGCCAAGGCCAAAGCCAATGGTGTAGGAAGTATATTCCTCCCATGGAGGAGAGAAGAGGGAGTGAATATTTCCCAAGCAATCATCTGATCTTTTCAGCCAATAAGAAAAATAACTTGTTTTAAGTCTATCCATTTTTTATTTATGGCAAGAATGGCAACTAAGATGATAGAGTCCTCATCCCTGGGGAGAGCTAGTATGCTAACATGGCTCTTTCATGCCTTAAAACATGGGTCAGCAGACTACAACTGTTTTTGTAAATAAAGGTTTATGGGAACAGAGTCATAACCCATTCTTTTCCATCTTGTCTATAGCTGCCTCACAGCCACACAGCAGAATTGAGCAGTTAAGACAGAATACTATGGTCCACAAAGCTGAAATATTAACTCTCTGGCCCTTTATGGAAAACGTTTGCCAGTACCTACTGTAAAACATTACTCTTCATTCTAAAAAAATGAATTTCTGTTGTCTTGTACATTGTGTGATTTTATTCTTTTAAATTTATTTCATTGATTTTTTACAGAGAGGAAGGGAGAGGGATAGAAAGTCAGAAACATCGGTGAGTGAGAAACATCGATCAGTTGCCTCTTGCACACTCCCCTACTGGGGATGCCCCTGCAGCCAAGGTACATGCCCTTGACCGGAATTGAACCTGGGACCTTTCAGTCCACAGGCCGATGCTCTATCCACTGAGCCAAACCAGTTTCAGCCATTGTGTGATTTTAGACTGGGCTAGTTAATGCAAATGGCAGAGAGCTAAAGGCTGTGGGGAATTAGTTATCATATGCTGGGAATCTCTTCACAAGGTCTGGTAGATCCAGCCTCGGAACTTCAGCCTAAAAGGTCAGGGTACAGTCTACGTAGGAACTAGTTGACCTTACCAAGTTAACCTCACAAAGCTGACTGTGCCTATTCCAGAGCCACAAACCTCACGCCTTACTCTGGCCAGCTGTCTCACGAATACCTGTTTGCTGTTGTACAAAACGGGAGCCATTTTATTTTTATTTAACCAGTCCTCATCTAGCACAACTATGTACCAGGCACTAACTAACCTTAGCATTTTACAAATGTTGACTCATTTATTCTAGCACCCCTACAAAGGTAGGTGCTAGTATCCCATTTTACAGAGGCGGTGACTGAAGCACATGCCCAAGGTCACAAAGCTCATAGATAGTAGAGTTAAAAAGTCTGCAATCAGCATGCAAGCTCTTAACCAAGGGTCTGCAAACATTGCCTACAAAGGGCTGGAGAGCCAATATTTCTGGTTTTGCAGACCAGGTGATTTTTGTCGCAATTACTCAACTCTCCTTGTAGCGGAGAAGCAGCCATGGACCACATGGCCACAAATGGGTGTGGCTGTGCATCAATAAAACTTCGCTTATCAAAAGAAGCAGATGGCCAGATTTGCCTGTGAGTTGTAGTTTGCTGATCCCTGCTCTTAACCAACATGCTATATTTTTGAAACATTAAAATTACTCTTTAAGGCTTACAGTGGTGTGCTTAATGAGTGCTAGCTTCATCCTTGCTTTAGGAAAGGCTGAAAAGTGCACAACCTGATGATGATGATGATGAGTATTATAACAGTGCAATTTTGAGATAAAGATGCTAAAACATTATTAAAAAGTTTTCAATTCAAATTTATGCAAATAATACATTGTGCTTAAGTGCCTTATAGCATTAGCACAAGTCAACTGACATCTAAGTGTAGTCACAAGCTTGGATGTCTCATTTCTCCCAATGGTGGTACCTACATTGGCTAACCAAGTAGACTTTCTTCTGTTGTGAGTGTCACAATTCTCTTTGCCCAGAACCTTTTCCTCTTCCAACATCCTGCTGGAGGATAGAAAACGAATCCTTTTGCCCCACTCAGCTCTGGTCCAGGCTGGCATTTACTGTTTTTAGCTACACTGGAGCAAGCTAAAAGCCCCAAAGGAAAATACGATGAAGTTTTGTAGGGGCAGAAAAGCAAACTTTACTACTTAATGAATGTGCTATATTACTCTGGGATGGAAACCAGTGTCTAAATAATTACAAGCTCATTAATAATTATTTATGATAAATTATACCTGATCATTATGAGCTCATTTCCATTGATGAATGGTATGGGAAATTCCACCAGACCACTTCAGTTATATAAACATAGATCAGCATTACCTTGAAAACACCCTCCAGATGTCAAAACCAACTCGTGAGGGGGAGGAAATTTAAAATTAATTGCCACACTGGATTTTTGCAAACATGATTATGTCAATTTCAGAAAAATTCTCGTGTAGAACATGGTTGAACATTTCCTGGGAGGTTTTAGTGAGCAAGGGGTGACCCTTACAATCAAATTCCTGTAACACCTTGATTTGCAACAGTTAATGACACATATTTTCTCATAAAATATAGACTTGACTTTACATTAACATGCATGTTGTGATCCATGCAATGGGCCATGTTAACATTGCTCTGAGAAACAATTTTTATACATTTTTAATTCTCCGAGTCTCACTGTGTAACTTAATGGAACATTACCTTCTGCCTGCTCTTTTCAAGTTCAGTAGAAATATGTGCATAGGTTTTCAGATTAATGATAATATAATGGTATTTTCCTTTGCTTAATGGACTGTGCACACAGTTATTTTCTTACTCTCTGATGCTGTTCATGTGCACTTGGTTTTGATGAAATGGTGTTAAGTAAACATGGGTTCACAGAAGTCAAGGGGAAGAGGGCAAGATCCTGAATTCTGCTGCTAATTTTAACCTCTGTTTTTCTCCATTTGCTGAATGAAGTCAGTCATATCTGCAGCAGCTACTTCATAGGGGGTTCCATTAAGGTTCAAATGGGAAATAAAAGTCAAAGTTCTTTAATAAAAAATAAAAATGGCATGCAGCAACAAGGAAACAATGCAGACATATGTCTATTTTGTGATGCAAATATAGGTTCCAAATTATCGGGAAAAAAATGGGAAGGCCCTCGATGAGGAAAATGCACACAACTGCGAAACAAAAATATTTTCAAAGTGTTTCAGTTAGGGTTCAACAGAAAAACAGAATTCACCTTAGGTTCTCCACACAGAAGAAGGGGGCCAGAGGCTTACCCGGAGCCTGGCAAGGGCTGGAAGGCCAAGTCAGGGAGCCTGCTGTGCCCGTCTATGAAATCTTGACATGCTAGGGGTGCTAGAAGGCTCCCCACAGCTCAGATGCAAGTGTGCCCGAGCTCTTCCAGAAGCTTCTGGAAGCCTTGCCTCTGCTGTCTGGAAGAGAGGGTCCCCCCCACTTAGGACTTACGGATCTTGTGCCAGGGACTTGCCATGGCAGCCCCTGATCCAGTCTCCTACTGTAAAGAAGATTCTGGAAAAGGTAGCCCCAGAATTCTCCCTATGATGTAGGGCGGGATATATGAAAGGGAAGAGGAGGCTGAAGTGAGGGTAAACAGGTTGGCACACTGAGATTAATGGATTATCAATTCCATTTCTTTTAAATCAGTGATGGTGTGTTGTAGTCCGTTTTAAACATGCTACTCTTAAAGTGATTGTATTTTAGACCCAACATGTGATTTTGAAAAGAATGTCATTTTATCAAAGACCCATGAAGTTTTTCCCTGCATTGGGTATGGTACCGTATGTCGACATCTACTTAGACGAGTTTCTACTCTAACATATTAAAAGCGGAACTGAATCATTCACTTTTTAAAAATGTTTTTATTGATCTTTTTTTTTAGACAGAGAGAAGGAGAGAGAAAGAAACATTGACTAGTTGCTTCCTGCACACACCCGAACCAATGATCAAACCTGCAACCCGAGCATGTATCTTGACCAGGAATCAATCCAGGAACCTTTCGGTGCATGGGACAAAGTTCCAACCAACTGAGCCACACTAGCTAGGGCAGAATCATTCACTCTTTATTAGAAGGATGGGCTTCACCTACCTTCATAACTGAAATACGACAAATATTACAGAGCCATACCTTCATGGGGTAAAAGGAGATTAAGAAGCTTCAAAGAATGTCAAAAGAATTATTAACATTGTTTTGAGCAGTGAGAGAACATTTAGAATAACCAGGATATCCTCTGCTCAGACATTCACAATTTTTAAGTGTAGTAGGAAATATAAGCAGAAGGGCTCTTGGCAGTGATGGATTCCACAATTTCTGGTGAAGGGAAGCATTGGAGAATGTTTAAGTTTGTGGCCTTTTGAGTCATCCTAGGTTTAAATTCTGAATCTGTTATTTATTAACTAGAGGCCCAATGCACGAAATTCGTGAAAGGGCCTTGGCCCAGCCACCTCTGTTGCGGGCCCTGCCTGCTGCAGCTTTGTCCAGAAGGACGTTCACTTTAATTAGCTTATTACGCTTTTATTATTATAGATGTGTCATTGGGCAAAAATAATAAAGTAACAGTTACTGAATGTTCTAGGCCAGGCTTTGTGCCCAGGATTTTACATGTATTCTTGCCTTTACTCCTCAAAACAACCCTCGGAAACGAAGACTGTCATTGTCTCTGTTTTATAGATGAGAAAAGTGAAGCTGAGTGGTAACAAGGAACTGTTCCCCATAAGTGAAAACCATTCTCCCTGCTTGCCTTCTGCAAAGTGTACTTGAAGTTGTGGGAAATGACAGACATCAGCTGAAAAGTTCAATGCTCATTGCTTTTGCAATCTTGTTTCTACAGGTATGCCATTGGCCTTGCGTACAAATCAGCCCCGAAGCACGAGTGGATTGGGAAGAACTCTGCTTCCTGGGCGCTGTGCCGCTGCCACAATAACTGGGTGGTGAGACACAACAGCAAGGAAATCCCCATTGAGCCATCCCCTCACCTCCGGCGCGTGGGCATCCTGCTGGACTATGATAATGGCTCCGTCGCTTTCTACGATGCTTTGAACTCCGTCCACCTCTACACCTTCGACGTCACCTTCTCGCAGCCTGTGTGCCCCACCTTCACCGTGTGGAACAAGTGTCTGACCATTATAACTGGGCTTCCCATCCCAGACCATCTGGACTGCACAGAGCAGCTGCCATGAGCACCTGGCCGTGTGAAGGTGCTTTCTGGGCAATAGAAAGGCTCGTGGCCACTATTTAGGGGGCAGAGAAAGCACAGGCTTCCAGAGTGGTTAAATCTCACCAAAAAGTATCCAGAAATCAGCTGAGATAGGTTTCAAAACAGGCTATTTCCAGCCCCCACCCCCTTGCTGTATTTTGTATTAAGTACAGTCTCTAATACGTTTTCTTTTGTATTTACAGGAAAATTTATAGATTATTTATAAAAGAAAACATAACCGGGATTCCAACTCTTTTAGGAATTATTTGGTTTTGCACATTAAGAGGCCCATACATTTATCAGCTCTTTACAACCTGTTTTTCATCACTGTCTATAACTGTACATAACAGAATATGCAACTACTTTAAAAATAAAACGTAGCTTTGAACTTAGTAGGGAAGTAAATGGGATTTCTTTGGTTTATCTTGAGGTGTTTTAACTGTGATGGTGGAAGCTTTTATTAGGTCAACTACGGTGGAGAGCGAGAGAGAGAATGGGAAGATCTTGGAATGTGCCACGGCTAAATCTTTACTTGCCTTCTGATGGCTGGTGGGATAATGATGGAAAGATTCTGAAACCTTCCGCCATGGTTTACCCTGCTCTTCCCAGGATTAAGGATTCTGGGAGAACATCAAGAATGATACTGCAATTGAAAATAGTCACTTGGAATCCTACGGATTATTCAGAAATTCAAGCTGAGTTGTGTTTTATCAGTAGGATTCTATTTCATGATATCAACCTATTTCATTCTTTCTTTTAATCATTTCTTTAGGCCTGTGAGATTTCTTCACTACATTTAATAGCTGTCCTATCCTTCCCCGCCCCCAAATCATTTTCCTTTTGCCACGGAGCTGAGGAAATGAAGTTTCTAACACAAATGGCAGTACCACTTTGTGCACTGATTTTCCTCTCCAGGACATCGACACATGGCCCCATTTGCCACTACCATGTCCAAATATAAGTCATCCCCCAAACACTATTTATGAGTTGCTAATGACAAGGGACGTTGCATAAAGTACTATTTGCTAGTATACGTGCCTCAAATGTTACTATAACTGACCTTTATTAAACACATCTTGAAAGTTGTAGAAGTCCCTCTATATATTCTAGTATAGTTTACCATAGAGTTGTAAGACAAAAAAAATCAAATTTGCTATTCCCACACTGGAACCTGCCAACAGAATCTGTTAAGGCGGGGCTCTTGGCAATGCTGATCTGACACCTTGGAATGGTCCATAAAGTAGGTTTCAGTCATTGGACCTGGAATTTGGTAATGGTTCTTCCTTGGCAGAAGCACAACACCTATAAATCATTTCATTTGCTAAAAATATTGATCCGGGCTCCTGGATCGGCCATTTTGCCTGAACAGACTGTTGGATTTAGGCATTCTCTGTAGTGATTTTGTTTTTAACCAAATCAACCAATTGTTCCCCAGCACTCCGTTCGCAGACGTGCTGTTTCAGCGTCACATTATGTGACTTCGAGTCTGGACTTCATGGTGGCTTCCCAGTGCCTCTGTCCTCTTCACTGGCAGATGCTCTCCTTTTTCTTAACAGATAGAGTCTATATATTTACTATATTATTTATACCCAGATGAATATTTTGATAGCTACTTAGGACAATTTCACATCTAAAAGATGGACACCTCAATGGGAAAAAGATCATTCTCTGGAAACTCAATAGGATTTTTTTTAAATAATATAAAACAACGTGTATGTGCTTTCCCGGAATAAACTGAAAGTGTTGTCTTAGTAATTTTTATATACTGTTTTTAGTAGTTGGATAACATATTTTAATGCACTTTGTACATTAACAGGTTTTAAATGAAAGGGTCTAAAACTCATGGTCTCTAGGTACCTATAAATGCTACAGTTTGCCTTATGATGCTAATGTAAAGCATTTACCAGAAGGACAATATTTCCATGAACATAATGTTTTTCGATATAAAGCAGTTACTACTCAGATTTTCACTGCAAGCTGTTTAGGTGATGTTTTGACTATTTTTATAAGGACAATGAATCATGTTATAATTTTGTTGTGGAAGTCTGTTTGCTAACTTAAAAACATAGTGGATAGTAGCAGTTCCTATGTCCATGTTGTCATATTTACAAGAAAATATGTATATGGTGAAAGGCCACATTGTTTACTTTCATTGCTGTAATGATGTAGAAAAGATTTCCGTGTGGATTTTTTTTTTGAAAGTCTGAAAAAATATGCTATATACACTTGCCGCAGTACAATTCTTTAAATGGATCGGGGTCACTGTGTTTGTTTTTGAGGTCCTTACTTCAGAAGAAGCATCATAATTAAGGGGAGAAAGAGATGGCCATGCCAATTAAATGAAAACAACAAAATGGATGCAGTGCCAGCCGGGGCTCCTACGCTTACGTGAACAGTGCTGTTGCCATCTTGAGACTCTTACTACTTGTTGAACAAAAGCCCGCCTTTTCATTTGACACTGAGCCTCACAAATTACGACACAGCCAGTCCTCATTAACAACACACAACAACAGCAACACTCAGAAACATGGATACAAATGGAGACACCTGGATCCAATGTCAAAATGGCTGGCCATAGAATGCCAGTAGGAATCCCAATGGATTAAAATGAGAAAGGGCCTGGATGAAGATTTTCTTTCCAGCTTTTAAAGAAAATGACTTCACAAACAGCAAATATTAATGATGGTTTCTGCTGGAGAAGAGGAAAAGGGCAGATCATAAACAGGCATTTCATTATGGTACTGGTGTATTGACCCTAAAAGTCCTGCGGAACCGAACCAGCGCCCTCCAGTGAACGTGAAATTCCATTTTGGCTCCAGGCACATATGCACTGATTGCAGAGACACACATGTATGCTCATTTACATGAGCTTTTGGTGTTAGGAAGTTGATTTATCTGGCCTACCCTTAGAAAATGTTAAAAAGAAAATAAAGACAAGAATGGGGGAGGAAAGGTGTTTTCAAAAGAGCGCTTCTCCACAAGGAGACGATTTGTCAATGTCTGGAGTCAGTTTTTGGTTGTTCGAACTTGGGAAGGGTGCTACCGGCATCTAATGAGCAGAGACCAGGGATACTCCTCAACATCCTACAATGCACAGTACGGCCCCCACCACAAAGAATTGTCTGGCCGAAAATATGAGTAGTGCCGTGCATGAGAAACTCTTGTTCTTTGGGGATTTGTTAGAGCAAAACTCACAAATATTTTCTACATTTCCTGTCATTGATTCAATGCCTGAGATAGCAAAAAGAGAAGAAAGGGGCACACCAAAATCTTCACTGCAGTGGTGCCTTCACTTTCAAAATTATTTACAAAATCCTCACAAAATCTGAAATCTGCAAAGCAGTCCAAGCTAGTGTAAGCGGGAGTCCACTGATTAGTGTAACGAAAATCTGCTGGTGGTTTGCTGAGTCTGTAAATGGAAAGTCAGTTCTCTAAGCTGCTCCTTTCATCTGGACAAATTCAGTCCCTGGTACTAGAGTCACATTGCTAAGCCCTCACTCGGCCCAGGCTATTCTCACCATTGCTGTTGTTTTCTGGTTCAAAATAAAGTCATTTTGTGGTTTCAAGGTCCTCTGTCTCTGCCTGTCTCTGTTGCCTTTTCCTCATTTTGTGTTTGCACAGTCACGATCTCCACAAATACTTATCCAACTTCTGCTATTCTTTTTGTACTACTTTGCAACATGTAATTTGTTTTTCTTCTTACAATTCACTCACATCTACCATCCCACCACTCTTCAAAGACTCAAAACAGCACCCATGGATTTAAAAAAAAGCACAATATAAGAGAACCTATATGGGAATTGAGACCTGAAACAAGAAGAGTTTGATTTTGAATCATAGGTGGAATGGAGTGGCCGGGGAGACCAGAACGATTTGAGCAGAGGAGTGAGGGTCGGTACAGTGTGGTCTGGAACAATCCCAGCAGTTGGTCCATAAATCTATCCTCAGCCCCATCCTCTGGCTCACAGGACTTGCCTTCTCTCTTATTAGAGATGCAGGCCCTTTTGATCTAAGTCAGTGCTGTGCAGTGTGGTAATGGGTCTGCGGCATTAGCACCACCTGGGAGCTTGTTGGAAACGCCAGTTCTGCAGCCCAACCCCAGATCTACTCATCAGAACCTCGGGGGTCAGGCATAGGGAGCAGAACCCACCAAGGTGAGCTCTAACAAGCCCTCCAGGGGATTCTGATAGCAGCAAATTATTGAGAAGCGCTGCTCTGGAGGGTTTTATCTAGTCTCGTATCTCATAGAAAAATGCACTTAGATTCTAAAATGTGTTTTCAAGGTAATGTGCTTTAGAAGCAGCCTGATGTAATGCAGTGATGCTTAACTGCCTGATCATTAAAACCACTTTTCCCCCCCACAAATGCTGATTCCTAGATGCCATCCCAAAAGTTTGTGGATAAAGCCTAGAATGTGACCTAGCACCCTGTACCGTTTTGGGGAAGTGATTCTAAAGTGCCACCCGGATTAGCAGCCAATGCTATAGTCACAGGGCTCATCACCTTTCCTATAAAGGTCAGGCTGTGAGTATTTTAGGGTTTGAAGGCAACTACTCAACTCTCCACCTGTAGAGCAAAAGCCACCATAGAGGACATATAAATGAATGGCCGAGGCTGTGTTCCAATGAAACTTTACAAACAGGCATGGAGCTGCACTTGGCCTTTCTGTACTTCACCAACTGTTGCAGCAGATACAACACTGGACTGGCAGCATGAAGCCTTCAACACATGCTCTAACTTGCTCCTCACCCTCTGACCGCTCAGCCATGTCCCCTCATAGCCTCAGTGAGCTCTCAAGTCCTCTCAAACTTTTCCATATCAATTCTGAAATCACAGAATTTGTGTAGAATGAGAGTATTTAAGACAGGGTCACTAAGGATTATTAGATGATTCTTTTATTCAACAGAGTAGGGTGTGCCAGTTCTAATGATTAGCTTTGCCACCTTCAGAATTTTGACTTGAATCAGCCCTCCTCATAAGTGACAGGTTATAAAATATATTCCCTTTACTAAGAGTTTTGAAGTACATTTAATTTGAACTTTGAAACTGAACAGACACTGCTGTAATTAATCACCTTTCACATTAACTTGAATGGCATGTTATGCACTCCAGAGAGTAGCCTACCCTCTTTTTTAAATCATTTTTAAAAATATGTTGAAGAATGTAGTTGCTTGTGATTATAGTAGGATCATAAAAAGAGAGACACATGGAATTTGCCAATTCCTTTTCCCATGAATATCATTCTTACTGTGGGATTCACAATCAATAATGTAGCTGTCCTGTCTTAATATGTGTGATTCATGAAAGGAATTCAGGTCTTTCTCTGGATATTTTTCAGCCATGTTCTAAGATAATTATAAAAGTACTAGAGACCCATTGCAGGAAGATTCCTGCAAGAATAGGGCTTCCTGCGGTCTTAGCAAAGCTCCCTCCCTCTCTTCTGCCTTGCTCCCTTCTCTGCTGCCTTGCTCTCTCCCATCTCCACTGCCTTGCTCACTCCCGTCTCCCCCACCCCACTTCCTTACTTCTCCACAGCTTTAGTCCTTTCTGCAGTGCTTGGCTTCCTTCTACACTGTCTTCTGCACCAGGATATGCGAATTAACCGCCATCTTGGTTGGGTTAATTTGCATACTCACTCTGATTGGCTGGTGAACGTGGCTTGTAGGTATAGCAGAGGTGGGGTAAAGTTGCATATTACTCTTTTATTAGATAGGATGATCAAATAGGTAGTATAGTAATTAACAAGTAAATATGTCATGACTGAAAGCCAGTCACCAATTACGGAGAGACACAGAAAATAGTGAACATTGATTCTTTTGCATGATCTACTTATTCCCAAAGCTCAATTTTTTTATGTTCATTCAAAGCTGTTCAGTTTCAGCCAAATATTTCAGATAATAAAGTCTATCTCACCCCTTCCCTAAACTTATTCTCCCTTCAGCATCTGCCCTCTCTCACCTCTCTTCTGTCAAGTCTCTCAGAAGGTTGTTCAGATGTTCTGCTTCTGTTTCCTCAGCTCCCATTATACCTCCATACCTTACCACACTCCATCAGGCATTCTGAGTCTTTGCTCAAACAGTGCTTACTGATGTGAAAAGTAGTGTCTGCGTTAGTACATATGCTCATTGCTATTTGGCCTCATTTTGACATACAGCAGCTTTGGGGATGTTGACCACTTCAGTTTTTTTCCTAATATCTTCTTAGGCAATGCCATCTCCTTCTCCACCATTTTGTACAATTGCCACCAAATTTAAATATCTACATCTAATTTCTCTGCTGAGATCAGCCCCATATACTGACCTCTAGTATGTCTAAAGGACACCTCAAATTTGACATGCCCAAAACTGCACTAATGATCTCTCCCTAGAACCTTGCCCTATCCAACCAGTTTTATGAATCAAAAACCAGAAATTCATGTTTTATGTCTTCCTTGCCCACCATGCCCATTGATCACCAAGTCCTTTTGATTTTCATTGTTTTTATTATTTATTTGGGGTGGGGAGAGAAACATCGATGTGAAAGGGTCACATTAATCGACTTCCCTTGCACACCCCACACTGGAGATTGAGTCTGAAACCTGGGTATGTGCCCTGAGCAGGAATCAAACTGGTGGCTTCTCAGTACATGAGATAATGTTCTTTAACTGATTTACACTTCTCCACATCTACACAATGACCTCCAAGTTCAAAGTTTCATACCTCTGCCTCCACAGCTAATATAACCAGCTAACTGAAATTGAACTTATATGATTGTCACTTGTTGGCTCAGCTCATCTTACATGACAACAATCCAGGTGCCAATAAAATGAGCTCCAGGGCACCACTATCAATTTGGCCTTGGAGTAGATCACCTCTGACTTTGGTGCCCCACCTTCTGGATAGTTCCACCCAATTTCCCAGAACAGACTCCCAGTTCTTCAAGACAGTATCACAGGGTCCCAGCCTCCGTTCTCATTTCTTCTCTGTAGCTGGATTCTGTCCTTGAACTCCCTCTGACATGATCTTCAGCATATACTGTGAACTTCATAGGCAGCAGCAGCCCTCCACTTGGAATTTTACCCAATGCCTATGTTTCCAGCTTGCTCAACTTGACCTTAAATCATCAACTGGTTTTGCTGCCATGCTTATTTGTGGGGTTGATTTCTCTGTTTCCTTCATTATTTCAGAGCTGTTCCCATATTCCCAACTCTGTTTACTTGCGGCCCTTTTAAACAGACTGGTCACACCCACATTTCACAAAGATATAGTGACTCGAGAACAACTCCAGGCTCATCAATCCTATACTATTTTTAAGCAAGAATCTGACTTTAAACAATAAATATATTATCAAGTTCCAAAATGGTGGCAGAGTAAGTGGGGGCTACACTGACATGCTCCCAGGACAAAACTGGAATTATAACCAAAATATAGAAAAACTATCCTGAATAATCAACTGAAGACTAGCTGGAGAGAACCCTGATAACCAAGGACAGAAAGTGGAAACCACATAGAGACGGGTAGGAAGTGCAGAGGCATGAAAAGGGCTGTCCAGCCTCCCACAGACAGCACCTGAAGTTCCAGAGGGATATCACAGCTGTGGGGGGTTCCCACGGAGAACTCTAGAGTCTAAACCCAAGCTGGGATCCCTAGCCCAGAGAACCAAAACTGAGAAAGGTGGCCACATAACATCAGGATGCGAAAAGCAGCAGAACTGTCTGCCAGGGAGAGATGGCTGGAAATGCAGGCACTCACTTAAAGGGCCAACACATAAAATTTTGAGTGCAGCCATTCACCTTGGGCTTTGGCAGAGAAAGGGCAAATTGGACTAGAGCTGTGTGAGCAGAATCCAGGGTTGGAATTTTGGGGGTTAGAGATCAGAAGACAGCCACTCTGATTTCCTGTGCTGAGTCATTCTCACATACTGCAGAGGACAACTTTCTCCAGCAGACCTTTACCATCCAGGCCCAGGGGGAGGAAGCAATTGTCCTACCCTGTTAGAAAACCTCTAGTCCCACCCTGTGGTTGATAGCCTGAAGCTAATCAAGACTGGGACTAATAGACTAGAGGCAGAGGTGGATCTCTGGAGGCTTTGAATCTTTGCCTGATTTTCTGGGCCTGGGGATAGGAAAAGCAGACCTTGGTGCACAGCTTGTTCCTTCCCAAGGGTACCCAGCCCCAGAAGACAAAACCATAAGCTGTGGATTGCTAATAGCTCCAAACAGGGTACTTAGAGCCAGTCACAAACAGAATATGACATTGTCCTGGACCAGAGATTGAGTCATAGCAGATCTATCTAATACACAGACACAAAACCAAACAGGCATCCAAAAATACAAGCGCCCCTGCCCCGCAAAAAAAACAACAAGATAATTCTCCAGAAGAAGAGCTAAATGAAATGGAGATAAGAAATTTATCAGATTCAGATTTCAGAATAATGATGAAAAGAATGCTCAAAAGCATGATAAAATATATAGTAACTATGAAAAAAGACCAATCACAAATGAAGAATGGCGTAACACTAATAAAGACCAAACTGGAAGGAATATACAGCAGATTTGGGGAAGGGAAACTGAGGACCAGATCAGTGAATTAGAAGACAGGGTAGAAAAAAATCAACCAATCAGAGAACCAAAAAGAAAAAAACAATTAAAAAACAGGAAGACAGCTTAAGAGAACTGTGGGACAACATGAAACGTAATAATATTCACATTACAGGAGTACCAGAGGGGAAGGAAATGATCAAGGGATAGAGAAACTGTTTGAAGAATAATAGCATAAAACTTTCCTAACTTGGTGAAGGAAAAACTTACACAAGTTCAGGAGGCACAGAGAGTGCCAAGCAAGAAGAACCCAAACAGGCCCATTCCCAGACACATCATAATTAAAATGCCAAAAATTAAAGAAAATCTTAAAGGCAGTAAGAGGAAAGCAATTTGTTACCTACAAACGAGCTCCCATAAAGTTGTCAGCTTATTTTTCATCAGAAATGCTATAGGCCAGAAAGGAATGGCATGAAATACTCAAGGTAATGAAAAAGAAGGATATGAAATCAAGATTACTATATCTAGCAAGGCTATAATTCAAAATAGATGGTGAAGTAAAAAGCTTCCCAAACCAAAAAAAAAGGGGGGGTGGTAAAGGAGTTTATCACCACCAAATCAGCACTACCTGTAATGCTAAAGAGAATGCTTTAATGAGAAACATAGTCATAAAGGATTAAAATGGTAATAAATAAGTACCTATCAATAACCTTAAATATAAATGGATTAAATGCTCCAATTAAAAGATATAGGGTAGCTGAAAGCATGACTCCAATATATGCTGTCTACAGGAGAGCCACCTCAGAACAAAAGACTCACACAGGATGAGAGAGAAGAGATAGACTTTTTTTGTCATGTAAATTGGATTTGGAAAAAAAATCTGGGGTAGTAATACTCGTATCTGACAAAGTAGACCTCAAAATAAAGGCCATAATAAGAGGACAAAGGTCACTGCATGATACTAAAGGGATTGATCCAGTAAGAGAATATAACCCTGGTAAACATATATGCAATATATATATGCACACACACACACTTCTGGAGGACCTTAAGGAAGAAATAAACAGAACAGAGTCATAGTAGGGGACTTTGATACCCTGCTGACTTAGCTAGATAGATCTTCCCAGACAAAAGGTTAACAAGGAAACAGTGACTCTAAAGGACACAGTGGATCACATGGATTTAATTGAAATTTATGGAACATTTCACCTGAAAGCTGAAGAATATACATTATTCTCCAGTGCACATAGGTCATTCTCAAAGACAGAGCACGTGTTAAGACACAAAACAAGTATCTACAAGTCAAGAAGATTGAAATCATATCAAGCATCTTCTCAAATCACAACGGAATGAAATTAGAAATCAGCTACAGTAAAAATACTCAAAAACATTCAAACACTTGGAGGATAAATAGCATGGTAATAAACAATGAATAGTTCACAAATGAGATCAAGAAATAAATAAAATCTTCCTGAAAACAAATGAAAATGAACACACAACAATCCAAAATCTCTGGGAGACAGCAAAAGCAGTCCTAAGGGGGAAGTTCATAGTACTATAGACCTACCTAAAAAAAATGATAATAAACTATTTAACCCTACAACTTAAATAGAAAGAGAACAACAAAAAAGGCCCAGAGTAAGTTGAAGAAAGGAAATAATAATGATTGGAGCAAAAATAAATGACATAAAGATTTAAAAAAATACAAAAGATCGATGAAACCAAGACCTGATCTTTGAAAGGATAAACAAGATTGATGAACCATTAGTCAGACTCATCAAGAAATAATGGCAGCTGAAACCGGTTTGGCTCAGTGGATAGAGCATCAGCCGGTGGACTGAAAGATCCCAGGTTTGATTCCGGTCAAGGGCATGTACCTTGGTTGTAGGCACATCCTCAGTAGGGGGTGTGCAAGAGGCAGCTGATCAATGTTTCTAGTACATCATGAGGTCAGAACTGGGATGTTGGTGGTTGAAGCAGCCCCCACCTGTTAGTCCTAAGAAGATTCATTGATTGGCTTTTACTGGTGTTTCCTGGCTGGGGGAGACAGGTGTATCTTATGATTTTAACCTTAATGAAAGGAATGGTAAAGCCAGAGCAGGGAGTAGTTCTGCCACTACAGTTGGACTACCGCCTGGCCCCCATTTCCCAAATTAATATTTTTCTAAGTCTCTTTATTCATTTGTGTGTGGCCTTCTCCAGAAACCTGAACCCTGAATCACACGGGACATAAAAGGGGTTCCCACATTTTGGCGGTAAAGAGGATGGTACAGATGCCTGAGAACGTCTTTCTTGCCATCCTAGTAGTGATCAGCTGTACGGTAATGTTATCTGGGCAAAATAGGGCATATGGGGAAGTATTTTTAACATATGTTTCTGACTCTTCATGGGTAAGAACCCTTATGTGGGCTGATCCCCGCCTAATGTAGTCATCAATAATACCAAACATTTTGGTTCATTCAGGAGGAACATGGGTGGGGCAAGAAAGTATAATTACACAGGTGTCACCACCCAGTTTTCCTTTTGTATAACAAAATCAAACCACTGCTTCTTTGTGTGTAAAATTTGAGAGGTTTCTGGCTTGCATAGATACTAAGGAAGTAGGGGACTATCACTACTTGCTCTTGGAAGAGGTGCAGAAAATGTAATTAGACCTTGTATATACAAAAAGAAATTGACAGCCAGTCAAAAATTGAGTTGTCATGGCCTAGACTAAAGAATATCCTTACATGATATTATTTTACAATGTCATTATAATTTTTGATACTTTAAAACAGCATATTATATAATTATTCCAAACAAACTTATAAACAACATTTTTGAATGATTGGTAGTAAATTTAAAATGGATATGAAAGGATTTAATTCCTTCCACTGTGTGGAAGGCTCCTTGGGAAGGCATCTGAATATTGTATATTGGCCTCTCTTGCCTTTTTGCCAAGATGGACCCTTTTCTTACAATCTAATAGCCTATAGCTATTATTTGAGCTTTTTATTCATCCTGAGGTTAAAACCTCGTAGTGGCTAGTACCATGGACCTGTCTCTCACCCAATGGTATGAACTGGGCCCTCTCTGGAGAAGAAACCTGAGTTTCCCAAGATCTGATATCAGTGCCAGGGTCCCGCCACTGGCTGAGGTGGGATCCCAAGGCAGGTGCTGGGCGTGGAGGCCACCGGGGCATAGACTATCAAGGAGACAGAACTGAACCTCACATCACCCATCTTTTCCCCGGAGAATGGCTGGTTAGCCAGAGACAGGTAAGATTCCTCAGGGAAAGAACAACCTAAGACAGGCACAGTCACAGAGGGGCCATCAGGAGAAAACTTTGGGTCAACAGAGGTGGGGCATAGACCCCCCCCCCCCAACTATGCAGGGGCCTAAACTTTAGCCCCTTCTGAGGGAGGTCTCTTGTCCCATGGCTGCTTTGCTTCCCACACCCAGCTCAGATTGGGAGCTGGGTAACAGACAGAGGTTTGGCCAAGCTCAGATTGGGGCCTAGGCAACAGAGACTTGACCAACAGCAGCTGCTCTATATCTAAATCAAGCCTAGCACCAGGAAAGCTCAGGGGCTACTCAAGAATGAAAATAATCCTTTCTATTTATAGGGCAAACTAAGATTGTTATTAGGGTATTAAATTTGTCAGTAAAATAGTAATCAAATTTTCAGATTAATTTAATTGGCTAATCGAAATAAGTAAATATTCAGGAAGGTTTAATTGTACTAGATAAAAAGCTGTTCTTAAAGTATTAACTAAAATTTCTATTGGTAGTTCATTTCATGGTAATATTGGTTAACATGCGATGAACCTAAAGCAGTCATATTTTTGTGCAAAAGAATAAAATTTAAAGTTATCAAGACTGCATTATAAATTTTCCAAAAGCCTCCTAATAAATAAATAAAAAGGGGGGATAGTGGAGTAATATGATGTAAGGAAAATTATTCTGTAAGTAAATTACTTCTAGAAAAGTTTTTTACTTAAAAAATTAATTTCTATTTGTAATGTTAACAGCAAGACACCTATGAAAAACACATGGTGTCAAAATAGATCAAGGGAAAATCATTTGGGCAAGGATGGAAAGAATTCTGAGTCAAATTTGCAAAAAGGATTCTTTTGTTAACTTTTGGTCGAGAATGTGTTTGTATATTTTCAGAGGACAACTTCAAGACCATGTAGATTAAAAATAGCCCAGAGATGGAAGACGCTGATGATGCTTTGCCAACTGTGTGGCGCTGCAGGTTGCTCAGGACTAGACTGGAGAGGGTTGGACCTGCATTGTCATCATTTGTCCACCATATAGATATTACTACTGACATGTATACATGGAGAACTGTTGGACATCAAAATTGGGACTTAAGCATTTTATTCTTATATGTTTATTTCTAAATCTGTAGATTTTTCAAAGGAAAAAAATGGGGGGGGATGCCACAAGCCAATCATTGTTTTAATGGTAGAGAGTGTGGACAGGGAGTTTGGAGGAGGGCTGGTGAACCTTGATTGCTCTGAGGGGTCAGAGCTGGGATGTTGGTGGTTGAAGCAGCCCCCACCTGTTAGTCCTAAGAAGATTCATTGATTGGCTTTTACTGGTGTTTCCTGGCTGGGGGAGACAGGTGTATCTTATGATTTTAACCTTAATGAAAGGAATGGTAAAGCCAGAGTGGGGAGTAGTTCTGCCATTAGAGTTGGACTACTGCCTGGCCCCCATTTCCCAAATTAATATTTTTCTAAGTCTCTCTATTTATTTGCGTGCAGGCCTTCTCCAGAAACCCGAAGCCTGAACCTGGGACCCTGAATCACACTGGATGTGAAAAGAGTTCCCACACCTTCTCCCTTTCTCTCAGTAAAAAAAATCAATAAAATATATTTTTAAAGGAAATAACGAGAGAAGACCCAAATAAATAAAATCAGAAATGAAAGTAGTGAAGTAACAACTAACATCACAGAAATACAAAGGATTGTAAGAAAATACTATGAGCAACTATATGCCAACAATCTGGATAATGTGGATGAAAGGGGAAAATTCCTAGATAAATAAAATCTCCCAAAACTGAATCAGGAAGAATCAGAAAAACCTGAATAGGCTAGTAACAACTGAGGAAATTGAAGCAGTAATCAAAATACTACAAATAATAGACCTGGTTCAGACAAATTCACAGGGGAGTTTTACCAAATACTCAAAGAAAAACTAACACCTATCCTCCTCAAACTATTCCAAAAAATTCTAGAGGAAGGAATACTCCCAAGCTCTTTTTATGAGGCCAGCATTATCCTGATTCCAAATTCAGATAAAGACACTGCAAAAAAGAGAATTACAGGCCAATATCCCTGATGAACATAGATGCTAAAATCCTCAACAAAATATTAGCAAATCAGATCCACCGATATATTAAAAGGATCATACATCATGACCAAGTGGAATTTATTCCAGGGATGCGAGGCTGGTACAGTATTTGCAAATCAATAAATGTAATACAACACATAAACTGAAAGACAAAAATCACATGATCTTATCTGTAGATGCAGAAAAAGCATTCAACAAAATTCAACACCAATTTCTGATAAAAACTGTCAGCAAATTGAGAATAGAGGGATCATACCTCAACATAGTAAAGACCATATATGACAAACCTACTCAAGGACAAAAACTAAAACCATTTCCCCTAAGAACAGGAACAAGACAGGGATGTCTGCTTTCATCACTCTTATTCAACATAGTATGGAATTCCTAGCCACAGTGATCAAACAAGAAGAAAACATACAAGGCATCCAAATTGGAAAGGAGGAAGTAATATTCTCATATTTGCAGATGACATGATATTGTACATAGAAAACCCTAAAGACTCCACCAAAAATTACTAGCTGAAATAAAGGAATTCAGCAATGTAGCAGGTTACAAAGTTAATGTCTAGAAATTGATGGCATTTTTATACACTAGTAATGAATTCTCAGAAAAAGAAACTAAAACAATCCCATTTACCATAGCAACAAAAAAAATAAGATGCCTAGGAATAAACTTAACCAAAGAGGTAAAAGATTTGTACTTGGAAAAGTACAGGATGTTGAAAAAAGAGATAGAGGAAGATATAAACAAGTGGAAGAATATACTGTGTTCATGGATTGGAAGAATTAACATCATTAAAATGTCCATACTACCCAAAGCAATCTATAGATTCAATGCAATCCCCATTAAAATACCAACAACATATTTCACGGAACTAGAACAAATACTCCAAAAGTTTATATGGAACCAAAAAAGACCCCGAATAGTTTCAGCAGTCTTGAGAAAGAAGAAAATAGTTGGAGGGTTCATAATGTCAGATATCAAGTTATACTACAAAGCCACTGTAATCAAAACAGCCTGCTACTGGCACAGGAACAGACAGATAGATCAATCCAGAGACTCTTAAGCATGGAACAGACTGGGGAATCTCAGAGTGATGGCAGGAGTGGATGAGTGGGGGGGAATTGGTCAACAAAAGAACATGTATGTATATATGCATAAGTCATGAACACACACAATAGGGTGGTGAAGGCCTGGGGTGGGGGTGGGCTAGAAGGGGCTAATGGGGGTAAAAATGACATATGTAATACTTCCAACAATAAAGTTTTAAAATAATTATAAATATATCAATGGATTAAAAGTAACAGAATGACAAATGATATAGCATGCAAACGATAATCAAAAGAAAGCTTCAGTAGCTGTATTGGTAGCAGACTATGTAAACATCTAAACAATGAACATTTCCTGGGGGTCAATTTGCTTAATAAATACAGCCTAATTTCTTCCTATTACCATTTGATTTCACCCCCAAAAGAATGAGAGTAAGAGCAATGACGGGATCAGTTGAAGAAACAGTGTCTAGAGTTGGAAAATTTGGAGCAAGCCTATCTAAATGGTGTTGGCTATGCAGCCTTTTGGTTGGGCCTACTGCTTTGTGGAGTCTTGTCAGCCAGTAAACAGGTTACTGTAGATGGTGACAAAGATGAATAGCCTTGGTTTAAATTCCCACGTCAAGCCTTGGGGTTAGTCCAGCTCGGTGAGGCCAGGTTCAGAAGCAGCAAGAGACACAGACAAGAATGAGTGTCCAGCTGTCAGTGTGGAACTGAGTCCAATCAAGCCTTCTGACCTTTGGCCCCTGGGGAATTGGTCCACACAGGGAAAGGAGGGGAGGTGTCCAAATGGCAGCATCTGTTATCGGTTGCCTCTTGCTCCCTCCCTGCATTCCAGACCTGGCACTCAGGACATCCTGAAATGGAGAAGGTTGCTGTTGGGGTGTGTTTGAAACCTTCAAATGATTGACTGGAAGCAGAAGTGCCAGAGCATGAACCCTCAACCCTGGAGTTCATGGGGGCCAACCAGCCTGCAGAGCCCAAGCCCTTGATCCCGCCGGACAGGCAGTTCTCATTAAGCGATGCAGCAGGATTTGGTGAAAAAAAAAAAAACAGAAGGCTGCTTGCTCCCTCCTGGGCTTGGTTTCTAGGTCCTGAAATACATGTATTTTTTAAATTTCCAAGTCAATCAATCTTTTCTTGGTGGAACTGTTCAGGCAATGCTAACATGTATTGAGCAGGGGATGAGGGTACAAATGTCCTCATATATGGCCATGTGGGAAACATCCCAGGCATGGAGGACATGCACAGAGAAACCCCACAGACCTCCCATGCCCTGCAGAGCACCAGCTGGAGAGACTCTGCTGGAGCCACACAGAAGCGGCACTCTGGGCTTCTGTTTGAATGGCTTCGGAGAGTGGCCGCACACACCGGGGCAGTCGCTTGCAAAGGCAGCTCGTGCTTCCTGAGGATTTTGCCGTTGAAGCCAGGAAGTCCTCAGGGACAGGGCTGATGGGAGGAAAATCAGCACAGCTCATGATAGCATCTGAGACACAAATGTGAACAATTTTCCTTGATGCTGTCAGGCAGGCGCAGCCATCAAAAACATCACCAAAGTAGAACGGCCAGGCCCTGGGTTTGCAGAAAAATTCCACTGCAGGGAGACTGAAATCATGACACCTTTCCAGCCCTGGAAGGAAATGAGATGACTGAGTGTTAAAATGCCCTGGTGAATTGGGTAAAAATGAGGAAGTTGTTCATTCTTGCTAATTACCGTCTGGGTGTCAAGTTTTCATTTTCAATTTAGGCAGGATATTACCAGCTTTGTTTGCTTATGTATTTTGGGGTTAAGGAGATTACCAAGTCTAATCTTCCGCCCTCGTGGACACACAGGGCACGAAAGCCAGTATCTGTTGAATATATTCTCCATAAATGTTCTTCTCCCCTCTTCCACTCGCTCTTTTTTTTCCCCAATATATTTTATTGATTTTTTACAGAGAGGAAGGGAGAAAGTCAGAAACATTGATCAGCTGCCTCCTGCACACCCCCTCCTGGGGATGTGCCCACAACCAAGGTACATGCCCTTCACCAGAATCGAACTTGGGACCTTTCAGTCTGTAGGCCGACGCTCTATCCACTGAGCCAAACCGGTTAGGGCTCCACTCGCTCTTTGGACCAGCTCCTCTGGACCCTATGTTCAGCGTTGTCCAGTCTTTTCCTTGCTGTCCTTTCTGTAAAACTGAGCTTCTCCACGTTGGCACTGTGAACATGGGGGTTGGTAATTCCTTGTTGGGGCGCAGTCCCGTGCATTGTAGGATGTTTAGAAGCATCCCTGGTCTCTACCCAGGGCACCAGTAGCGCCTCCTAACAACTGTGATGACCAAGTATGTCTGGGGACAGTGTCAAATGTCCCCTGAGGTGTGGAACATGATCACTCCTGTTTGAGAACCATGGGCCTAGGTGAACATTTTAATCCTAATATGAATGTTCCATCATTATAATGTTCTATCATTATAACATTCCTTCTGTCCACAGAATCTTTTCATGTCTCCTTTCTATTCCTTCCTTGCTCCCAGGCTACTGAGTCACTCGTGGAGTGTCTGTTGAAAATGCAGCTCAACGTCCAGCTCAATGTCCCCAGTATGCCCAGGGTGCCATCAGTAAAGGCAGGAGAGAGGGGTGTGGGATGTGGAAGGAACACACACCTCCAGCTTCTCCTTGGTTCTAGAAGCTACCAGTAAACAAATATCCAAGAGATCGGACTCTAGGTATTCCAGGAATTCACAAATTATTATTCCTGCAAAAAAAAAATATTGAAGCTACAATGTGTTTTTTTTAAATGCATAAAAGGAGTTTACTTATGCTCTCCAGTTATTTTTTGCACACAAACATGGATTATTTCTAGACTTCCTTGCAGCACAGGAAATACTGGCAGCCTCACATTCCAAATTAGCCCTCAAGGCAAGACACTGCCTTCGGTCATGGTCATACTACTGCTCTGTTGTCAGGAAATTAAGCTACCTTCCCAAGGCTAACAGAGAACAGTTGTTTGTCTCTTTGTTTGCTAACAGCTTGAAACATTCTACATAGAATGGGGGAGGGTTGCTTTTTGAAAGGATACAGTAGCATAACTATTATATTTTTCTTTCTTCCTCCTTTGCACAGTTCAGAAGAACTCACCCATTTCTGCCTTCCCCTGAGGAATTTTTTCCCATGAGAACATAAGCTTCCTGAAGGTTGAGATTGTGTTTATCACGTTTTAATATTTCTAGTGCCTAACACAGCCCCTAGTTTTTTTTTTGTATGTCCTCAGTGGATGTCTACTACAAGTAGGAAGAAAAGAGGAGAAAGGGAGGGAAGAAAGAAGGAAGAAGGGAAGGGAGAGAGGAAGAAAGGAAGGAAGGGAAGGACAAAGAGAGAGAGAAAGGGAAGAAAGGAAAGATGGAAGAAGGAAGGAAAATGGAAGTAAAAATCGGAAGGGAGGAGAATACCAGTGTTAGATTTATATATCACAAATTTATTCCAAGATGTGAAAAATGTACACAACTAACAGTAAGCCTAACGCACTCTCATTTTTTGCCAAATAACCCAGAGAGTAGTAGTGCCACTGGCATCCAGCAGCTCTTGCAGAACAAAGAGAAGTGATGTACTGATGTATATGGTCCAAGAGATGCAGTGGAAAGAAAACTGACTGCAAAAGAAAATAAGCAACTGTGACAAGTCAATTGCTGGTCAGCTTTTTGATGACACACATTCTCATTGACTTAATAATAGAAAAGAGAACAAAGACAAATTCTGCTTTGGAACCATACAAAAAGAAACAGAATTAGAATGAAACAAGTTTAAAAGTCCTCCAATCCAACCCATGACCTTTAAGCAAAGTCAAAAATTCTTCTTTATTTTCCTTTTCTACAGATTTTTGAAGGCAACTCTACTTCTTGAAAGACCCTCTTTAATTCTGTTTTCTCCAGTCCAGTAATGTATATTTATTGAAGAAAACTTTGAAAAATATGAAAGTACATAAAGGAAAAAAAAAGGGGGGGGGAAGCAAAATAAATGCCCATGGTGTTCCAGGAATTATTTAATCAATGAAATTTTTCATTTCTGAAAACCCCCATTTCTGCTACATATTATATATGAATCATTCTGCCTTTACATCCTGATTCAAGACCCAATGCTTTATTCGTCATTAATGAGAAGTGTTGTATATTTTTGAAGTGTGTTTAAAAGTCTTATTTTAGGACGTGGGCCAAAAGGCAAGGTTCTCCAACTCATTAACCTGCTCCATAAACTTTAAACCACTGTTTCCTACGGGAGAAAAACATACCTGGGAATAGAGTTACTATTTTAATTCTTTCCTTCTATTTCAAGACTGGTCTATCCCCATTTCATCTGAATGAAAATTACTTGAGAATGTTTCCTCCCTTGTGCAATAGGGACTTAACAATTTAATTCTGGTCAAGAAATCCAATTGCTTCAGTCGCTCAAAGAACCAGAAGCTAAACACAAATTAAGAACCAAAGGAAATCTGTCATGATGGTGGAGGGCGACCCATGGAGGGTGCTGCCAATCAGAGGGACCTCTGGATAGAGCACACCTTCTGACCTCGTTAACTCTGGGGGGACTTCTCGGGCTTCTGCCATAAGAAGGAGCATGGCCCCCAGTGTTTGTCCACAGCTATCTCCCAACCGGTGCCTTTCCAAAGAGGAAAGGGAATTGTTGGGTTCTGTTCATATGCATTTCATTTGTTTTTCCACTTCAGGATTATGTTCTTTGGCTGGGAATTTGGGAATTATGCTTCTGCAGGCCTGAAAGCCATCACTTCTCCAACTTATCCAGGTGGGAGCTGGTGTTAAGGCCACTCAAGGAGACTTCTCAGCTTCCAGGGGGCCTGCAACCAGGGCTTACTGCTCTGCTCAGGGAAAGCCTGCTCATTGATCTGGAGGGGGCTGCTTTCCTAGACCTTGCCCTGGGCCCATGCCCACATTTTAATGACACACTGGAGCCAAGAACTTTGGCTGATTGGGAAAACTATATGCATGCTTGGGGCTTTTTAGTCATAAAAAGCCTTTGCAGGCTTTGTTCCCAGGCTGTTTCCACCTTGGCCTTGGGATTCTGAGCTAAATAGTCTGCACACTGTTATCAATGGTCAAAATATTCTGCCAACGTATTAGGGCTCTCCCGTGTGGTCTGGCCTTGCACAGAATCAATAAAAGACATAACCTCTGTCTCGAAGACCTTGTGCCCCGAAAGCCTGGTAAGCATATGTAGATAAGAATGCCGACAATCAATCATGGACCAACATCTGAAATGTAGTAAAACCTTGTTAGCCCTACTGTTGCTGATCGCAAATAGCATGTAATTCAAAGCAACTGCTGTTCCTGCCCTCCATTGTTCTTTAATGAATATATTAAATAACTCTAAACTGGTGGTGGGAGGTTTATTTTTTCAGGTCCCTGGCATTTCAAATTTTTAGGATGCTGATCTAATTTTATTTTCATTATTAAGTAACCAATATTATTTTTCTGTATCCACCACTCAAGTTCTCCGTAAGAATTTTTTTCCCATTGGAGCTACAATGGCATTAGTGTTCTCATTAGAAAGCTAAGTCTCACATTGTCCCATGTAATTGTGAATGTCACTTAGAAATCCAAGTGGATCAGCAACTCCATTAATTACAGGAATTTTTATCTGCTTTTTAAAATGATATGTTTATTGCAGAATGTTTTGAGAATAAAGAATGGCACAAAGGAAAAACAAGAAAGCATGTCCATGATCCCACACACAGAAAAAAAAAAAACGCGTTTATTTACCTTAAGGTCATGGAGATGTTTACCAGAAGAGATGGAGAGACACAGAAAGGGAGAGAGGGAGATCCCTTATTGTCTGCTCTTTTCACTTATCAAAAGAATTAATACCTCTTTATACTAATTTGAATCCAGAGTAGAAAATTCAGTCACTGTTGCCAACATCATAAGGAACTCTATTTTCCACAAAGTAGAATTCATGATAAATTATACACAACTCCCACCTCAATTCCTGATGTAAAGAGAAACTCATTCTAGAATGGCATCTTACGCAGGAAGTGAAAGTGCAGGTTGAGTCCCAATGGCAATTTGATATGCTCAGTGCTATAATGGAGGAGATTGTGTTAAACCAGTGGTACTCAATTTGGGGTGATTTTGTCCCCCACGGAACATTGGCAGTGTCTAGAGGCATTTTTAGCTGTTATAACCTTTGTGGTAGTGGTTGGGGGCAGGGGTTGTGCTAACTGGCATCCAGAGGGCAGAGACCAGGGATGCTGCTAAACATCTTACAGGGCACAGGACAGTCCCTTCTCTCCAACAAAGAATGATACAGCCCCAGCTGCTCACAGTGCTGGAGTTGAGAAACTCTGAGTTAGACTCATTCCATACTTACCACAGAGAATCACAATTTAACAGGCCACACAGATGCAGAGAGAACAAGAGACCAAACTGCCTGCCTTTCTGATGACTTGGTGGGGGGACAAAATTCTGACAGTGTGCACAGTGATCAGCAAACTCGTTAGTCAACAGAGCCAATTATCAACAGTACAACGATCGAAATTTCTTTTGAGAGCCAAATTTTTTAAATGTAAACTTCTTCTAACACCACTTCTTCAAAATAGACTGGCCCAGGCTATGGTATTTTGTGGAAGAGCCACACTCAAGGGGCCAAAGAGCCGCATGTGATTCTCGAGCCACAGTTTGCTGACCATAGGTGTAGCATGTTTAAAAGCACTGGTGTGAAGATAAAATGTGTATAAAATAGTGTAGTGCCTGGCATACTGTATGTGGCTCAACAAATGGTCACTGTTACCATTGTGGGCTAAACCCAGTAACTTATGACACTTGGCCTCCAACCTGAGACGCACACTTGACATGTCCTCTAGCCACAAACAAGTCAATAAAGGGCTCTGGAGAAAAAGTGGAATCATTTCTTTAAGAGTTCATTTGTGTTCCAAATAAGAGCAATACATCATGTGGATGGAAGCCCTGTTTTGGTTACCATTGTTCTATAATCATGGTATAATCAAGTGGTCTTAAGAAATTCTTCAGGCTATGGACTGTTTTCCCAATGTTAAACACCTTCTAATGACAAATGCTAAATGAATTTGTGGTAAATGTTGTAATGATATTCTGTTGAGCAGTTTTCCAGCCAAGTAAATCTTTGGCTTTAGAATTCTAGACAGCTATCATCTGGCTGTCCTTCTCGGCATTAACTAATCACCAGTGAAAAATACAACTGTCATTCACAAATCATATCAAAGATGGGAACAGCTGGAATCAAATTCAAGAGACTGCATCATTTTATCATCTTGACATTAATCATTCTACATGGATAGCACAGGCAATCTGGAGCAAGAAATAATTTATGTTGCAATATAAACATTAACCATTTAGGCCTGGGAGACTCTCGTCCTCCTCCCAACCCAGAACACCCCTAGAGACTCAAGTCCAAGGATTACATGAAAATGTTTTATGAAACATTATAAAGTAGCTATGAGAGCTGCGGAAAAAAAAACCCATATAAACAAGGCTGAGTTATCTGATCATCTTGGTTAGGAGTCAGCAAACTACAACTTGTGGACCAAAATCCTGCCCACTGCCTGTTTATCCATGGCCTTTGAGATTAAAATTTGGTGATGTGAAATTTACATAAAATTCAAATTTCATTGTCTGTAAAGAACACTTTATTGGCACACAGCCATGCCCATTTGCTTACTTATTGTCTATGGCTGCTTTCCTTCTAAAATGGCAGTGTTGAGTAGTTTCAACAGAGACTATATGGCTCACAAGTTCCAAAATATCTACCTGGCCTTTTACAGAAAAATGCTTCCAACCCTGATCTAGTGAGTCAAGATTATTTTTTCTATGCAATAATGACAAACCCTACTAAATATCTGTTGGTTTTTACCTGCCTTACCACTGCCCTCCAATAGAATAGCACCCCAGTATCCTGATGGGCAATTACATCTATCCTGTGGTGAGTGGTCTTGGTGAAAAATAATTCCCATCTCACCCAGCCAATATGTCTTCTATTTTCATCTTAGTGTCCTTTGATCTGCACCTATAACTTTAAGGAGGCCTCCCTATGAATCCTTCATGTATTCATTTGACAAATATCTATGGAGCAGCTCTTATTTTCAGGCACGGTGCTAGGCTCTGCACAAGGTAGATCAAGTCCTAGCACCCATGGAGTGTATCTATCTAAAATAGATGATAAACAAGCAAACAAATATTTAAACAAGTAACTTCAGATAGTGCTAAGTGTTACAAAGACAATCAATGTAGCTATCTGACAAGGAATGGGAGAGATTGGCTAATGTAAATTGGTAGACAGAAATGGTACCACCAAGGAAGCCATGTGAAATATGGACTGCCCATTGACAGTGACCTGGAAATATCAAATATATATTTGACATTTTCAAGCTCAAATGAGACATTAAGCCTAAAGATAGAAAATTGGAAGTCTATAAGGAGAAATTTAAATACCTGAGCATCTAAGGAGTGGAGGATAGAAGGAAATGTGATCTCCAGTGAAACCAGAGGATGCCGAAACTGGTTTGGCTCAGTGGATAGAGCATTGGCCTGCGGACTGAAAGGTCCCAGGTTGCTGGAAGCCAATCATTGTTTTGATGGTAGAGAGCTGTGGACAGGGAGTTTGGAGGGCTGGTCAACCTTGATTGCTCTGAGGGGTCAGAGCTGGTTACTGGGATGTTGGTGATTGAAGCAGGCCCCACCTGTTAGTCCTAAGAAGATTCATTGATTGGCTTTTACTGGTGTTTCCTGGCTGGGGGAGACAGGTGTATCTTATGATTTTAATCTTAATAAAATGAATGGTAAAGCCAGAGTGGGTAGTAGTTCTGCCACTAGAGTTGGACTACCGCCTGGCCCCCATTTCCCAAATTAATATTTTTCTAAGTCTCTTTATTCATTTGCGTGCAAGCCTTCTCCAGAAACCCGAACCCTGAACAGGGGACCCTGAATCACGCAGGACGTGAAAAGGGTTCCCACAACAGGTTCAATTCCAGTCAAGGGCAAGTATCTTGGCTGTGGGCACATCCCCAGTAGGGGGTGTGCAGGAAGCAGCTGGTCCATGTTTCTCTCTCATTGACGTTTCTGACTTTCTATCCCTCTCCCTTCCTCTCTATAAAAAAATCAATAAAATATATTTTTTAAAAAGAAAGAAAACCACCAGGCCACACACTAGAAGGTACTTTTTGTTTATCTCTGTGTGCATTTAATCTCCAAGGTAAGTTTGGTCTGCTTAGTCACCCTGCAGATACTGGCAGGCCAGTGCTTGTTAGATACGACCTACAGACTGAATTTGGAGAGGATATTTTGGAAGACATTGGATGTTTTGAAACTAAGAGTTTGCCCCCTTCTGAGACCCAAAGTGGGAGCAGGGACTTCCTTAACCTCTAAGAGGGATAGATGCAGAAAGCTTAGAGAAGGATAAGGTGCAGAAAGAAATGCTTTAGGGAAGATTCTGGAAGACACCATGCAAAATTACTTCTGACCCAGCCTTGGAAACATGTGTCTCTAGTTTCTTGAGATTCAGTTTCAGAATTTAACAAAACAAATTTCATTTAAAAGTTTAAGAAACAGTGGGAGGCTACCCTACTAGAATTTTTTCCAATGGTGTGTTGATGTGGCCTCCACCAATTCAGTCCTTCTTCTCTTTGAATTCACTTTGTTACTTTAAATTTATATACATTTTAAAATTTCTTAAGACTTCATATAATCATCGTATTTTGCTCATGAGCCCCAAACTTAAATTAAACCATTTGGACAACAAATTCTCGGAATCTTGACATACAGTGTTTCCTTATTTTTCAAACATTCTTGCTGTATTAATGGTGATGACCATAAATTTTTGATAATGTCAAATTAAGCATTATTCAATACAAGAACTTTTCCAAAGAAAAGAACTTTCATAGCTGAGTTTAATTCAAAAATTGCCTGCTATTTTTCCAGTTAATGATATTGACGTTTTATTATATTAGTTCATTAGAGCATGAAACTTCCTGTCTTGTTTCTGAAAAGCTATTTTAGTACTTCATATAAAAGTAACTCTATACCAGTGGGACACAGCAAATGCAATGAAACGATCAACCACTCAGTTGAGGGGGGGGGGAAGCATTGTAAGCCACTAATCATTATTTTAAATGGAGCACATTTTAGATCTCTCACCTCATAGAGGCAGTCCATACTTTACCGAAATAGGTTCCTCACAATATCTCTTAACACTAGAGTGGTGAAAAGCATATTTTTAAAAACTTGTTTTGTTGTGTTTGAAAAGCTTGTTCCACATCTCCATAGGTCTGGGTAGATGTGTTAATTTTTAAAAAAAGAATATATAGCTACCTGTGGTGGATTCTATTTTTCTAAAGTTGGCCACAACACCATTTCCTGTCCCACATATTCTTCTTCAAATGTGTCTTAGCCTATCCTCTTTTCAAAAGGTAGGAGTCTTGAACCTTGTTAAGCTTATGATGACAATGACTTCCAAGCCTGGTTATTTGGGGTATGCTCACTCTTGGAATCCAGACACCATGCTGTGAGGAAGCTCAAGCAGCCGCATAGAGAGATCAGTCCCTGCCAGACAGTTGAGTGAGTGAGCCTTCAGATGATTCCAGCCCCAGCTGTTGAGTCATCCCCCACTCCCCGTCCCGCCCCGTACCGATTCTTCCCAGTTTAGGCTCCAGACATTGCAGAGCAGTTACAAGCCATCCCTCTCTGTCCTTTCAAATCCCTGGCCCACAGAGTTGTGACATAATGAAATGGCTGTTTTATGGAACTAAGTTTGAGGTGGTTGTTATGCAGCAATATTAACAGGAATACTGAATTTCCATTTGGTTGTCAATTTATTGACATGATGGTGTTCTTTCAGCTTTCAAATGTCTACTGAGTGCCCCAAGATGCCCCAGGGTAACAGAGGTGTGGAAACATAGGAGAAGTGACTTTTGCATTCCAGGAGTTTACACTGAACAGGGCGAGACTGTTTGTAAACCAGTTAGTGCAAGAATGGGTTTTCAGCAACATGATGCAGGGCCCAGGCCAGAGTTCAAACAGAAGCCTATCCAGAGCAGAGCCCCTCTTCTTCCCATCTCCAGCTTCATTGCAAACCTCAAAGAGGTTCAGGCACATGAGAGTGGACACCCCAACTTGCAGATCCAAGGGTCTTCTGAATATTCGGCAATCAGCTGCCCCTTGGCCAATTCTCAGGCCTGGGGTTACGCAGAGCAGCATGGTCTGCTCTCTGATCTTGGATACATGAAGGACACTGGGAAGAATTCATGCAGGCTTGGAAGCCAGCTTGCGCATTTGGACATGGAATTCCTTGTTCTCAGGTCCAATGGCATAGTCCAGAAGGGGGCTCCACGTCCACTTAGTCCTACAGAATCCTGGGCTTGTGCAGAGGTGTAGACAGAGGATGACCTTTAAAGCATGAGGCCTGAGACTGAGGCGGGACCCTGGATCTAGAGAAGACATGCTGGGAGTACAAAATGGAAGTGTCATTCTAATTTAGTCACTTACCAAAGGTATCATGGAATAGATGACACTTATACTGCCTCTTGAAAGATGCATTTGTCTGGAAATATGATTGTTGATATTGATGTATATTTTGGCATTGGTATTATTCAGGTTAACTGGTACACAGAGAACCAGCTAGTTGACTAAACAGTTTCCTTTTATATTGATTTTGGTGCAATATAAGAGCCACAACTTCAGACACAAATGGCCATCACGAAGGTCCTGATGGAACTTGTAAAGCTGAGTCCTCTTCTGGGCTCCCACCACCATCTGTATGTGCAACTTTATGAAGGCAATTAACCTCTCTGAGTCTGGAAAAAGAGCTCAGGAGCCTTGTACCAGATGTGCAAATCCATAAGCAAACAGACTTAAAATTCTTTTGAGGAAGGTATCATGCAAATGGACCAAAAAACCACCAATTGCTCATTGTTCCGAAGGAAATGAGCACCAAAAGATGAAATAAAATAAAATCTTAGACTTTGTTAATTAATGGCCCTTTGAGTTAAGGCATGGTGTCAGCATTTTTTTGTAAAGGGACAAAGAGAAATATTTCCACTTTACCAGCCATATAGTCTCTGTCACAACTCTCAGTGCTGCCACTGTAGTGCAAAAATAGCCCACAGACAATAGGTAAACAAATGAGCATAGTGGTGTTCCAACAAAACTTTATTTACAGATACAAGCAGAGCGCCAGATTTGGCCTAAGGGTATAGTTTGCCAACTCTTGGGTCATTCCATTATGAAATGAAAATTTTCAGTCATTATATTCAAAATAAAACTAAGCAGTATGACTCTAATCTTGGCTAGGACCTCCAGAATGTGCTAGAAGTAATCAGCAATATTAATGGACACCTTTGCCTTTTTGTGTGAGATGGCTTGTTTTGAAATGAAACAAAACCTCCATCATCATTAGACACAGCACAGATCATCAGGATTCTGTGCTCACTGAGTTAGTCATATAGGATAAAAATAAAAGAGCAACATAAAAGAGAAACACTTTTCTAAAAAAATAAAAGGCTATTTTTATTTCTCAGATTACTTACCTTCCTTTGGAATGTTGTTTTCCCTAAAACCATTTCCATCTCCAAAGTAAGACTATGGAGACTGTAAGCATTTTATGTTTTTTAATTAAAAATATGTGCAAGACACATAGATATAAAGTCACAGATCTCAAAAAGGTCATGATTGCACAGGAAAAAGAAAATAAGACTGGAAACAACTGTAATACAAGACAGAGCAAGGCAAACAAAGCCAGCCCCTGCCCTAGGCTTGCATGCTTTGTTATATCTCTGAAAAGGGGACTTCTCAGTTCTTTGCAGACAGACCATGTCCCAGGGACCCTACTAGTCAGGGAAATGCAGTCCTTGGAAGGGAAACTAGGTACTTGCCAGGCAAGCCTTCTGTGCTAATGTGGCTGGGACAGAGGAATTGCATTGTGTTCATAGCCCAGCCCTTGCAATGTAGAACCCGGGGCAAGGAAAGCAAAACCAATTCCAGATCCCACCACGGGTAGACTTGAGATTGATCAGGGCTAGCTCAGAAACTGTTCATGAAAGAGCACAGAGTAGTAGTCTCAGTTAGGCTGGGGAGGAAAGGCAGGGTTTACAATGGTGACAGTGACTATTATTTTTGTCACTATAGGACCAACATGGTTAGTTGATTCTTAAGATCGTTCATGAGGCTGCTTGGTACAGATTCACAGTTTGCGTAGAGAATGTTCTTGCTTAAAGTGGCATCTAAAATGTCTAAAATCTGAAGCAAAGTCCCTGAGTATAACTTAAACGATGCAAAAAGTAGGAAGCAATAGTATTTCACACCACTTAAGGTTTGTCGACCAAGGATTGTTGGCACCAATTCAATTCCAACAGGAATCCCCAATTTGGGACGCAGTGAAGAAGGAAACTATTCAATGCAAACAGCTCAACAGTGATACAACATCACAACCGTGGAACAGCTCTGGGGCCTCTCTCCCCTGACAGCCTTGCTCTGTTCCTCAATGGTCTGCTCCACTCTGCTCTGCTAAAACATCTTCAGTTTTTCCCGCTCAGCCAGGGAGACTGCAGTCTTCAGTGGAAAGGGAAAGCGCACTCTCTGAGCCACAGGAGAGCTGGCTTATTTGGACAGGAGGGCCCATCCTTGGTCCTTGATAGGTCCATACTCATGCAAATGAGGACTCCAATCCTCAAAGTTTGATTGGTCCAAAAGGCATTGTCCTGATTGGCCAGAACTGTGTAGTTCCAGTTGGATGGTGAAAGCCTCAGTCCTATTGGTTGAAAGAGGATTTCAGGGAACTCCTCTATAAGGGCTGGCTTGGATGGCAGAAACATGATTCAGGCAGGCAGTTCAGTGCAGAGACAGGCAGTTCAGTGCAGGCTTCTCCTTGAGGTGCAGTTTGTGCAAGAGGCCACGAGCACAAAAGGCTGCTAGGCTCTGTTTTGTTTTGTTTTATTTGAGCCCAGACAGAGACTAGGAGCCCTGCGTAGTACGTGTCTTTTTTTGTCCAGGTTCATAGGTTAACATGTGCTCTGCCAAGAGCATGTTCTATCTTCTCCAGTCTTGTTTTCATAGTGATGTCTGGACCCACTGTGTGATTTTGAGCAGGTCGATTTCTCTGTGCTTTAGTCTTCTCATCTTACCAAAATGGAGGGAAAGTAGTGGTTACCCATATCATAGAGCTGTTGAGACAATTACTGAGCTCATGCCTGTAATGTGCAGCTATAGTTTAGGTTGTCTAGACTTCACGTACTTGTATTTACTATGTTTGCTATTTTCTGTGTTTTATGATGCTTTCACATTTGGGGCCTGGGAAGATGGCCCTTCCCAGAGCTAGGTAATGCCTAGAGACAGCAAACCAATCAATCCACAGCTCATCCCTGCCTACTTCTCCTTAATCAAACTCTCATAATGTGAGCCACTATCCCAGTTACGGTCTGACTTGTGTCACTGCCTCCAAATTCATAGGTTGAAATCATAACCCCCAATATGGTGGTATAAGGATGTGGGGTCTTGGGAAGTGATAAAGTTCTGAGGCTAGAGCTCCATGATGGGATCAGTGCCCTTATGAAAGAGACCCCAGAGAGCTCTCTCGCCTTCTTTCTACCAAGTAAAAACCCAAGAAGTGTCTGCCATGTATAAGAGGGCTCTCACTTAACCCAATTGTGCTGGCACGCTGATCCCAGACTTCCTGACTGAGGGAAAGAAGTTCATGTTGCTTATAACCCAAATCTATGGTATTCTGCTAGAGCAGCTTAAATAGACTAAGACAATTCCCCTGCCCTAATATTACCCTAGGACCAGCTACCAGGCAATGAAGGGCAGTGCCTATATCCCGAATTCCACTGAAATTATTCAAACTGGCCAATCCCAAGGCTGTCTACCCTGCCTTATGCTTTCTTTGGTGTGAAAACCATCATAAAGGCTTTACTCAGGCTTGCCACTTGCCTCTCTGCCTCCTGACCCACTCTGGTCCTTCTCTGTGTGGCCCTCTGTGGTGTGTTGTGATTCCTGTTTTTAGAGATCTGTGAGTATGAATGTCTTCCTTCATAACAATTATTTTCATGTCTGAGCGTTTTATTAGACTTGATTAAAACAAATCCCAGTTACATTTTAACACACTATCCTTCTCCAGTGCCTGTAGCCCAAATCCCTCTGGGGGATTGTATTTGTTGTCTATTGCTCCATTCCAAATTTCCACAAATTTGGCGGCATAAAATAACATGCATTATCATCACACAGTTTCTTTAGGTCATGGAATCAAGCATGGCATAACTGGGTTCTCTGCTTCACAGTCTGTCATAAGTCTGCATCTGAGTGGCTTGCCAGGGCTGGGGTATCATCTGAAAGCTAGACTGGAGAAGTATCTGCTTCTAAGTGCACATGATTGTGGACAGGATTCAGTTCCTAGAGGGTGACTGAACTAAGGACCTCCATTCTTCAATGGCTATTGGTTGGAAGTTGCCTGCAGTCTTTTGCCATACAGGCCTCTCCAATGTAGCAGCTTGTTTCATTAAAATGTGGAATCACAGAAGGCAACGGAGTCTGATAGCAAGAGAGAAGTCATCCTATATAATAAAAGAGAAACATGCAAATTTGGCCATACCTTCACTACACTACCAGCCAATCATGAGCGGGGGGCGGGGCCAAGGCACACTCGCTGCAAGGGGCGGCAGCAGGAGGGGCCCCGGCCTGGGGAGCAGACGCTGTGCAGGCGGTCCTGGCTGGGGCCCCGCGGAGGGACGAGGCAGGCGCCATGGGCTGGCCAGTAGTGGCAGGGCAGCGTCTGCTGCTCCCAAGGCCAGGGTGTGGTGCAGGGGTGGGGCCCCATGGGGTTAGGCCGGGCCAGGCTGTGGGCGGGGTGCCTGTGGCTGCCTGTGGCTGTGGCTGGCCTGAGTGAAGCTGGCCCAGGTCCTGGGTGCCTATAGCTGGCCAGAGAGAGGGAAGCCTGGGTCCCCGATGTGGGGCAAGGCAGAGGCAGTTAGGAGCAATCAGGCCAGCAGAGGAGCACTTAGGGGTGATCAGGCAGGCAGAGGTGGTTAGGGGTAATCAGGCAGGCAGAGGTGGTTGGCGGCAATTACGTAAGCAGGCAGAGGGGTTAGAGGCAATCAGTCAGGCAGGCCAGTGAACAGTTAGGAGCCAGTGTTCCTAGATTGCGAGAGGAATATCTGACTGCCAATAGTCAGACATCTCTGACTGCCAACAGTCAGACATCCTCAAAGGGGTTCCTGATTGGAAAGGATGCAGGCTGGGGGCTGAGGGAACCCCCCTTCCGTGCATGAATTTTGTGCACCAGGCCACTAGTTATATTATGTAATCTAATCACAGATATGACATCCCATCACCTTTTCTGAATACTGCTGATCAAAAGTGAGTGACTAAATCCAGCCCTGCTCAGGGGGATAGAATTGCACAAAGGCATAAATACCAAGAGGCACAGGTCATTGGGAGCTATCTTAAAAATCTTCTACTACTGGAATCATCCCTCCTTCATTCTTGGCCCATAAATTTTGGGTTGGGCTCCCCTGATTCAGGAGTGTGGCATGGGATTAGCCAATCAGAACACCACATTCCCTAGGTTTTGTGATTCCTGATTAGTTACAGGGTAGGCACATCACCCAATTAGCATCAATAAGATTCTGAAAAGATATCTCTCACTCTTTTCCATGCGCTTGAACCTAAGAGGATATAAAAGTCTAGGCCAGCTGCTGCCATCTTGCTACAAAATAAAGTTTGAGGTGGAACTTATAAAGTACATGGAGCCAAGAAAAGGAGGGTGAGAAAAGGAGGGGCAAAAGTATTGCTGGAAAGCCAAATAATTTAATATAACTAAAATCACTCATCTCATGTTGATGGGACCAAAAAAAATGCATCTAGAAACATAACCTTTCTTTCCATCCTCAGCCCTTTTAAAAAATTGAGCTGAATACAACAGTCCCCTTATTTTTTTGATGAAAAAAAAGCACCAAGTCCCCTGTTTAACAAATAAAAAAGCAATGTGCATTACTTGGCAGAGTAGGCACAGCGTAAGATATTTTAATTTCTAAAAATAAAGTTTCATACAATCCTTTGAGGTGTTCACCAGTTAATATTTAGACCTGAGGATTTAAAAATAATCAGCATCCATGAAAAGCAATTTCTCTCCTTTTTTCTTAATGCTTTCTTGACCAAAAGTGTTTCGTAGACTGAACTCTCTAATGAGGGAATATTTATATGACATACCAAAGCAGATGTGAGTCTCATTTTATGAAATCCAAACCCAGATGGTCTTTGCTTTCCATTGTCTTTTGTAATTTATATGAAAGCAGAACATGAAAAAAATTCAAATGTAATTTCTTTTCCACCATTTATGCTTAATGGCCCTGTAATCACTTTCATGGCCTCAGTTTCTCTGCCGAGTCTCCAGAGGGTCTGTGGATTACTTCATGTCACAGAGGTGCTTTCCAGCCATTGGAAATGCCCAGCAAGAGTGGAAATGTCTGTTATCATGAAACATGCATTTCCAATTTAGGTTATCCCACCATGTGTCCTCCGTAGAGAGTCCAAAATACTCTTCTAATTTGAATCAGCCCAGAGGATATAAAGTAAAAGAAAGACCCATAGATGGAAAAAATGAAATAAAATAAAAAAAAACCTGACCCTGAGCTCAACTTCTTTAAACGAGTTTTCTTGGGGAACATTCTATTTTGTTTGGTCATCTGTGGGGAATGGAGGAGAGGACTGAGGGATGAAAGAGAGGAGAAAACAAAAGGGCTGTGAGAGTAGTCTAGAAATTTCTTTTTTGCCTGAGAATTCCTGGAATATGATGGTGAGAGGGTTTAATTTTTCCACTTGGCTTAGTGACAGTTTCTGCCACCTTCCCAGACATTACCTTGACAACCAATTCATGCTACGTTCTTGAGAATTCGTTAGCAGGCTCGGGACAGAATAATAACAGCCATTTAGTTATCCTCTATTTAAAATTGTATTTGTAAATGTTGGCTTCAAACACTCTAAAGGGCATTTGGAGCTCCATGGATTGCATTAAATTGGACTGTGTAATGTAGTATACGTTCCAGCACCTCATAAATTGTACAGGATTCATATATTCACAGTGTAGAGATATCTCGGATTCTCTTTGAAATTAAAAATTACTTTCTTTTTGTTTCTTCTTGAATTCAATTCCCACACTCCCAAGTCTGTGAGTGATTGAGTGAGCAAGAGAGGAATGAGTTTCCCCATCAGTGACCAGATACCTAGAGAGTTTTCAGGGGGAGGGAGTCAATGATTTGGAGTCCCAAATGACTATAGGTGGGTGCAGGCAGGGAGGTCTGAGCAGCCAAAATAAAATTAATATCAGGGCCATGGGCATCTGGGGTCTGGAAATTTCCACAAGCCAAGGAGAGCTGAGCACAAAATTCCCTGCATTTAATGCAAGGCTTTTAGTGCTTTGTCTTTTCTTCATTGTGCTTCTAAAACTAGATGCAAAAGGGAAAGAAAAGCTTTTCCACATTTGCAGGCAACAGCTAAGAAGCAATAAGAGAATTAAAAAAGTTTACACACCATTAAACTTAGAGTCTCTCATAACACTCTGAGCTTTTATGACAGATGCTGAAAATATGTGCCGCCTGAATAGTGCCGGGGAGCGGGTGAGGTCCTCCATCATTTCACTCTCTTTTAAGTTTATTTTTTCAGGAGATGGACCTTAAAATGTCTTGTATTTCCCATTCACCAAGTCTGTTCTTCCGACAGCACCTTGATTCCCCTGATAGCATCCTGTCAGCAAATATAAGTCATTAGAAACCAGTTCTATCCAGCAGGACCTGTGGCTCCATCCAATTCCCAGCTCCAGCAGAGCTGCGCTCACTTTCTCTGCCTCACAGACACTCCCATTGGACTTGACTGTGAATACCGAGTCCCAAGGAAAACTTATGTGGACGAGGATTATGAAATCACAACTGTGTAAATGCACCCAGTGCGAGATTGCTTTTCCTATGGGCTTACCATGAAATAGGCCCAGGTCTCAGGGGCACTGTGACAGTAAATGAAAAGTACACGAAGCAGTGAAGGCCGCTGAATGGACTCTGGTGTTTTGTCAACTGCGATGAATTAGAAGTAGAATCTTCATGTCGTTGGTGAACTGTTCATCCACAGGTCAGAAGGCCCTGCTCAATAGCAATTTAACCATGCATGGCTAATATCTCATCTTTTATACTTAACTAGAGGCCCTGTGCATGAAATTCGTGCATGGGGGTTGTCCCTCAGCCCAGCCTGCACCCTCTCTAATCTGGGACCCCTCTCACAATCCAGGACTGCTGACTCCCAACTGCTCACCTGCCTGCCTTCATGATTGCCCCTAACCACTTCTGTCTGCCAGCCTGATCACCCCCTAACCACTCCCTGCCAGACTGATTGATGTCTAACTGCTCCCCTGCTAGCCTGATCACCCCTAAATGCCCTCCCTGCAGGCATGGTCCCCCCCTAACTGCCCTCCCCTGTAGGCTTGGTCCCCCCCCTCAACTGCTCTCCCATGCAGGCTTGGGTCCCCTCCAACTACCCTTCCCTGCAGGCCCGGTTACTCCCAACTTCCCTCCTCTGCCAGCCTGGTCACTTCTAACTGCCCTCCACTGCAGGCTTGATCACCCCCAACTGCCCTCCCTTGCAGGCTTGGTTTCCCCCCCCCCCCCCCCCGCAACTGCTCTCTCTTCCTGGCCTGATAGCCCACAACTGCCCTCCCTTGCAGGCTTCATCCCTCCCAACTGCTCTCCCCTGCTGGCCATCTTGTGGTGGCCATCTTGTGTCCACATGGGGGCAGGATCTTTAACCACATGGGGGCAGCCATCTTGTGTGTTGGAGTGATGGTCAATTTGCATATCACTCTTTTATTAGATAGGATAGAGGCCTGGTATATGCTGCAGTGTTTATGTGGATGGCCTGGTGCTGGCACAGCAACACAGTGTACCCAGCAGCCCACCATTAGAAAGAAACCCACCTCTTCTAATTGAAGAAGAAATGAGGACATTTGGCGGTCGGATGATTTATATCCGCTAGGCAGCTTCACATATTTTTAGAGTTATATCAGCGACTGAAACCACACAATAAATACCTCCAGATTCAGAGAACTCTTAATTTTTTTTAAACACAAACCTTCAAATCTACAAAATGTTTTGGTCATTTCCATAAAGCACAATTGATTTTAATAACTCAGTTACCTTAATGAGTACCATCGCTCCCTCTAAACGGAAATAGTTCTGAATTTTAAGATCTTATAAACATGAAAGTAGATTATTTGATGATTTTTATGTAAATAATGTCTTAGATATTTCAGCAGCCTGACATTTCCATAGCAAATGTATTTTGGTACCATATTTTCCCCATTAGAAATTTTGTTTTAAACAAAGCATCCCCCATAAAAGAAAAGATAAGCATCTACTTGGAGAACCCTGGGAGTTTTAACCTAGAATTTCATGTCATGCAGCTTACTGCTGTCTTTGGCTGAAAAGGTCTGGATAGCTGCACACAAAAGCTCACTGCTCTCTGCTTGTCGTGTTTTTAATCTTTGCTATAAAAAAATTGCATTGTTGGCCCTTGAAAAGCTTTCATTGTCAGAAGGAAATATAATAACCGCTCCTGCATAGAGGCCAGGTGTCCTGCAGTAACAAGCCTGGTGATAGAGCGGTGCCTCCTCTCTGAGGCCCCGGCCGAGCTGATCTTGCGGGGCTGCAGTCAGGAGCTAACAGCTTTGGTCCGGGGATAGCTGGGCACAGCACACAGTGCCACACAATGGAGCTTTGCTGTGGAGGGAACTGCCGGGAGACTTGGGAAATACAATAAGCTTGATCTCTCACACGGGAAAATCCATGGCGTTTAAGAGCTTCATAAAGTGCCATGCTTTTGTCTCTGCGTATCAAGTCCCCAGTAAATTCTTACATTACCACCATTGTAAAATGCAGCAACGGAAACGCTGAGCTGTGCTATGTGATCCCCAGTGGCAAAGGTTAGGAAGAGCCCAAATTCGTAATGATTTCCAAGAAAATACTCTTAGAGTGTAATTTAAGGAGGCTTTCTGGCCATCATCTTTAGTGCGATGCAGAACGTGCTTTCGTGACATCCACACCTCCACCAAAATGGTAACCCTTCGCAGGGGAAATGGACAAGAATAAAGAAGATGAAAGGTCAGCAGGGAAATGAAGAGGGTGATCGTTTGCCTCAATTAGCTCTGCTGCACGAGCTCAAGCACACAGACCCCATAGGATTGGGTGACTGGGGAAGGGTCCACTCTCCATATGAAAGGATGCTGCTTTCTTCCTAACTGTGATTTCAGTGTGTACTTGAGCCTGTGATTTGAGGCTGAGACAGATACTTTCCTTTACTCCTCATGGCTCACACGCAGTGGACACTAGGCACTCAGACTTATCTGAAAGTGGTCGCCTGGATTTTCCCACGTGCAGACCCCAATGCATGTGCATGTGTCAATTTCACTGTGTGGTGGGGATAGTCAATGAGGAAGTGAGCACAAACTCTCTCATAAAGCTACTGGCATGACCAAACTAATAGAGCAAATCCTTGCTTTCCACTAATTTGGCAGCGGGGTGTTAAGGTTAACCACTCAGCTAAATTTAGCATTAACGTAAATGCATCAATTTTCTGTGAAATAAAGGACTATAACATATATTTAATATATAATTAAAATTTAACCAAGTCCACACATTTAGCGAATGCATTGTATTTGATAGTTTAGAACAAGGACAGCCTCTATCCTATCTAATAAAAGAGTAATATGCAAATTAACCATCACTCCAACACACAAATGCATTGTATTTGATAGTTTAGAACTACTTTATAAAGGAGCAAGTAGTAAATATTTTGGGCCAGATGATCTCTGTCTCAATACCCAACTCTGCCTGCAGAGATTATTAGAGCCACACCCTAGCCTCCAGCTGCAGGGGAGAGCTGTGACAGGACTTGGATACTGCTGCCTTAAAATGGACAGCACTAGAGATGGAAGACGCTGATGATGCCTTGCCATGCTAGCAGTCAGCAGCTGTGCGTCGCTGCAGGCAGCCCAGGTCCAAACCAGAGAGGGTTGGACCTGCATTGCCACCATGTGTCCACCATCCAGGTATCATTGCTGATATGTACACATAAGGAACTGTTGAACATTGAAATTGGGACTCAAACATTTTTTGTTCTTATATGTTTATTTCTAGTCAGCAGAGGCAAGACTTTTTAAAGAAAAGAAATGGGGGTGGGAAATAGATACAGAGGCAAAGAAGCATTGAACAGACTGTCAAACTACAGCAGGAAGGCAGGGGAGGTGGGGGGATCTGTAAGAGATCAACCAAAGGACTTGTATGCATGCATATAAGCATAACGAATATATACAAGACACTGGGGGGTGGGCAGGTGAGGGCATGTACTGGGGGATAGGGGAGGCTGGGGGGAGGTCAATGGAGGAAAAAAGGAGACATATGTACTACTATTTGTGATACTTTAAAGAATACAAAAATTAATCATAAAAAATGCACAGGACTGTATTGCCTCAGCCAACACGAGACTGTTGGAATAAGTGCAAATGACAGAGTCATGAAATTAGATTGAGCTGAATGTTTGGAGAGCCTGCTGTTCAGGGCAGTAAGCTCGTTAGGAGTTATTACAAAGAGTAAAATCATTTGATCTCTATCCTTTGGGTTGATAATCACCCAATAATATAGATTCCATCCACAGGGTTTTTCACTCAATGGATACAGGAAGTTGGAGGTCTGTTATAATGATAAAGTCTTGAGAAACATAAATAATTATGGAATCCAAACTAAATTTTCCAAATGAGCAAAAGCTGCAGCACTACAGACAAGACGATTTCAGATAGAATTAATAATAAGAAGAAAAGGAGCCCCTGACATGTGGGAACTGACAGGTATTTCCAGGCAGGCCTGGGTGATCTCCTGTTGAACATGAACAGATTCACAGAGCATCAACATCAGATGAGGCCACCCTATGACTGTGATGGATCAAGACAAAAACAAGAGTCCTGTGTAATTGTATTTGAACACAGAAAACACAAACATCATCCAAGCCACAAAATACAAAACGTCCCCCTCTCCTGGCTACTTCATCATCAATCACAGCTGTGGCCTTCTTCTAGCCATCTCTCCTCCTAGATGAATTATTTTATACCCAATCCCAGAATTACCTCTCTGAAGTCACCTAATATAAGTTCAAATATTCTAATAAATGTGTCGGGGTCCCCAAGACCACTCCCAAGTGTAGTGAGTCACTAGGATTCATAGGACTCTCAGCCTATAGTCATACTCATCGCTAATATGTACTACGATGAAAGGATACAATGCAAAACCATCAAAGCGTGAAGACGTGTAAGAGAAGCAAAGAGGAAAGCAGGCACAAGATTCCAGAGTCTTCTCCTAGGGGAGTCACACAAGATGTGCTTAATTCCTCCAGTATTGAGCTGTGACAACATGTGAAGTGCTGTCATAGGGTAGCTTGTTAGACACTCAGTGCCTCATGTTTTTACTGGGGGCTAGTTACATAGCCACTTTCTGCCTAGCATGTAGCAGAATTCCAGACTTCCAGAAGAAAAGCAGGTGCTCAGCATAAAGATTATGCCTTCATAGGCAATTGAAGCACAGTGAGCCACTCTTAGCATCTAGGGCAGTGGTCGGCAAACTTTAGAGCCAAATATCAACACTACAACAATTGAAATTTCTTTTGAGAGCCAAATTTTTTAAACTTAAACTTCTTCTAACGCCACTTCTTCAGAATAAACTCGCCCAGGCCGTGGTATTTTGTGGAAGAGCCGCACTCAAGGGGCCAAAGAGCCGCATGTGGCTCGCGAGCAGCAGTTCACCGACCTCTGATCTAGGGAGTGGTGACAACACATCTCCAGAGTCCAGATTCCCACATGAAAGACAAGCCAGCCTTGCAAACAGGCTTTTGGAAGGATAGCAGTCTCAGGGCTGCACTGTTCACTGTTTCCTGCACAAGTTTTTTTTTATAGCACTCACTTGCCGAGATGCCCCCCAGTGTGTGTTCTCCCTCTCTGCAAATAAGAAACCCTGTCTGGTCAACTCCAAGTGTATGCCTAAGGTTCTTTGGCTGGAGGTCATTGACACTCTCCAGAGCTAGTGTGGAAAGACCTGCACCAGGCAAAGCTTGACATCAACCCTAACCAGTCCAATGTTAGCCCTAGAATGCCCTCCATGGGTGGGATTGCAAATCTGACCAGACTACCGACAACAGGATGCTAAGGAAATAAAGCAAAATGAGCCTATCCGGTGGCTGCGAATATGCATCCCAAGCATCTACTGTGGACAGGACACTCTGCAAAGGTTGGGGAAGGATCAGGTTTATCCCCTGGGCAATGAGGGAAATAAGGCATCAGTAGCTAAGAAATAAATAAAGGATTTAAAGGATCGCAATACCCAAGGCAATGATTCCATGATTGCTTATTGAGTGAGGGGGATAGGGATCTGGGAACCAGTGCTGACTAAGCGGCATGCCTGGCATATATTATCTGCCTTAATCCTCATAGCAACTTCCTGAGGTAGACATCATGTCCGCTTCATCCTGGGTAGCTGGATGTCAGAAAGGAGCATTCATTTGCCCAAGGTCCAATAGTAGGTGGCAGAGCTAGAATTTGATTGCAGGGTCAATAGGTTGGAAATCCCGTGCTCCAAGAGTTTTCATTGGCTCTTAGATTCTAGGACTCCCATGGCTACACATTCTAGAGGAAGTAGGGTGATGAGAGCAAAGGCATAAAGGGAGAAAAAGTAGGTATGTGTGGAGGGATGCCCCAGGGAGGGTGCTTGGTTTCAAGCAATTGAAATGCAACTCTGGGGATTATAAAGAGAAGAGTGATTAATTTCGAAGTCTAAAGTGCAGCAGATAAACTCCATTGGGTGGCTGAAGAAATAGACTCAGAAAACCAGGGGGCCTGCAGGAATAGGGAACAAGAGGTGCCTGGTAACTGATAGCAAAGCCTGGTATTTACACCCTGTTCATCTGATTTCCTTTTTCATAGATTTACCCTCTTGTCAGGAAACATACCAGGGCACCAGGGCTTCTAGGACAATAGAGTGCAACCAGTGCCCTTGAGGGCATCAAGAACTAACAGGGGAGCAATTGGCATGTAAGAACAATAAAACAGGAGTCATGGAACAGCATCCATAAACTGCTAATGGAGTAACAAAAAAAGGAGCAATTAGCCCCACAAGAGGGGCACAGGAGAGCTTTATGAAAGTGTCTATATTGCCTGAGAAACGTTCTATTTCCTCACCTTTTGTGTCTCAATTCCCAAACCAGATTGGAAGCTATTCAAGCATAGGGAGTGTAACTTCTAATCACTTCTCAGAAAAGAACCCCTACCATGATATGGCAATGCATGTTGGTGCCCAAGGCAGACAGCTTTAGTTTGATTTTATAACCCTATTTCCCTGCTCACCAGAGTTACGAAAATCAACTGCATTTGACATAAGACGTAACGTCTATTCTTCCTTGCTAGCATAGGCATATTATGGAAAAATTAAAGTTTGCTGTTTTGAATCATTGCATTTTACACACTTTGCTTAATTTCCAGGTTAATAAAATGCAAAATAGCTCTCTTCAAGTTAACTGTTTTCATTGACCATAGTTATCTCCTTCAGTAGTTTAACTGCATTTGGTGGGATTATTTAATCTATACCAAGAAACTAGACTTTAGAGTGTAGCCTGCAAGATGATTTCATTAGTCTGCTTTAATCACTTAAATCACAACGTTCCTCTTTTAAATTCTTTATGTTTGCATAGAAAATTCCTTTTGGAAACCAGTTTCCTTTGTGCTATTTTATGGAGCATTATTTTTATTGTTGCAACAATGGAAGCCCTTGAAATTACATTGGTGAGAAGTGAGATTCTCAACAGGGAGAGGTAGTTCTTCCCAAGCAGAAGGGAGTCAGAATCATTTGGGAGATGTTTACTTGGTATATACGCCTCCAGGAAATCCTAACTCCCCTGCTTCCAATGGGGTCTCTTGCCAGAGTAAAATCCTGTTGCTTTGGGGTGTGGATGTTCCCCCAAAGGAAGGTGGGAACCTTGTGCACTGCTAGTGGGAATGTACAATGGTGCAGCTGCAATGGAAAGCAAGCATGGTAGTTCCTCAAAAATTAAAAATAGAATTTTCATATGTTCCAGCAACTCCACTTCTGGGCATATACTCAAAAGAATTGAAAATAGGAGCCTGAATAGATATTTGTATACCCATGTTCATAGCATGATTCATAATAGCTAAAAGATGGATGGAAGCAACTCAAATACATGCCCATCAACAGAGGTATGGGTAAACTAAATGCGGTTTATAAACTCAAAGGGAAGATTATTCAGACTTTAAAAGGAAGGAAATTCTGACACCAACTACACATGGATGAACCTTGAATACATTATGCTAACTGAAATAAGCCAGTCACAAAAGGATAAACACTGTTCGTTTCCGTTTATATGGCATACCTGGAGTGGTCAAATTCATAAGACAGAAAGTGGAATGGTGGTTGTCAGGAGCTGGCGGAGGAAGAAATGAGGAGTTGTGTTTAATGGATACAGAGTTCCAGCTTGGGAAGAAGAAAAAGGTTCTAAATAGGGATGCTAGTGGTGATTGCACAACAATGTGAATATACTGAATGCCACTGAATGGTACACAAAATGGTAAGTTTCATGATATGTATGTGCTATTATAATAAAAAGATACGGAATTAAAGAACTCTACCATTTGAGATGTTCTTAAAATATTAACCTATATGTGAAACTATTAAATATACTGTCTCTATTTCACACATTTTGACTAAACATAGAAAAATATATATCTTCAAGAGGCCAAAGTCATTCTGGGTGACTTTGGAGATCTACTTGACTGGGATTTCTTAAGCTGAGGTGAAGGCAGGCCTTGAAACTCTTGCCATTTGATCTACATATTAAGTGTGCAGATGTGATTTTTTCCCCTGGATTCTGTGGTTTAATTCAGATTCTCAAAAGGCCTGCGGCACTATAACATTTAAGGATGCATGAAAGCATTGAGATCTTTAGCTTTGACTGAAACGTAGTCATTAGCTGACAGTAGAGCTGACCTGGGGGTGAGGAGTCAAGACATAAGCACACAGAGGGCAGGACCAGCTCACATGCATCCCCCAGTTCCCATGCTGCTATTCAGCCCTGTTCTCTGAGCTCTGCTGCACACGGAAATACAAACACTTAACCCTGCCTTCATACTGAACTCATGTGTATGTGCGGTTACAGTACATTTGCTGGGAAAAGGCCCTCATTGTTTTAGTTTTTATTTTATTTGCCTGATTAGAACTTCTTTTATTTAGCTCACATTTAGTGGTTATCAAGTGGATTTTTCACATTGCTGCTGGATAAAAAGGAAGCATTAATCTCATCATGAAAATAGATCACTATTCATTTGGGGGTGTCTGATAATGTTTTCAAACTGTCTTCAGATAAGATTGTGAGAAGGTATTTCAGGTGTACACAGGGAGGGAAGGAGAAGCCAAGCTGGGTCTCCAGACTTTCAACCAGCTTCACACAAAGTACTTTTGCTTCTTTGTATCTGTCTTCCACATACGCACACTTCACTGAGTAATACTATGAACTTTTTTGAATTATACAAACTCCATCAAATATCAAAACTGGATTAGGCAGTAGAGACTAGATTGTACTACAGTAACACACAAACTTCAAATGTCAGGGCTTCACCAACCAAATCTCATTCTCACTCACATGTCTGACATATTGTACAGGTTTATGCTCATTGCAGTCACCCAGGAAACCAGGCGGACACAAGCTCCATCTGGACAGGCTTCCATACCAAACAAGGTAGACAAAAAGGAAATGCTAAATTACACACTGACTCTTAAAGAATCTCTTCCCATTTTTTTTAACTAACTCAAGTCATCTAGCCCCACCCTACCTTCAGAAAAGTCATAGGAGTGAAACCCTCTGGCATGCCAGGAAAGAGAGAATAATTCGAATATTTGTGACAGCACAAATAACTTCCATAATGATTGTGTTACTTAAACCCCAATCATGTGAGAAATGGCTTATAAAATATTCATGGGAGTTTATTAAAGTTCAGTTGGGAATGATATAATCTCAGAAGATGAGGAAAGTCTATAAAGGAGTTTTCTTACAAAATATTTTTTGGAAGAAGAAAGGTTCAGACTCAAACTAATCAGATGTAGGATTCAGGCAATGAGTACAGGCATAAGATTTATTCACACCAGTAATAGCTTTGTAGCAATTCTAATAAGCTAGCCCGAAGACTACTCCGATTTGCTGAATCTGTTGCCCTAAATCAAATAGAGCCGTGCACCACAGTAAATAGACTTATTCTTCCAACCCCCCTTTCCTGCCCCTTCTCTGACTGGGCCTGAGCAGACAGTAAACCAATGAGAGGATAAAATCTGAGCTGTGAAAGGGCAGTCAACTTTCAACTATCAGTAAAGAACCACCACAGCCTTTTTGTAATGGACAAGAGTGGGGGTGGGGCACGTAAAACAGGCAAAGGTCTGAAGCCAAGGCCACTGGCATGGAGGTGTTACATCCACTGTATTCACATGTTTCTCTGACATCCGATTCTCTTTCTCTGCTTGTCTCAGACAGGAAAGATGAGGACAGGCCCACATGACCCAACCATGGAACATGAGAGAGGATTAATGCCACACCAGTGTAAGCCACATCGTAAAGAAAAAGAGCTACTCATCCACTAAAGATAATATATTAGAGCCAAGGTAGGAGGCAGCTGATAGGCTTCTTCTCCACGCTCACCTCCCTTTTAAGTGCTTTGGGTGTCAACAACATAATTTGGTGGAAACATGACATTTTGGTTGGTTTAGGGAGGACTTAAATAGGCTGACCTTAACTCAGCCTAGTAGAAAAGTATGATGCAAAAGAATCAACATTCATTCATTCATTCAACATATATCCACTGAGTGGGCTGAATGCACATATTAGCTACTACTCCTTCCTACAATCCTCATATCAAGGCAGCTCCCTACCAGTGCTTCCCAAATATTATACAATACATTACATTTCTACAACGTGGAAATGATTGGCTCACCTTCACATGAAAAACAGTGGACTAGAATACATGTGTACCTCTTTCCCTTCTTAAAATTCCTTTCTTAACTCCCATGACTGTACATGCATTTATAAAACAAAAGGCAGAAACTCAGAACAACAAAGAAAAGAGGAGATAATAGGATCAAACTTTCAGCAGCTGGTGAGCAGATGGATATGATAATTCATCTAGCAGACTCAAGAAAGTGGAAACCTAAATCATCAACGTAGAAAGCCAAGGGGAAAGCCAGTATTGTGGATCCCCCCACCTCCAAAGCTTAGGAATTCATTGGCTCAGATACTGTAGCAAAAACAGTACAAATGTGGAGCATATAAGGATTAGTGGAATTATTTCACAAAACTAGGACAAATAATTCTAAAATTTTCATGGAACCAAAAAAGATCCTGACTAGCCAAAGCAACACTGAAAAAGAACAAACTAATAAATAAATAAATAAATAAATAAATAAATAAATAACAAAGTTGGAGGCATCAGGTTCCCTGGTATCAAATTATGTTATAAAGCCATAGTAACCAAAACAGTAAGGTACTGGCACAAAAACAGACATGCAGATCAATGGAATTGAATAGGAAGTGTAGAAATAAACTCATACATATACAGTCAATTAGTCTATGACAAAGGAGGCAAGAATACAGAATGGGGTTGGGGGGACAGTCTCTTCAATAAATGGCTTTGGGAAAACTAGACAGCTACAGGCAAAAGAATGAAACTAGAATACTGTCTTGAGCATACACAAAAATAAGTTCCAAATGGATTAAAGACTTGAATGTAGGACCTGAAATCCTAGAGGAAACAATAGGCAGTCAGCTTTTTTATGTCAGTTTTAGCAATTCTTGGAAAAGGACAAGAAAACAAAAATAAACAAATGGAACTACATCAAACTAAAAAGCTTTTGCACAGCAGCAAAGAAAACCATCAACAACCTACTGAATGGAAAAAGATATTTGCAAATGATTACATGTCCAAAATATATAAATAACTCATAGAACTAACTATCTAACTAAGAGTGGGTAGAATACTGGTAGGAAAATTGAGAAAATATGCCACAAGATCCCCTTAAAAGACCAAGATTGATGTCCTTGCCCCTTAATATTATGGGGCTCACCCATCTCAAATTTATGATGGCCAAGTTGGACTGTCATCTAAAAGCATTCAGTATGGCAATTTGGACCAGGTTTGCAGGTTTTAGACTGAATTCATGACTTTCAAGCTGGTCACCAGGAAACCAAGAAATAAATGCTACAGGAGAATCAACAAACTTCCCAGTTGCAACCTTGACCTCTGCAGATCAAAGGTGAAGGCAGGTCAGGTTCCTGGAAGCTTTATTTTATACACAGACGATTCCAATCCGCAGACCCCGCCAATCACAGAATCAATACAAACACTAAACACTATACACTCACCTAAACATACTCAGGGCTTTATTTCTTCCTGACCCAGGAAAAATGACTATATATATATATATATATATATATATATATATATATATATGGTAGAAAAGTATGATGCAAAAGAATCAACAGTCATTCATTCATTCAACATATATCCATTGAGTGGGCTGAACGCACATACTGAAATCATATGTTTCCCTGAATATCGCATTTCATCAAATTTGTGGTTCTCCTTGACATGATATAGATTAGGGCTCCCAGGTAAGATAAGTTGCCCAAATTCTAAAGGCTAGTTATTGCTCCCCTCTATGTTGACACTGAAATTACAGAGAATGGAAAACTTATAATAACAAAAGCAAAACAAAACCAAAAAAACAAACTGGCAAACAGCACTCCTTTTCTATATTTTGTCAAAATAAATATGTGCCTTGTTTCTTATTATAAAAGTAATGAGCATTGGAATAAACTTCCAACATAAAATAATAGGAACATATAATAGGTAGACACATAGAAGACTTCTAGTACCACATGACATACTACTCCTGCCACTTTTATACATGTGTTAGTATATTTTTAAAAATCTATTTTATTGATTTCAGAGAGGAAGGGAGAGGGAGAGAGAGATAGAAACATCAATGAGAAAGAATCATTGATCCGCTGCCTCCTGCATGCCCCCTACTGGGGATTGAGCCAACAACCTGGGTATGTGCCCTGGCCAGGAATGGAACCAGGGACCCTTCTGTCCGCCGGCCAACACTCTCTCCACTGAGCCAAACCAGCTAGGTCTGTTAGAATATTTTTAAAGCAAAGCTGGAATCATTTAATATAATCTCTTCGGAGACCTCTTTTCTCACAGAGTAAACATTTCTCTGTGAATTCACTCCTGGTTGTTCCACACAAAAAAATATGTAAAAGACAAAATGTTCTTAAGTGATTGCATTTAAAAAAATTTCCCTTATTTATCTGATTGATGAATCTTCCTCTCTACAAAAAATGGAGACTTGGGGTCATGGCAAGTCTCAGGTACCTCTGGGCTCGGTTGATCCTATGTAAAATGAAGGGTTGAAAGCAAGTGTCTCTGAGGTAAGCTTTGGAAGGGAAGGGCCTGATCTTGGAGTCAGGGATGTCCATCTTCAGCTTACACCCTACTAGACAGCCACCCTGTGCCCGTCACTTGGCTTCACTAAGTGCTGCTGTCCTCCTCTGTCAAAAGGGACTGAACTGAACTCTCTTGCACAGGCTGTTGCGTGGGAATTTCCCTGTCTGAAATTATGGCTGGGGCCCAAAGCTGAAGACAATAGATGATGCTAGACTATCCATAAAGGATCTGATAAGTGACTCAAAACTGACCTTGTGACCCTCATTCATTGTCCGCCATCTGCCTGCACATGAAGGGGAGCCCAGGCACTGGGACAAGGGCGCTGCATGCAGAAGAGGAGAAGAGGGCCACAAGGTTGCTCCCCTCCCATATGGGAGAACCATCAGGGTGCTTTCTCTACCTCCTGCAAGGGTAAAGGCCAGCCCCAGAGACCTCTGTTCTCCCCCTTGTCCCAGCATCTGGGCCTCAGAGACTGGCACCCGACTTCTCCTGCTGAGCAAGTTTAAAGATGAGAAGTCAGAGGCTGGGGTTGGCATAGCCTACACCTCCAGAGCTCCGTGGGAAAAGTGGCCTGGTTCTTCTGAGACTTAAGAGGGTGAAGGTAGCTGCGCCAGGGTAACCTCCCCAGGGACATAGTTGCCAGAGTGTGATGACCCCAACATAAAGGGCTGTGAGGAGCACAGAGGTAAGCTAGAGAGAGAATGGCTGGAACCAGGAGGCTAGGAAGAGTCTGAAGTCCCACAGGAACAGGGTACCCCACATCCCACAAAAGCACTGCACGTGACAAAGAGCCAGCTTTGGGATGGCTTCCGACGTGGCCACCCACACCAGACAGTAAGAGTATCAGACCATTAGAAGGCTTTGCTCCCTGATCTCCCTCCCCCCTCTGGCTGGACGCCGTGGAGGAGGCAGAAGCTGCAGGAGGAGAAGAGACAGGCTGAAGATGGAAGTAAGGAAAAGAGACCCTGCCCCTTTTCTTCACTAAGGTGGGCAGGCTGAGCAACGGGAAAGCCGAGAACCTTGGAACAGCATGTGCTATCAAAACATCAATTTAGATGGGACCAGACTTCTTAACAGCTAAAAATGAAACTGTTCTATATGCCTAGAGGAAACAAACAAACAAACAAACAAACACCTATGGGCTCTGCCTGGGATTTGTTTTGTTGGAACAGGGATTGGGGCAGGTAGATACAAGGACAATGAAGAGAGGGAAATAGAATAATTCCCTTAGGAAACCCCCACATCATTCATCTCAGTGCTGCTCACCCTGTAATGGCCGGTGCATCACCTGAGTCTTGTTAAAATGCTGATTCTGATTCAGGAGATCTGGAACCAGCAGTCTGCATTGCCAAGAAGCTGCCATTGCTGGCCCACGGAGCACACTTTGAATACCAAGAGTCTACCATTGGTCGGCAAACGCATTAGTTAACAGAGCCAATTATCAACAGTACAACAATCGAAATTCTTTTTGAGAGCCAAGTTTTTTTAAACTTAAACTTCTTCTAATGCCACTTCTTCAAAATAGACTTGCCCAGGCTGTGGTATTTTGTGGAAGAGCCACACTCAAGGGGCCAAAGAGCCGAATGTAGCTCACGAGCCGCAGTTTGCTGATCAGCCTACTGGAAACAGTAGTTTGAATTCTGCAGGTAAGAATGTGGTGCTTTCTAGTCTCTGAGCATTCTAGAATAACAGGCTGGAAGGTGTCCATGCCTCTAGAATATCTTCACATCCCCCACCCCCATCTTGTCTGCCCCTGATGATATCCAGAGGGACTCTTAGCTATTCTGATGCTAAAGGTATTATCATGCACATCTTCTGGCCATTCTCTTTTAAGCATCCACATTTTCAGGTCCTCTGATCTCCCTTTATTTCTCAGTGTCTGAAGATGCCCTAAATGTGCTCCTAATCCTGTTTTATGGGAGTTGGAAATAAAAGACAGAGCTCCAGTGTGACTTGCTCTGAGATATCAAAGTAGATATTCAATTAGAACGCAGTTCTCCAGGGTGTTTTGTTAAACCCTTCCTTTTATTAAATGTTACACATAATAAATTTTTAAGGCAGCACCGTTCCTGGAATGTGCAGTATACATTACCCAGGGCCCACTAGAGTTAACTTTGCCACAGGTGCCTTAAGACTCATTTCTGTGTTTGCTTCTCTATTGGTGGGTTTTCAGAAGAAACATTAAGTTTTCACCCATATAGACAGAGAACATAATTTCCCCAAAATGGTCATTGAATGTACCTGCTCCTCTTCCAAGTTTACTATCTTAGAGATGATTCTTTTCCAAAGAGTTGGTCAGCCTACTGGAAACAGTAGTTTGAATTATCCAAATATAGATACTATTTATTTAAATAAGTGAACAGCTTATTTTTATCCCAAGGCCTTTGGGCCATTTCAGTAAATAATAAAAATGAATGAAATTTATTTAAGGTATACCCTTTGACAAGCAATGTGTTGGGTACTTACATAAATCTATTTGTACCTCATAACCGCCATTCAAAGAAACTTATTATTATCATCATACACATTTTATATTGAGAAGCGGAGGTTTTAAGTGGGCAAGTAATTATCCAAGGTAGTGGAGCCAGGATTTGAACCCATGGAGTCAATCATAGGCAGTCCAGCAGCAAAGCTGTGACTCTCAGCCACCTTTGGATCTTTTTTCTCTGGTTACCACTAAATCTGCAAGTTGCAGTTACTTTCAGGGACAGCTCCAATTATCTATTACTGCACAACAAACCACCTAACACTTAGTGACATTAAAAACATACTATCATCTCTAAGGTTCTGTATGTAGACTGAGCTCGGCTGATGGTTCTGGCTCACAGTCTCATCTCATCTTGATGGTGGCTGTCAGATGGAGCCTAGGGCTGGGATCAGCAGAGGGCTTTGCTCTCACACATATTGTGCTTAGGATAGCTGGGATTGTTGGAGCTGGTCAGTTCTCTCTCTCTATCCATGTACCTTCTCCACCGAGTTAACCTGGGCTTCCTCGCAGCATAGTGACAGACTCCCTGTACAGTAAGAATTTCAAGTAAACCCAATGAGGTTTCTTATGCCCTAGCCTTGGAAATTCCAGAATGTCAATTCTACTATAGTAAGTAGAAATGTTCTTTTTTGACTATTGTTTTATTCTATTTTGAGGGGGGAAAAACCCAGCTAATTGGTTTTTTTTCCAATAATTTGGCTTTTTCTTTTTAATGGAAATAAAATAGAATCCAATTGAAAAGAGATTAAGTTTTTGAAGATGATTGATTTCATTTTTATTGTTCTTTGTATGCGTAGATTATCATTCCATCTCTCTCCTTAAACTTCCTATTCTTGAACAATTTGAAGACATTGATCCAAACAGAGCTCTAAAGTTCACTCTATGCCCAGAAAAACCACCATCATCCCCACTGCCAACAATGACACAAGGAAAAGTTTTCAATTGAGTCCACCACAAACGGATGGCACACTGGCACAGATTTTATTGTGTAGAGACTCATTTGTCAGTGATTCCTCAGCTCTGTCGTGGCCTCCAGCTCAGCACATGGCTTTTAGCCATCTAAAGGGCATCTATCATTTCTCTGAGAGAATGATGCTTTGCATCAGAACATTTCAAAGAACAATGGAAATGTAAGAACCAAGGGACTTTGATTTCTCCAACTTTGCCTTAAAAGTTAGATGAAGGACTCTTAGCCCAAGTTTAAATCTTTCGGTGTTGGTTAGGACAGTGTCAGAGCTTTATCTGCTTCTATCTTTGTTTTTTGTTTCATAGAGCAGGTTTTCTCTGAAGGAACAAAGATGCTTTTAAACCTTGTCTCTGTGGAAACACCTGTTGACTAGAGGCTGCCATAACCCGTGGCTGTGCTGTGGGTCATTGTCTCACAGTGTTCTTTTGTCTCTGGCCGACAATGGCAGGTGGGGGACCCATCTGGTCTGGAAAAAGCATCTACTGAATAAAATACATCTGAATGATAAAACTTTCTTTTTATAAAAACAAAACTTTCAGAGAAGTGAGGTTGGCTAAAAGAGAGATTTTGTTTGTTTTAATTAGACCTTAAAATGTTGTTGAACTATTTAGGAGGTAAGATTTGGCCCAACAATAAAAATTACTAACTTTGCCAAAGCCGGTTTGGCTCAGTGGATAGAGCGTCGGCCTGTGGAAAGAATTCGGGTTCGGGTTTGATTCCGGTCAAGGGCATGTCACTTAGTTGCGGGCACATCCCCATGGGGTGGTGTGTGTGCAGGAGGCAGCCGATTGATGTTTCTCATCAATGTTTCTAACTCTGTCCTTCCCCCTTCCTCTCTGTAGAAAATCAATAAAATATATATATTTTTAAAAAATAATTTAAAAATTACTAACTTCAATGGCTGAATCAGCCATGCCCACCTTGCTTGGGATTAAGTCCTCAGTGATATGATTATTTTCTCAAGAGTGGAGGACATTCTCCTTCTGGTTTGTTTTCTTAATGTTGACTAAACAAGAGTGATAACGACCAAAAAACAAACACAAAAAAGCAAAAAACAAGGTCTCCTGGATTGCTGGAGGCCTGGGATAATGGAGGTCTAGGATGATGTCAAAGGTCTGAGTGGCCTTTTAATTAGAATCACCTGGTAAAATACAGAGGTTTGGTTCAATTGAAATTTCAGATAAACAATGAAGTTTTTTCAGGTTAAGTATGTCTCAGCAATGTCAGAGGCCATATTTGAGATACAGTTATCCAAAAAATTATTCCTTGTTCATTTGAAATTCAAATTTAACTGGGTAACCTGTTTTTTTGTTATTGTCATTTTGGTAGGGGTTTTTAATTGTTTCTTGGCCAAATCTGGCAATTCTAGTTTCTGTATATCCAGGGCAGTTTCAAGTATTATCCTGGAGTTCCTTCTCCTTCTGGTGGCTCCTTCCTATTTTTCTCTTCCCTTCCTCTGACTTCCCAATCCCTCTTCCTAAGATTCTATAATTCCGTCTTCTACCACTTGCCTGGTCTCTATGTTTTGCCCATTAAGGACACACTAAGCTTCATATACTGATCAATAATCCTATGATTCATGCAAAGGAGAGTTTCAGAAATGATATCATAATGCTAATGCTAACTCTCCTTGCAGCACTATCCTGAGTAACTTTGACACATTTTTAATCCCTCTTTCCACCAAAAGTGGGTGAGGTTGCGGCGTGGTTGAGGAGTAGGCATCAGAACCCTTATTCGGACAAGTATTACATTAGGAAAGTTAAATGAATTGAAACTGAACATAAACATGTTACTATTTTCATCAAGCATGGCTTTTAAAAAATTCTACTTTACAAATATGAATTATTAAATGATCAAATTCTTCATATAATTCTCTTATATAGAAAATTTCCCTCGGACATTTGACATCTGATTTAATTTACTAATTGAGTGATATACTTTTTTTTAAAAAAATGGGGAGTCAAAGAATGTTAGAGAAATAAGTATGGAAGAAGAGATGGGAAAAAAAGAAATCTGGGAAAAGTAAAAACTTTTGCAGCAAAAAAGAAAACATGCAGTACTTGAAAGAGATTATTTGTAAGCTCTCAAACATTTAAAAGAAGAAAGAAATGCAAGTGGAAAACAAATTGTAAGTCATGCGTGACCTCTGTAATCCGATCATAAAGTCCTTACAAATGAAGAGTAGAAGGTATAAGCAATTAGATGGACACCCTATTTATAGTTTCTAGAATTCCTGTGGCTTCTCCTACTTACCTGGTCTCTGTGTTTTGTGAAGTAAGGATACAACGTTCCTATGATTCATGCAAAGGAGAGTTTCAGAAATGATATCATAACGCTAATGGTTCAGAAAGTAGATTCGTGAAGGCAGGGACCTGATCTGTCATGTTCACCTCTTTTCGCCTAGTACCTGGAACAATACTCAGGCAAAAACAAATACTTGTTGAATGAATAATTATATAAACACAATCATTATATTACGTCAACTTGCCTTTATTTACACTCCCTATGAAGTGAATAACGACAATTCCTTGGTAATAAACAGAGTAGGGGATGGTGTTGAAGGACACATGACTGATTCCCCCCACTTCTTCAGTTATCACCAGCCACACTCCATCCCCGAGGGCTACAGTACTTAAAATTCTCACATTTGTGATGCCCTCTCTTCTAGGCGGGGCAATGTCCACCAAGACTTATTAAATGTCATACCCTTCTGTGCTGGGCAGTATGGTAAGTACTGGAAACAAAGCCGATATCTTCAGGAAAGAAGAGTGAAAGGTAAAATATTACTTTTGACTCATAGACCTGAGTAAGCTGTGTACCCTTATAGCAAACCAAGGTGTTCTAGAAGCCATTGCAGGAAGATTCCATAGAGGAGATTGAGCTGAATCTTGAAGGTCATATACAAGATTACCTCTATAGTCAACACAGGCAAACTACTCTAACAAACAGCCCCAAATCTCAGTGGCTTAACACAATAGACAACAGAAATGCTTGTGCTGATAAGAAATCCAGTGTGATATCACCCAATCACCCAGCTGTTTGAGGCAGCTCTTTTTCAACCAGGATCCTTCTGTTTTGGGCTTCCACCAACCCCTACAGCCTCAGAGACCATGCAGCGCCTTGACCCACCCCGCTGAATTCGCTGTAACTGGCCAGGCCTGGCAACAGCAAAGATCAGCACTGCCCCCCAAACCCTCATATACACACTATCTCACAGCACAGTCCATGCAAAACTACTGTTGTAGGCCCAGGAGGAAATGGAAACCATTTTGTGAATTTTGCCCTGCTGCCTCCATAAGCACCAGAAATGGAAGAGTCAACCAGGCAGAGGAAAGTAGTGAGTCCTGGTCAAATGGAAATGGGGGAGAAACCAAGAGGGTAGTTTAAAGTAAGAAGAAAAGTTGGAGAAGCCAAAGGCTCTGAAGGGAAGTGACAAAGGAGCCATTTGGGATGCAATATTAGGAGGGATGACAACCCCTAAACATAAAGGCAGAGGGTAAGAACTGTGTAATGACCAGAGAGAGGGAAATGAGCCATGGATATTTTCAGAAAGAGATAGGGAAAGCGCTACTTTTGCCCCAACTGCCTTCTATAGTTCAGTTATGCATTTACTTATTAAAGCTTCATAAGATTATATGAACAGCCCTGACTTATACAAATCTAAGACTTCTTTATACTTCTGACTTTCTCCTTTCTGCAAGTTATAACAAAAAGATGCTTTGAAAGTGGTTAATGAATATACAGGAATGTGGTCCTTCTGGAAAAGCCACAGGGGAGGTACTGAGTGTACCTAATATTTATGTAAATTTTAACCACATAATGGGCAACTCAAGAAATAATGATGTGACTTCTGGGACCCATCGCTTAAACTGCAAAAGTGTTTGATTCACAAAGAACAGCCTGCTGCTCTGTCAGTGTAGGCTCTGCATTTAGATCAGTTTCGGTGGGAACTGAAAATAGCAAACCTAAGAATTAATGGACTTAGTGATGTTTGTAAGAAATGAGCAATCTAAAAATGGATGTAGAGCATGAAGATTTGTTAGTCACACTGAATTCTAAAAGTTCCATCTAATAATATGTTACCGAAAAATAAAAGAAGTTGACCTTCGAGATACCAGATTTACATGTTTTCTTTAGCTTAATGTGCCCTTTTTGTTCCATCAAAGATTTGGAGACACCAGCCAGTATGGCTCAGTGGTTGAGCATCAAGCTATGAACCAGGAGGTCATGGTTCAATTCCTGGTCAGGGCACATGCTCAGATTGTGGGCACAATCCCCAGTAGGAGGTGTGCAGGAGGCAGCTAATCAATGATTCTCTCTCGTCATTGATGTTTCTATCGCCATCTCCCTCCTTTCCTCTCTCTGAAATCAATAAAAACATTTTTAAAAAGAGTTGGAGAAACGTATGAGAAAATATAAAATTCCCCTCCTTACCAGAGAGTTCTTTGAGAAATAAAAGAATTTCGGAGACAATAAGTGAATGCTTTAATTTAATATGTTATACCTACTAGGCTGAAGAGAAGCAAGTGTTCATTTACTTCCCTCCTTTTATTTTCCTGTAATTTTCCTACTTGTTTATTCTTCTGTTTATATAGTGGTTTTGTATCTGTTCTACTTATGCTCTTAGTTTCAATATTTAAATAGTGCCCCTCTGTTTTCCCTATTCTGTGCAGAACTAGGAATTTATTTGCATCATTATAATGTGCCCCTCAATTTTATTACCACCTTCAACTCTTTTACAAATGACTTGTAGATCCTCTCATGTCGTAAGTTCCATTTAAAATTTAAATTCTCGTGAGAATCACTTGCATATTCCAAACCACTCCTAATTTATAATTTGACAGTTTCTGAAAGGAGGCACATGTATTTTGTTAAGAGCAGAGACTGGTGGATATAAGAGTTCTCTGGAGCCTTAGGCCCCTGGTTTGGGTTTGTGCCTACTCCACAGTCAGCTTGATTCCTGCAAAGGAGAGTGGATAACTGGAAATTTCAGGTAGGACAGTACTGTATTTTCTGGCATATAAGATGATTAGGTGTATAAGATGACCCCCCCCAACTTTTCCAGTTAAAATATAGAGTTTGGGATATACTCACCGTATAAGACTACCCCTCTTTCAACGCACACCAAACAAAAATTTAACAAACATCAGATTTGATTTTCAATATGGTAATTTTGAGAAGATTTTCCTGGGTTAAAAAGTAGTCTAATATGTCAGAAAATACGGTACTCCTTGGTGTATCACTCTAACAATCAGTCAATCCCACTTGATTTTAAAACAGCAATGTTTGTTTCTGCAAATAAATATGATCTAAGAGAAAAGCCTGAAAGAAAACCGAATGTATTTTCTAATGGCACATTTATTACCACTCTACTGCTCTCATTACAAATATCAAAGGTCATTAAAATGTAGATGACTTCTGTCAGATTATTTAGCTCTCAGGACAAAAATAAGCATTAAATAGCTGGTGGAAATTAACAACATGATCCTTCACCAGGAAACACGTCAGTTCCTCTCTATAATTCCCCTTAAACATCATAACCAGTCAAAATAGATTTACACTTGAGAAGGTCACACATATTCCCCTGGGAAACAGTCTCCTGTTCAACTACATTTTAATGCCTGATTTTACGAAGAACAGGACATTTCATAGTACTGTCTAACTTCCCTTTGTCGACTTGGGAACTGAAAGGCATGAACAACAATGGGAGATGTCATTTAAAGCAAAGACAGTTGAATTTGGTTTCATTTAGAGTTAATTGTACATTTTGAGTGATTCAGTTTTGGCAAAATCCAAAGCATATTTTGCAAATCGCTTTTCCCATTAAATGCTAAAAGTCTTTATTTTTAAAAGGAAATGTAATCCATATGTTTGGAATTTGTTTACACTAAAATTATAAAAATATATATATATTTTATTCATGCTCCAGAAGCTTTCTGCGCCATTTTGTACCTCTTTCAAAAATCAAGGAGTCGTAGATTGCCAACAACTAATGAGAGCAAACCCATAAATGTTAGAAATATTGATTTTACGATTCCTTCTGGTCTGAAAACCAAAGACATATTTTTCTATGGTCAATCACCCATTGTGGAGAAAAACACCTTTTTTTTTTTTTTTTTTTGCAGAAACCTATACCAAACAGGCCCTTTAGGGGACTGCGTTCTCATTGTGTAGGAAGGTTTTATTTTGCCTACACTTAATCAAGCTGCTTGACCAAATTAAGTTATAAAATAATTAAATCTAGTAGAAAAAAAGTGGAAAAATTGAGAAAACAAGAAATTGAGAATTTTCTAAATGCTTACTTATTAAGAACCATATCCAAAATTGTTAACTTGAACTCAAGGGGTTCATTAGACATGAGAAGGTTCACACAGTCAAAAATCCCCACCTGAAAATAAGAAAGGCCAAGAGGAGGTCATGGCACCAGATGTTCCTCTCTAATGAGGCTGAATATGAAGATGAATTTATCTTTGCCTAGGAGCATGAAACTGTCAAAGCAGGAATCCACCAACTGTTTCTGAAAAGGACCCAATAATAAATATTTTAGGCTTGGCAAATCATGGTTTCTGTCACAACTACTCAATCCTGCTACTGTGGTGCGAAAGCAGTCACAGGCAATACACAGATGAACGTGTGTAGTTTTTTTTACCAATAAAGCTTAATGAACAAAAACAGGAAGAATTTGGCCCATGGCCATAGTTTGCTAAGAGCAGTGGCTTAGAGCTACTTCACAAAATACACAACTCTATTTGGTATATATCTAAGGTCACATTTGAAAAAATTGGCTTTGGTTGCTAAAAGGCAAGAATCAACTTTTCATCTCTTTTACGTTTATTATTTGCATTCTTGGGACTCTCATTTTGAGACCCAAAACATTAACTTGTGAAGAGACTGAAACCTTGTCTTTTGTGCTTATAAACATTCATCAGATGCCTAAAGTTATCCAGTGTGAATTTAACCCTTCTGAAATTACCGTATTTGCAGCTTACTTTGCTTTTTCAGAACCATCCATCATGGGCAGCGTATTCTTACTGAGTATTAACAACATTAAGATGTTTGGGAAGTGCTAGTTACTTACTAGCATGAGCCAGTATTTTTATTAGCAGGATCCTGGTATGGTTATTCTGTCTTCAATGTGTTTTTACTAGTCTTTTTGCTTAAAAAAAATGCACTGTGGTGGCTTGTGGTTCCTGGTTGCAAACCTGAACCTTGGAGGAAAGTCTTATGCTTGTAGAGCATAGTGATTGAGCACAAGCTGTTGTAGGGCAAGGCCATACTGAATCAAATATCTGACCTGCCACTTACTAGCTGTGTGACCTTGGAAAGATGTCAATGTCAATGTTGATGCTTCTCTTTTCTCTTATGGCAATAAATTGGCAATGTTTGTCAGGGCATAGAGTTCTGAACAAACAACAGAATAAAAACCACACTTACAGCTGCTCCTGCAGGTAGTTACATGACCTGTAGCTACATGACCATGATCTGAACAATGAGAACAAAATGGATAGGATTTATTGTTTTCTCAAGTTTAATAAGATGTGTTTATACGTGGATTCTCCTTTTCGCTTGCTTCGAATTCGGCGAGCTTCTGCACATTGATGTTTTTCATCATTTCTGAAAGTTTCTTAGCCTTCATTGCTTCAAAATTATTTCTCTCCCAGTCTTATCCCTCTGTCTTTCCTGTTTCTGAGGCTACTAGATATACGGATATTAAGCTTTACCACTATCTTCTGTATTTCTTTTCTTCTGACTTTCACCCTTTGGCTTCATGTGCTTCATTTTGGACTATTTCTTTAAGGTTATTCTCAATTTACTATCAACATTGTTTTTTTCTATTGTTGTATTTTTCAGATCTAAAATTTTCATTTGGATCTTTTACAAAATTGCTATGTCAATTTTTATATCTTCCTGTTCCCTGCCAAGTTTTTTACAATTTTGTTTTTATATTCTCCAACAGAAGAATCTTTGTTGTTTTATAGTCTGAATCTGATAATTCTAATCATGTAGTCTGCAAGTCTTTTTCTGTTGTCTGCTGTTTTTGTTGGTTCTTGCCTATATCTTTTCTTCTTGCATGTCTAGTTAACTTTGATCATATGCTTTATATTATATTCAAGTTATTATTTGTGGAAATAATTTGGAGACTAAGATGATATTTTCTTAGTTATGTTTATCTCTGTCAGTGCCCGGGGCTAGTGCTTACAATTTAGTATTACCTTGATCTAAGTTTGAGATTTTCTGAGAGAAAATCATGTTTTTGCAAAGCTGGTTTTCAGATGAGGCAAGGGGGACCAGCCTAAAGAAGATTCAAAACTTTGTTCTCCTCATCCCTTAGAGTCACCAAAAGGACAACTTAGTATCCCCTAGAGCAGTGGTTCTCAACCTTCCTAATGCCTCGACCCTTTAATACAGCTCCTCATGTTGTGGTGACCCCCAACCATAAAATTATGTTCGTTGCTACTTCATAACTGCAATTTTGCTACTGTCATGAAGTGTAATGTAAATATCTATGTTTTCTAATGGTGTTAAGCGACCCTGCAAGCAATTCTCAACACAGAGCGGTTCTCAACCACTGCCATAGAGCCTGAGACCATCGGAAAACACAGATATTTACATTATGATTCATAACTAGCAAAATGACAGTTATGAAGTAGCAACAAAAATAATGTTATGGTTGGGTGTCACCACAACATGAGGAACTGTATGAAAGGGTCGTGGCATTAGGAAGGTTGAGAACCACTGGTCTAGAGCAAGGGCAGCTCCAAGCACTTCGCTCAATTTTTTCTGAGTTCTCAGCCTCTCTGAGTTGTCAGACCAACAATTTCTTAACATGTCATTAGCTCTTGGATGTTTCTTAGGCTTCAAAAATAATCTACACAGCTTTTTTTTAATTGTGGGAGGATTGGTTCATATTTAATTGTGGGAGGATTGGTAATACTAATCATTGGTTCATATGGGTTCATACTACTCCTGAGATTTCCACTCAAATTCTTAAGGGGGGGAGGGGAAACATACTTTTCTCCCTAATAGCCATCTTTACTTTGAAACATGGTTGAAGTAATGGCCAATCTTAGATCATGTAAATCAGTACACCACTTGAGGGGAAGACAGAGAAACCAGATAGAGAGAGCCCAGACACCTGGAGGCCTTGTTGAGCATAACATACTGTACTGCCTATCTTTAGACTATTACATGGAGTAATGATAATTCAATGTTGTTTTGGACCTTATAACACACAGGCTGATAACCCATATTCTAACTAAAAACCAAGTCACTTAATCTCTGTGGCATTTAACCTCTGTAATGATGGTCCCAATTCTTCCCCTGACTTCAAGAAAGCAGGATGCAAACAGGCTTAAAAATAACTTGTGTAGTCCCCCCCCCCCCAAACTCTACCGTGGGAAAATGAATGACCTGGCTTACGGAAGGCATGTAAGACACATGTGGAGGAGGGTCAACATGTAGTGAAGTCAACCCAGCTGAGGCTATTCTGGATTTACTGCCAAGGTGACCTCCAGCAGATGAATGAGCAGGCCCAGACAAAACCAGCAGAATCACTGACTGACCCATATACTCAAAAACCACAATAAATGGCTATTATAAGCCACTGAGTTTGGGGAAGGTTTTTAATACAGTATTGAGTGTGGCAAGATCTAATAATTACATGGAGATAATTCTAATACTTACCTTAAATTTTTTTAACTTAAATAAGTTGTTTCAAATATGCCCCTTAGAACAGTCACTAATACATAGCAAACACTCAAAAAGTATTATCTACTCATGTTATAGCTACTGTTATTACCATAACTATTACTGAGACCCACAATTCCTCCCAGACAGAAAATTCAGTGCTTATCAGACATAACTGACTCCAATATCTAAAACAAAATTTTCTAAGGTGTTGTTATTCCCTGTTTTGGGGGGGAGGGTTTCTCTCCATCCCACGTCCAGTGTGGAAAGAAGAGTAGGGTCCAGTTACTGAGTGGAGAACTGGGGATTGAGAAATAATAGAAACAAGAAACAACACAGAAGTAGAAATAAAGCTGGGGCTGGGTGGAATCTCTGCTCTCTGATGGAGAGACAGGGAATTCCAACCCAAACACAGCATGTTTATTTATACTAAAATAGAAAGGGCTTTCACATGAAAAGACTTAAAATCAAAGGAGCTTAAGTGGGCCCAGGCCCCACTCATTCCCTCATTCCCTCATTCCCTCATTCCCTCATTCCCTCATTCCCTCATTCCCTCATTCCCTCATTCCCAGGGCTTGGCTGAATCTACATTTCAAGGGCCCTCCCCCCAACACCTGAAGCAAGTTAAAAGTCAATACTGATAACTCATCCAGTCTTTTTGGTGGATGTTTCCAAGACATTGCTCTGCCTGGCGCCTCAGATTCAGCTGACACTGATTTAAAGAATGCTTAGGTGCCTTCCCTGGGGGCCGGCCCTCTACAATTCCCTTCGTTCTTCTTCCCTTTCTCTTCTTATAAAAGCTTACCTCTCATGAATACTTGAATGAGTTCTTTGGTGTTTATCTCAGAATTGGTAAAGGGAAGAAATAACCTGAGTGGCAAATTGCTGAGGCAGGAGTCATAAAGTGGGGTGTTCTGCTTTCTTCACGGGCCAATTGTAGAACGTCTGTAAGTCGCCTCAGATATTTAGGTTGCTTCTTCACACAAGGATTGAGATATTTAATGGCAGAATGGATCTTACTTGTCATTGCATCCCTAGAGCTGATACATTATAGATGTTCAGTGAATGTTTGTTGATTTTATTGAATGGAATTGAATCAAACTGAGTGAATTGAATTAAGGAAATTGGCTAAACCTCAGAAAGTTCCTTTTCAGCTTAGTGCTTCTATGATTTACCACATTTCTTCTTTTAAATCGCCTCTTTTAAACAACACTCTCCATTATAAACAAATGAAATAAAATCAAGTTGGCTTCTAGTAGCAGTTTACTTTCATCCTTCCTTCCCAATAGATGTTGTTCTTTGAAGCAAGCTGTTTGGAAAAGTGGGGAATATTAGCCATTTTCTGTGTCTCCGTAGACTTTGTTTTCCTAAAGTGACAGGCTAATTTCCTCCCTTTATCTCTTCAACCTTGCACCGGAGGCTATGCCGTGGGAACAAGAGGGGCAGGGCTCCAGGATTAGGAGACAGGATTTGCTTTTACTATTATTAATTTAATGCAATAATAAATTCTAATAATTGTGGAGAAATCATGACACGTGAAAGCATGACGACCCTCCATTTTCTACCTCTTGGAACTTGGAAGCAAGCCTACCATTTGCATCTTAACTTGGCCTCCTTCATAATGTTTTTCTTCAATATGTTTACTTAAGCTTTTCAGCATGTTCCCTATTCATTGTCTGGTCTGATTTAAAAAAACAAAAATTGTTTACTGTAAATATGCCTGTGTGTATGTTACTTTTGCAAAGAAGCACTTTCTCTTACTGCAAGAACCAACATACACTATCTTACAGTTGTCAGGGAAGGAGGGCATGAAGTTAATGAGGACACCAGATGGTATATTAGCTGTTAAGATGGCAGGTTTGTTTTTGAGTGGGAATGAATTCTGTACAGCTCTGTTTCATATGTACTGTCCTGATACAAACCTGGAAATGGTGGGTCCAAATTGTCCAAATTGTCAAAGTATACCAGGTGTGATTTTATTTGGAAATGTTTTGACACTAACCTGATGAGGTTTTGAGATTAACCATACATATGGCCACCGACCCAAAATATTTACTATCTGACCCTTCATAGAAAAAGTTTGCTGAACCCTAAGATAGGGGAAACGCCACCCCCATTTTTAGATCTTGACATGGTACATACCCTAACCCAGTGGTAAGCAAACTCATTAGTCAACAGAGCCAAATATGAACAGTACAACGATTGAAATTTCTTTTGAGAGCCAACTTTTTTTAAAACTTAAACTATATAGGTAGGTACAGTGTTATTAACTTAATTAGGGTCCTCCTAAGCTGGCCTTTGCTAAAAACTCAAGGGGCCAAAGAGCCACATGTGGCTCGTGAGCCGCAGTTTGCCAACCACTGTCCTAAGCTACTTTTATCCTGGACACTGGTGAAAGGAACTGGCATTTTTCTTTAATTTGTGACAGCCATGACTTGAAGTGGCAGGTTTTGAGTTAAAATAAACATGTGCTGGCGACCATTCTTCTTGTTCTCTGTGCCTGTCCCTCTTCTTTCCCTCTTTCTCTCTCTCCCTTTGAAAAACGCCCACTTCTGTTGAGTAAACAAAGGCAGAAGCAGCATCTTACACTTTCCAGGACAGGTGAAGGCAACGGTGACCTCTCTGCTCATTGCCAGGTGCAGAGGAGGCAGCAAGATTCACTCTGCTTGGAAATCAGGCAGGCTCTGCACAGCTGGGCTCAATGGTGAATGGAAATCTGCTGCAACCTGTGTGACTGTCATCTGTACTTCAATCAAATCAGAAACCACCTGAGACCTAGTTTAAAAGTAGGTTCTGATTGATCTCTCCCCCCTTATCCCCATCCTCCCCTACCTTCCCTCTGAGGTTTGAGCATCTCCTCAATGCTTCTTTGTCTCCGGATCTGTTTTTGTTCACCAAAGGACTCATATGCATGCATATAAGCATAACCAATGGACACAGACACCAGGAGGGCGTGAGAGCATGAGCAGGGGTGGGGTGGGGGTGGGGGACTATAAGGGGATAAGGACACATACGTAATACCTTAATTAATAAAGAGAAAAAAAAGTAGGTTCTGACACAGTAGGTCTGGGGCAGAGTCTGAGACTCCACATTTCTAATGAACTCCCAGGAGATGGCAATATTGCTGGGTAAAGCATCACTCTGAATAGCAAAGTGAACACACTGGTTCCCAAACAATGCTGTTCTTTGCAATTCCCTGGGGAGTTGTAAAAAATGCTAATGCCTGAGCCCTGCCCCCAGAAATTCTGATGAACTTGGTCTGGGGTGTGATGATCAGGGCATCCGGATGGGCAGAGTTTCCCAACTGATTCTAACATGCAGCAAAGTTTGAAAGAAAGTGTTCTAGAGTTCAGGGGGTGAGAACTGGACTTGGATCAGTGACGATCATTTTGAAGAGAGATTATTGATAAATATGAAAAAGGATAATAACTCTAAAATCAAATTGACCGTCAACCCATCACCCATCAAGTGATCTCTATAAACCGTCCTCCATTATATAACTAATTTGGGTTATTGGGGGGATCCGTGTAATTCAAAGCTGGATGCACTTTACAAATAAGTGATCTGATTTCATTACTCTTTTTCCTGGGAACTGCGCCTGGCCAAGCTGTGATCAGCTTCCTGCCTCTCATGTATCAATAAATACATCAGCATCAGGCCACTGGGACCTCATCTACAGAGAGCAGAATGTGCAAGACGATCCAACAGTTAATGTTTTAGACTTGTCTCTTCCCATTTCCAAATTACATACTTATTGTATTCAGGCGAAATCAACACGAGGCCAAGTCTGCAGATGTTTGAAAACTTCCAGATGATTCCTTAAGTTGTTCGTTTTTTATCCTGATGTAAAGATGCCTACATTTATGGTCTTTGTTGTATATCTTTAAAGTGTTCCAATAAACCCAAGTGTTCCAATCCTATCTTCATGTAGCCAGACTAGGATAGAAGACACATAAATGTTTATTACCCAGACTAAAATGCTAGTCTATGTATCCCCACCCCCAATCTGGCCTCTTAGTGTCTACGTCTAACTGGGTTATTCCTCATAGCTTATAGTCTTCAGAACCTTGCATTCTATTCCTTCAAGGTTTGAAATGCATTTTAAAATGAGTCCTTACACATCCCCCACCGGTACTACTTGTATTCTCTTCATTGCAGTCTATTTTCTCTGGGCAATTATATTACATTCAAAGAATGGCTACATCTGATAAACTCAACCATTTTTATGTATGCCGCACAACCTATCTAATATGGTTGACCCAATTAGTATTCAGTGGTTCATATCAGTGGCTGTTAAAGTGAGTCCTTGGACCAGCTACACCAGCAGCACCAAGGAGCTTGTTACACATGTAAATCTTGGGCCACAACCCCAACCAACTGTGTCAAGCTTTCTGGGGATGAACACAGGAATCTTTTGCACAGCCCTTGGTTGACTCTGATGTGGGCTCAAGTCTGAGAAGTGCTTGACTTGATTAACTGCAGTGCTTCTGTAGCTTTTGTGACCCTGCTCTCACCAGGTGTGTTAGATTAGCTATGTATGATATATGCCACCACCGGATCTCAGTGACATGCAGCTACAATCGGTGCTTTCTCACTGCTGGATTGCTCACTGCTTCTGCAGGCCAACCGGCTGGGGAGCGCCTCTTCAGATGGATGGGTTGAGTCCAGGTGTGCTCCATATATCTTATACTGGGGCTCAGGCTGGAGGAGTGGCAACTACCTGGGCATATAATTCTTGTGGCAGAAGTCAGAAACTACCAGAGGACCAATCCTCTTAAGGCCTAGCCTCAGAACTGAGACATCATCTCTTTTGTCCTCATTCCATGGGTCTAAGCTGCTCACACAGCCAAGCCCAGTGAGACAGAGAAATATGCTTCCATGCTGGTGACTGGAGGCATGGGAATGGGGTGGGGCAAGGGGAGGGAATATATGCAGAACAAAACTAACAGACCACATCTTGCCAGCTACAAAATGCAATTAAATTCTATTAACAATGATAATCAAGTGAGAATAGCAGATATTTTGAGAGTAGAAGGCAGCCTATAGAGAGTTTTGCCATTCTTTCATGTTCATGTGATGAACTCTAGACAAAGAATTTCCGTCCACATTTCCTTTCTGGTTCTACTTCTAAAGAACATGTGCAATGTGAACTTAGAAAAAACCAAGGGAAATACCTGCTGTAGCACTTTCTCCCATGGTTATTTCCACTTTGAAAAGCTGACCAAATATTTTTCTCTCCTACTGTGTTTTTTAAACTCTCTTAAATTCCCATCACTGACTCTTTAACCACGTTCAACTGACTGGCAAAAAGCAAAAAGAAACATGTCTTTGCTGAAGACATAGTGAAGCCTGTGACTACTAACAGAATTCATCACAGGCCAGTCGCAGAATCGTTACAGGATCGGGGACAACACCATCATATCCTGGGAGGTTGACAAGGCAACTTCAAGACTGAGAGAGCCTTCATTTCCTTAGCTCAGTGATTGGGACTCTCGACCCGATAAATGTTTGTTGGAGTGACAATGCATGGATTATGCTCAAGATGCTAAGTAACTGGCAAATTCTAAGCTCAATGCCTTTCAAAGGGGAGCAAAAGGAAGCTCACTTGCCATGAGCCAGACACTCAAAGGTGAACGTGTCATCATGCAATGGACACGTGGAACAAAGCAGAAGCACCCCATCCAAAAGCAGTGAAGTTTCCTGAACACTTCTTGTGGGTTAGGGCTAGTTGAATTTCTAACAGGGTGAGATGGTCTAACCCCGTGGTTAGCAAACTGTGGCTCATGAGCCACATGCAGCTCTTTGGCCCCTTGAGTGTGGCTCTTCCACAAAATACCACGGCCTGGGCGAGTCTATTTTGAAGAAGTGGTATTAGAAGAAGTTTAAAAATTTTGGCTCTCAAAAGAAATTTCAATCGTTGTACTGTTGATATTTGGCTCTGTTGACTAATGAGTTTTCTTACCACTGGTCTAACCCCTCTAGAGGCAACTCCCTGTTCAGGTCCTGGTTTATCTAGACCTGAGCAGGACAGATTTTTTAAATAGCTCTATAAGGAGTAAGATGGGAGTTTGGGGGGAAAGTGGGACACTTTGTTAAATTCCTGGTCTGGAGTTCCAGCCTGGCCTTGTTTCATACATTGTTAGACACTAGGCAATTTATGTCAACCTTCTCAGCCTTCGACTGTAGAATCAGGATGATATATCTGGGTGGGTCCAAAGCTTGGTTGGCTTTATACATGAAGTGATCCACTGATACACAGAATATTCTTACTAGAAATAATGCTGACACTGGGAAGAATTGGGTGATGATGGGCTCTCTACCTTCAGAGGAACTAGTTGGAACAGGCATTGTGATCTATATAAATAGCACCCTAGCAGTTGTACCATACACAACCTCTACAACTGTATGCGGGGCTGCCTCATTTTCCATCTAAAGGACACATGCTTGAACAGATTTTCAAACACAGGACAAACATACCAAGAGTCATCACCATATTCACTAAGTGAGTGCTTGATTGTGGTTAGTAGAAGTACTGAGTGTCACATTTAACAATAGTTTTTTAAAAACTCTTCAGACACTAATAGAATGATCCCACAATCACTGAAGTGGGAGCAACAGAGTTGGCATTTTCCCTATGATTCTGAAGTTTTCTTTTCACTTTATAGATATTAGTTTTTCAGGGTTTCATTTGGGAGGCAACATGGGAAGTATCTTCACTTTAATTCCACTCTGTTTGCTCCCAGCATCACTTCTCAGAGAGGGGAGCAAAAGGAGGCCCATTCCAGAAGGATCACTGTCCCTCAGTTCCTTGCTCACGTATTAAAAGCCAGACACTCAAAGGTAAAGGAGGTACCAAGTGGAATGAAATGGAAGCACTCAAATGACAGCAGTAATACAATATCCCAAATCTTGCCCCATTTCTCACTATCTGTGGTGGACACATCCTAAGGTGACCCCCTTGTATGATTCCCTCTTTCTGGGTATGAGTGGAAGCTGTAATTTGTTTCAAACCAATAGAATATGGCTAAAGTGATGGGATGTCACTCCTATGATTAGACTGTTATATGGCCAAAGTGACAGGATGTCACTCCTACAGTTACATTATAGAAGACACCATCTTAGCAGAATGAAGAGAGATATTCTCCTGCTGGCCTTGAAAAAAGCACACAGTCATATTGTGCCCTGCCTATGGAAACATCCACATGTCAGGAAACTGCTGGCAGTCACTAGTCAGTAGCCAGGAAGATGTTGGGCCCTCAGTCTTGCAACACCAAGGCGACAAATTCTACCAACAACCTGAGGGATCTTAGAAGCAGAATCTTCCCCAGTCAAGCCTCTGATGAGAATGCAGCCTAGTTGACACACTGATTCCAGCCTTTAGAAGCCTCTAAGTTTGTGGTAAGTTGTTATGCAGTGATAGGAAACTAATACATATAATACTATACTGTGCACACCTAATACATACAATACTATATTGAATTCTATCTTAGCTAATAAAAGAGTAAAATGCAAATTTGACCATACCTTCGGTACACCCACAAGCCATGCCCACCAGCCAATCAGGAGCAGGGAATGGGGCCAAGGCGGCAGCGTGAGTTGCACAGGGCAGGGCCACCACAGCAAGAGCTACGGCGCTGGTGCGGGGTGCCCCTGGGGCTGGGCAGTTGCTGCCAGGGCTAAGGTCTGGGCTGGGGGAGCGGGGCTGAGGTGTCTGGCAAGTGCGGGGCCCCCAGGGCCGGGTGGTCACCAGGCAGTCGCCAGTCGCTGGAGCTAAGGCCAGGGCTGGGAGGGGGGTTCTGAGGCGACCAGGGCAGAGTAAGCCATCGGCCTCATTGAGGGGGCAGGTTGGGCTGAGGTATCACCTACCCCCAGTGTACAAATTTCGTGCACCGGGCCCCTAGTTCTTATTATAATTAACCATCGGCTTAATTCTCTAATAGGTTAGAATCTGAGGTATGTCCTATTCAGAGAGAGAACCCTTCTGTGGGCTTTTAACGTTGAATGGAAAAGAGAAGCTGGGCTTTCCCATGCCACAGCTCTTTTCCTATAAAGAACATGCACACTGCTCAGGAGCCACTTCGGCAGAGGGGGAAACCCTTTGGGTGTCTCCCTCACTCAGTGCAGTCTGTGGCCAAAAGCCTACCAGTTTTCTGGGTAACATAACATCACTCAGACTCCTTTAGAATTACCCAATTTGATTACTATTGCACTAAAGCTATCCTCAAGCACACATTCACTCATCAACTCTCATAACATTCAAAGAGTTTATAGTTAAAAAAAAAAACACTCTCCTTTTCCCAGGTAGAAGAGAGACTCTGCGGGTGTGAATGTGGAAGAATTGTAAACTTCAGCATGTTTGGTGGCATTTGACTTGTTTTTCAATGTAGATTTCAGGTGTCTTGGTTTGTATTTAAGAGCTTACAGAAAAGAGAGATGTTGCATATGATTTCTAAAATTCTATCCTTTAGAATAAATTGCACATAAGCACAAAAAGTATATAGTAGCTCTGCTATAAAGTGGTTCTTTTATTTCCAAGGTTCTTGTATTTCCCAACTTAAATCACATTTTTATATCACAGGTAGCCATTTCTGATCCAAACCTCATGAACTGTTCTTAGTCAAACTTTCAATGGGCTTGGAAATTCTAAACAACAGTAAGGTCAATCCTTTCTACCTCATTGAGAACTGATTTGATTTGTAAACATCCCAAACACCCAATTCTTCCTCTGCTCTACTGTGACATGGTCATGGTCTCCTTAAATAAATGGCTGCTGAACATGATCAAACTACACAAAAGTCTTCAACAACATGTCAAGTTGGGTCCTAATACAACATAATTCATTTAAATCCATTTTTATCCTTAATCTAATATGTGACTGTGGAGAATATTTTCAACTCTGATGTTCAATAAACCCATAAACGTTTTCTATATCTCCCAAGTTCCATGGCACACTCCCCATAAATGTTACTTTTCTTTCTCTCTAGGATACTAGAGCTTGAACTTAAATGGCCATCATTAGTCATCTAAATGTTACATTTTTGTAATATTTAACTGTTTCAGAGAGTGTCCATATACGAGGAGAACTATGCAAGCCTGTGGTGCAAATCCATGCTACAAGAAAGACAATGTCACTGTGAATCTCCACTTGATTCTGGCCTTTGAGGTTGGCATAAACCATGGCAAAGGTGACGCCTTTAATGCCATCTTGAACAGTTGTGTTATGGCTAGGGAAACAGTCTTCACGGCTTTGCTACTCAAAGTGTGGTCCATAGACCAGCAAGCATGAGCAGCACAGGAAGCTTGTTAGAAATGGGGAATCTCAGCCCCCTCCCAAGACATGCTGAATCAGAATCTACATTTACCTGAAACCAGTTTGGCTCAATGGATAGAGCATCGGCCTGTGGACTGAAGGCTCCCGGGTTCGATTCTCATCAAGGGCATGTACCTGGGTTATGGGAACATCCCCAGTAGGGGTGTGCAAGAGGCAGCTGATTGATGTTTCTCTCTCATTGATGTTTCTTACTCTCTATCTCTCTCCCTTCTTCTCTGTAAAATATCAATAAAATGTATATTTTTGAAAAGCAGAGCTACATTTAAACAAGAGCTTCTCATGTGCATGATAATGTCCGAGAAGCTCCTTCTAAAGCGGACTGTATATCCATGTGGACTGGACATCCAGCCTTTGTTACCAATTCTCCTCTTTTTTCCCATGTGCATAAAGTAGATGTTGAAATACTGAGCTTATATTCATAATGGACAACATCCAATGAAGTATAGCCTTGCGTGGCTTCTCAAGTTCTAGCTATGATCTTCACACACCATCGGAGGACATTGGTGCTAACAAGATGCAGCAAGGCCAAAATGAGATGTACGTGGAGGAAAGACCACTGGCAGCAGAAGCTTCCACATCAAAATATATACCAAGATTGGGTGCAAAGAGTAAAGCAAGCCCTGGTTGTTCCAATCCAAGTGCCCTCTGTTTATTTATGAGAAGCTACTTTCAAGGTGCTGGTGGTCTATGACATTTCACAGGCCAACATTTCATGATGACTTACGTGGCATGGAAAATTAAGAGCTATGCCATGATTATGTGAGATGTTAGCACTAGGGAAACTGCATAAACGATACATGGGAATCTGTACTACCTTTGCAACTTTTCTATTAATTAAAAACTATTCAAAAATAAAAAGCTTATTTTAAAAAAATACAACATTTGGCTTGCAATTTAGGAAAACTTTTCAAATGACCTTATTTAAGACCCAAATCTGTAAAAAGTGGGAAATATTAGAACAATGGAAATAAACACACTTCTTACATATTCCGCATTTTTCACCCCATGTCCTATGCATATACCTATTTACATATCAAACTAAATGGGGCACAAGAACATGAAAAAAAAAGACAAATGCATATCATAACTACAGTGTCAGAAATTGATTAATATATGTTAGAAATATGACATTGTGGCAGAATCTCCCTTCAGCAGTTTGTCTCACCCCTTTCTACATGATATACACGCAAAAAATTTTTGAGTGGAGAAAGGCAGTGAAAAAAGTATGTACTTAGAAGGAGGCATATCCATCATCCCATATATGAAGTGTTCAAATTTTATTTTATTGGTCAGGATTCTGACTGGCAAACAATGGAATCCATTCTCTGGTGAGTTTAAGCAGGAAAAGGGTTTATTGAAAGATATTCAGTAGCTCCGGAACCACTGGGAGGGCTGGAGAAACAAATCCAAGGCGTAGCTTCCAGGAAAAATGCCAAAACCATGCTGCAGATTAGCCTAATTTGGGGGGAGACGCCACTGCTATTTGCTGTTGCCACCACCAAACCCCTAGTGCCAGGACTTCAGCTTGATTGCAAATGATAGGGCTCCTAGCCTCCGGCTCTTCTACACCAGAAGCTCAAACTTGCAGCCACTGCCCCCACCCCTGAAAGGCAGCCAGCTGCAGCAGCATCCCTGCCATCAAAAGGAAGCTGACTGCAAGCCCGTTTTCTTCCTAGCTCAGCTCTGAATCCAAGTCTTGGATGGAGTTTTTATTCTAAACAAGAGGCCCGGTGCACCAATTTTTGCATGGGCGGGGTCCCTTGGGGTGGCCTGAGGGAAATGGGCCCCAGCTCTGAGATATGGGACTGGTGAAAAAGGTGAAGGGATTAAGAAAAAACTCATAGGCACATACAACAGTATGATGATTACCAGAGGGAATGTAGAAGAGGGTAAGGGGCAGATAAATGGTGATGGAAGGAAACTTGATTGTGTGTGGTAAACACACCATACAATATACAGATGATGATTATAGAACTGTACACCTGAAACCTATATAATTTTATAACAAATGTTACCCCAATAAATTCAATTTAAAAAGACCCTCCAAAATTCATGTTCTCTTCTACTGGCTTAGAAGTTAAAGCCTTAAAAACTTACTATGAATACTTAACAAACTATAAAATTAATCACTATATTAACTCTTTCTCAACAAATTCAAAGACCTTAGAACACAACTCTAAAAATGTCTTCCCACCTGACACTACTTCTCTGAAGTATTTCAGACAACATTTTCATTTTGTTAATTTATAAAGATCATGTTCATTTATACATCCATATGCTTTTATAAATGTACTAGAGGCCCGGTACATGAAAATTAATGCACTGGAGGAGGGGTCCCTCAGCCCAGCCTGCCCCCTCTCACAGTCCGGGAGCTGTCAGGGGTAGGAGGAGATCCGGCGATCAGGGGAAGGTGATATCCCATCACATCTCTGGTGCTGCCAATGCTGACAGCACAAACCTCTGCTGGCCCTGGTTACCTGAGCCTCAGGCAGCCCTGGGCAGCTGGGCAGTGCCATCTAAGGCTTGCCTGCACCTTGGGCCCGCCCTGGGCAGCTGGGCAGCTGACATCCAAGGCTTGCCTGTGCCTCAAGCTGGCTCTGGGCAGCTGGAGGGCTGAGGGGAGTGAAGGACTCCTGGAGCAGGTGTGTGGAGTGGCCAGACCTGCCTGGGGGCAGGCCTGGCTGTGCCACATGCCTGCCACCCCAGTGGGGCTGAGGGACTGGGTGCCACCATCTTGTGGCTATGTGCACCACCATCTTTGAGGGCATTGGAGTCAATTAGCATATTCCCTCCTTATTGGCTGTGGGGTCCACAATCTTTGTGAGGGTGGGGTGGTCAATTAGCATATTCCCTCTTTATTAGATAGGAGGATATGATCACTATTTGTTCTTGCATCTCAAACATTTATTCTGATTTTATTTTCCTTCATCCTAAATAAATCCCTTAGAAGCTCCTATAATTCATCCTTGTCCCTGAAGTATAGTTTTGCTGAGAATACAATGTTAAGCTGAGGGATAGTTTCTGTCAACATTTAAAAGATAGTCCCATTCTCTGGCTAATTCCTCTGAGGATGAAAAGGCCTTTTCTCAATGCCTATAGTTTTATTACCATATGTCTAAGAAGAGGTTTTTCTTTCCTTACCACTAGAGGCCAGTTGCACAAAATTCATGCCTGGGGGGGTATCCCTCAGCCCAGTATGCACCCTCTCCAATCTGGGACATCCCTCTCACAATCCAGGACTGTTGACTCCCAACCGCTCACCTGCCTGCCTGCCCCTAACTGCTTCTGCCTGCCAGCCTGATCACCCCTTAAGCCCTTCCCTGCCAGCCTGATTGACAACTAACTGCTCCCCTGCCAGCCTGATTGCCCCTAACTGCCCTTCCCTGGAGGCCTGGTCTCCCCCAACTGCCCTTCCCTGCAGGCCTGGTCCCCCTCGACTACCCTCCTCTGCAGGCCTGGTCATCCCCAACTGCCCTCCTCTGCTGGTCCATTCAACCCTAACTGCCCTCCTCTGCAGGTCTGATTGCTCCCAACTGCCCTCCCTTGCATGCCTGGTCCCTCCCAACTGCCCTACTCTGCAGGCCTGGTTGCCCCCAACTTCCTTCCCCTGCAAGCCTGGTCCCTCCCAACTGCCCTCCCCTGTGGGTCTGATAACCCACAACTGCCCTCCCCTGCCAGCCATCTTGTGTCCACATGGGGGCAGCCATCTTTGACCACATGGGGGTAGCCATCCTGTGTGTTGGAATGATGGTCAATTTGCATATTACACTTTTATTAGATAGGATTGTTGGTATACATGGTGTTTCTTCCATCTTGAATTCATGATTTTCATCAGTTTGGGCAAATCTCAACCATCATTTCTACAAATATTTCCTGTCCCTCATTCTGTCTCTTTCTTCCTTATGGAACTCTAATTAGATATACAATATGCACCACATAATGACATTTTGGTCAACAATAGACTACATATATGATGGTGATCCCATCCTATCTAATAAAGGAGTAATATGCAAATTTGACCATACCTTCACTACACCCACAAGCCATGCCCACCAGCCAATCAGGAGCGTGGGGGTGTGGGCAATGCGGCCCGAGCCACAGGGGCCGTGGCCGAGGTGGCCCTGGCCTGGGGGGGCATGGCCGAGGCAGCCCGGGCCTGGGAGGGCATGGCTGAAGTCTGTGCTAGCCAGGGGCAAGCTGGCTGGGGCTAAGGCCCTGGCTGGAGGGGTGGGGGGGTGGGGCTGGGATGGAGCCAGCCATCTGCCCCATTGCAGGGTGATGGCTGGGTGCCCAAGGCCTAAAGCCTCGACCAGAGGGCTCCCAGTATGTGTGAGGGGGCAGGTTGGGCTGAGGGATCACCTACCCCCAGTGCATGGATTTCATGCACCGAGCCCCTAGTAAGATTATAATAGAGTTAAAAAAAATTCCTGTTGTCTAGAGATATTAAAGCCATCATAATGTCATGTCACAATGTGTTACTCCCATGTTTATGGTGATGCTGGTGTACAGTATTTACAAAGTCTACAGTAGTTGACAGTAATGTCCTGTGCCTTTATATTGACTCACCACTCACTGACTCGCCCAAAGCAACTTCTAGTCCTGCAAGCTCCATTCCTGGTAAGCGTTCTATATAGGTATACTATTGTATACCTCTTTTATACTGTATTTTACTGTACCCTTTCTATGTTTAGATCATTTAGATGCATAAATACTTATCGTTGTGTTACAATTGCCTAGAGCATTCAGTATAGAACATGTTGTGCAGGCCCTTTAGCCTAGGAGCAACAGGCTATACTACACAGCCTAGGCACGTAGTAGGCTATACCATCTAGGTTTGTGTAGCTTCACTCTATGATGTTCCCGTAATGATGAAATCACCTAATGATGTGAATTTTGAGGGAACACAAACATTCTGTCTAAAGCATTATGTAAAACATAAAATTCAGCAGATTAAATAATTGTAAGTCAAACATCTGTGCATCTCCCTGCCAGTTCAAGAATTCAGACATTTATGAGTACTCCAGAAAGCTTCATGTATTCCTACTCAATCCCACCCATTACAGGAAACACTTCCCTGCCATATCCTGTGATCTCTTACTTTTGCTTACAGTTTTACTACCTACGCATGCATATATCTAGTTTTTATCACAATGATTTTTTTTTCATTTCTAAAAGTTCAATTTGATTCTTTTGAAAATCTGCCTGGATTCTTTATTATTTCCTGTTCCTTGCCATTGTTATTCGTCTGTAAACATTTCATAGACACAGAGTCCTTGCCTAGTCTTTATCTGCTTATCCTAATATCTTCTGTCCTGGTACTCAACATCTCCCAGTTATTAGTTTTGCTGATTCACTCATATTGGCTTGTTTTCTTGTATGTTTAGTCATTTTTTTATGGTGAGCTCATATTTATTTTTCTTTCCTTTATCAAGATGTTTATTGAGTTTTGCTGGACTCTGGGAGTTACCTATCTGGAACTACTTTAATTTAATGTATTCACACCCAGGGCTAGCATCAATCTGAATATCAGAATCTAAGTTATAGCAGGTCCGTGGTTGCAGATAAACAAAGGAAGACCTCAGTATAGTCATCATCCTCATCCTTATTAATATCATCATGATGTTAGTTCTCACCCAGGGCCCCTGTGCAGGGTCCTGGCTAATGCACGAGTTTCAGGCCAGCAGCCCCACTTCCCAGTTTGCACTCCCCACGCAACCCTGCCTAGCTGAATAGTGCCATTTGTGCCCAAGGCAACTCTAAAACTTCTCTTTCTCCTCCTTACTTCCCTGGTCTGATCACTCTTATTATTATCACCATTTTGCCTTTATAATTTTCCTTCCCTTTACCGGTTACTCAGCATTGCTCTAAAAAGTATATTGTGCCCTGCCAGTATGGTTCAGTAGTTGAGCATAGACCTACAAACCAGGAGGTCACAGTTTGATTCCAAGTCAGGGCACAGGCCTGGGTTGCAGGCTCGGTTCCCTGTGGAGGGCATGCAGGAGGCAGCCGATCCATGATTCTCATCATTGATGCTTCTCTCTCTCTCTCTCCCTCTCCCTTCCTCTCTAAAATCAATAAAAAAATATTTTTAAAAGTATATTGCGATTGATCCAAAAACTGCATGTGTCACAGCAACAGGACTTTTTAGCACATCTAATACCCTGGAAAGCAAGTTCCCATGTCAAAACGGACTTTTAACAAGTGCAAAGGTAATAAGAGAAATGCAGATTAAATGCACATTGAGATACCAGCTCTGGTGTATTAATTCAGCAACAATGAAAATAAGTTTGATAACAGACTCTTGGTGAGAATTGGGGGAAATAAGGACTTATTTGCATATGTTGCTGGTGGGAGTATGGCCTGGTGCCATTTTTAGGGAGAGCAACCTGGCCATTTCTGTCATAGGTAGAAATACATACACTGTTTGACCCAGAAATTGCCTCCAGGAATTTATTTTACAAGTACAGCACATGCAAAGCTTATTTATTGCAGCCAGATATTTGAAAGAACACCCATGCCTATTAACTATTTCAGTAAATTATAGTCAATGAATGAAAAAGGTGCAAGGATTGAGAAGTTCATATCGGTAGTTACAGAATAGTCACAGGAATGTAAAGTACAGTGTAGGAAATACAGTCAATAGTATTGTAATAACTGTGTATGGATTCAGGTGGGTACGGGAAATATTGGAGGGATCACTTAGTAAATTATGTAATGTGTAATCCCTGAGGTGTACACCTGAAACTAATATAATGTTGTATGTCAACTGTAATTGAAAAATTAAAAATGACCCCAGAAGAGAAAACTGAAAAAAGAAAATGTAATGAAGATGAAAAAAATAGGCTATTATGCATCATTTTTACAAATGAGAACATTTTAATATACTCACAGGATGCATAATTCAATATTCATCTTTAGCTCTAACCAGTTCGGCTCAGTGGATAGAGCATCTGCCTGCAAACTCAAGGATCTCAGGTTTGATTCCGGTCAAGGGCATGTACCTTGGTTGCGGGCACATCCTCAGTGGGGAGTGTGCAGGAGGCAGCTGATGATATTTCTCTCTCATCGATGTTCCTAACTATCCCTCTCCCTTCCTCTCTGTAAAAAATCAATAAATATAATATATATATTCATCTTTAATGGCAAGTGTACGATGTAGAACTGTGCACATTTTATGCTGTTGGGTTTTTGTTGTTGTTGTTGTTGTTAATCCTTACCCGAGAATATTTTTCCATTGATTTTTTTTTTTTAGAGAGAGGGAGAGAGAGAAACATAATGTAAAAGAGAAACATGGATTTGTTGCCCTCTGCACATGCCTCGACCAGGGCAGGGATCCTGCAACCCAGATACATGCCCTTGACTGGAAATCGAACCCCTTGGTCTGTGGGCCAATGCTCTAGCCACTGAGCAACCTGACAGGACTATGCTGTACTTTAAAATATACATATATATTATTTTAGAAGAAGGGAGAGGGAGAGAGGAAAACATCAATGAGAGAGAATCATGGATCGGCTACCTCTTGCTTGTCCCCTACTGGGTGGGGATCAAGCCCACAACCTGAGCATGTGCCCTTGAACAGAATCGGACCTGGGACCCTTCAGTCCACAGGCTGATACTCTATCCACTGAGCTAAACCAGCTAGGGCTATTTTAAAAATATATATTTACATACTTGTTCAGATGGTCCTATAGCGTTATTGGAATGGTGCATAGAACATTCTGTCAGTGTCTGCCGCCCTCATGTTAGGGAACTGGGTGCCTAAAGAAGGAAGGTAAGACAGAAACTGATTGTAATAACCCCTGTTGTATTTTTGGCATTTGAAACTGTGTGAACATATCATCTATTTGAAAAGGGCTCCTCAGCTTCCGGTTGGCCTTCGTAATGTGCTGGAGAGGGAGTGCCCAAGACAAACTCTGCTTTCTTCTCCGTTTGGCCTAGGGCTGTTCCTACCCCAAGGAAAGGGAGCGTGGAGCAATCTGGAAGCCAGGTTGTCCAAGAAAGACTGGGCGAGCCAGTGCTGACTCATGTCTGTGCAATCGCCTCCTGACCTCCTCAGGTAACTTGGAACGAATCCTCTGGCTCTTTGTTTTATTGACTTCCCCCGGAAATGAGGAATGTTGCAGGTGGTCGTGTTTTAACAGGAATTTAATGCATACATACACATACAAAGTTCCACAAATCTTGAAAAGCAGCAATTCTCGCTCTTCCTCTCACTTAGGCCCTGTGTTTTATGTTTAGTGCTCCTGACCGACAACTTGGACTTGAGGCACATTACCAGATCACACTTCCGGACATCTCCCTGGAGGAGTTTCATGTCTTGGTCCAAAAACTTGGGAGGGGAAGGAGATTAGTAGGTTTCTGGAGTGAGTGCAATTCCACAGCACGCACAACTTTGGAATTCAAAATTAGAAAGAAAACCCTTGGATGCCGAAACTGGTTAGGCTCAGTGGATAGAGCATAGGCCTGTGGACTGAAAGGTTCCAGGTTTGATTCCAGTCAAGGGCATGTGCCTTGGTTGCGGGCACATCCCTAGTAGGGGGTGTGTGGGAGGCAGCTGATGGATGTTTCTCTCTCATCAATGTTTCTAACTCTCTATCCCTCCCTTCCTCTCTGTAAAAAATCAATAAAATATATATTTTTTAAAAATCAGAAGTAGAAAATTCAACATTCAAACTAGGAAGTTCCACATTCAAACTGAAATCCCACCAGAGGAAAATATCCACATTCCACCACTCAACTGCATAATTTTTTTTAATGGCAAAAATATAAATGCTATAGAAAAACTTCATCTTCTGTTTTGTTTTGCCTTTTTCTCTGTCTTAGGATGAAATGTTTCAGGAATACACAAAAGTAGAGCATATTCAAAAGAACATCCACGCACCTACAAAAGAACCTTGTCAAATCGTACCCTTTTGCCGTATTTACTTCCAGTAATTGTTCTAAAAAAGAAATAGTTTGGGATGTGGTTTGAGACTCCCATGTCCCTCTCCTTCATCCATCTGTTTCCCTCCTTCCTAAGAGGCACTGTCTGCAGAATGTGGTGTTTATCATTCCCACGCACGCTTTATGCTTCCACAGCATGTGCAGGCATTCATAAACAATCTGCAATACTGTTTGTCATGTTTTAAACATTCTATACATGATCACCTGGATCCACCATTCATCAGCTCCCTTTTTGCATTCAACTTTTTATAGTGAAGGACATCTGAGTTATTTCCACATTTCCTCCTTTACCAAAAATGCTGCAACAGAACTTTTGTACTTGGCTCCGTGTATACATGTGAGGCACTTTCTCTAAGCTGGGAGACAACTGGTGTTTAGATATGCCTCCCCTTAATGTTTCTAGATAACAAATAACTTTCAAACACGGTCAGACCAATTTACCCAAAGTTTTCTAGGAGAAAGTGTGTTTTGGATCAAACTACTACTTTGGCGAATCAATCTGCAGCAGCTGTTGTGGGCACCCCATCCATGCCCCTCAACTCCAGCACTTTAGTGCATACCGGCCAACTCCCAACTGCCAGTTCCTACATTGTTTTTCACCCTAGAACATTCTCTGACTGCCAGAGATAGCATTGCTGTCAGAGCAGCAATAGCAATGGGGACGGCTGGGGAATTTACATCCTCCCTGGAAGCTGTCTTACCCAATGAGTTGGTGTATCAACACCTCGGCTCTCTCGTCCTTTAGGCAGAATAACTCTGAGCCATGTATTTTATCCAGATTCTTGGAGTGCCCAGCAAGCTTAAGCTACAGTTAACCTGCTGGGTGTCACACCCTGTGTTCAGCAATTTCGTCTCATTTCCTCTCTTCTCACCAGTGTCTTGGGACTACCTACCAAATAAGCCACTTGCACTCAAACCCTTGGCTCAGAGTCTGTCTGGGGGTTGTAGTCTGCTCATAACCATACCACACACACACACACACACACACACACACACACACACACACACACACACACACACAAAGGAGAAGTTTGCATATTACTCAGAGACTGGGTACAATAAACACTTTGTTGTTTGGTTCTTGGGGAAGATTAGACAGCAATCCCATAAATAAAGTGTTAATAGCTGCTATACCAGGATGCTTTCCTGCGAAAGCTACACCTTATTTTCCATTTGAAATACCTTCGAGTATAAAAGGGCAGTGATTTGCATATAAAAATCACCATATTTGCCTGAATTTGAAGAAAACATCTTTTTAAAGTCTGGGTTTCAGTGTGGCTTTTGGTGGCTTTTTCCTCTTTGCTGTTCTATTTTCTTCTTTTCTAAATTTACACAAACAACCAGCAGCTCTATGCCTGAACACTGGGCAGCAGACAATGCACCTTGGTCTTTGTTTTTGTGGAGTATCAAAAGTGATTCCTTTTCTAAACCTTCTTAGCAAATACTATAAAATAAAGAGCTAATATGCAAATGGTCACCACGCCCTCATGCCCTCTGGCTCTCGCATTCTCATGCTGGGGCCAGGGGACCTGAGGCTGGGCTGGGGGACCTGAGGCCACAACCCCTGCCCTGCCACCAGGGTTGGGGGACCTGAGGGTGCACTCCCCACCTGGCATAGCTTGATGGGGGACCTGGGGCTGCACCCCCAGGCCGGGATACCTGAGGCTGTGACTCCTACCCTGTGGGGCTTGACAGGGGTGGGGCCAGCTGGGTCTGGGTCTCACACAATTTCAAGGAGTGGGCAGGTGGGTAGGTACTTGACACTGGGTCCCACAGCATGCCCCAGACTCTGACAGGAGAAGATTTTCATATGCATCTTACTAATTTTCTTTCATCGCTGACACTTCTATTATAGAGAAAGGACAAACAGAAATATTTCCTCTAATTAATTGCCTTTTAATGTGCACAAATTTCATGCACCAGGCCACTAGTTTTTAATAAAAGAGCATTTGTTGCAAAGGACCCTGCCAAGATAATGCACAGCATTTTTAAGCTACAAATTGTGAGATGAGGTAAAGCATTTAGCCCACGTCACATCAGAAGGCCAAGACCATTGCTGTACACAGAATATGTCTCCCAAATTTGATATATTGAAATCCTAATCCCCAAAGTGATGGTATTTATAGGTGAGGTCTTTGAGTGGTGATTGATTCATGGTGGTGGCGTCCTCATAAATAGGATTAGTACCTTTATGCTAGGAAGTGAGTCCTCACCAAACACTGAATCTGCCAGCACCTTGATCTTGGACCTCCGGTCTCCAGAACTGTGGGAAATCACTTCTGTTTAAGCTGATCAGGCTCTGGTATTTCATTATGTCAGCCCAACCAGACTAAGACAAGTACAGAGCATGAACCACCCTATACTGAGTAGCAGGCAACCAAAATTTTTTAAGCCTCCCTTTTCATATTTGGGCTGCAAGCAGAATGGCATATTTCACTGCAGTGCTGGATTAACTGACTTGCAAAGACCTGTCTTCAAATTCAAGAGCTTCTTTTCATCGTTAATATTCTTTCACTCCATTTATTAAGACACATGCCTCCCTGATGGGCATTAGGAAACTGATACTTAAAAACTCGTCATCTAAAGTGGAATGTAATTTGAATATCGGCTACCTGGCTTTGTAGATCCAGCTTGAAGTCCCCACTGGGCTGTTTTGTTTGTTTGTTTGTTTGCTATGTGTGATAGGAGAGTTACTTCACTTTCCTAAATCCAGCATTCTCATGTGTTAAATGGTAATAATCATAGTATCTATGTCATTGATGCTCCATAGAATTCTGTACTTCATTCCATGGCCTCTGGAATGGGGAGGAGACTAGTCTGATTTTTAAATTGTATAACAAAAAGCAAAGAGGCAAAGCTGTGTTTTGAAAGAATTTTTTCTATAGTTTCTAATTAACTCACATCAATGTAAAAGAAGCTGCAGAATATGCGAAAGCATAAAAGTTTAAAAAAAAACACATTCTCTTATGACCTAGAGAAAAGTATCAGTAATCATTATTTTTGCATATGTAGTGACCCCCCCCCAACTTTCATACAAAAACCTGAAGTATACCATAAGCCACTAAAAGTATCATAGAAAGCACCCCACATCACTAAATATTCTTGATAATATGTTTAGTTGTTTATATGACTGGTTGGCATTACATCTAATGGACGTACATAATTTATTTAACCAATTTAGTGTGCTTCCTGGGCCTTTGGATTTGTCCCTTCCCAACTTTTGATGCATCAACAACATTCTTTGATGCCTCACGTTAGATGTACACAGGTACATCTCTGCTTCCTTCCCCCGAATTCCTAGACGAGCAATCACTCGTCCAAACGATAAGAACACTTTGAAAGCTTCTGATACCTGTGCCAAGTTGTCCTCCCCTTGAGTTTGTTTCTGTCTGCACTGATTCATGGTGTGAGGGGGTGTTTGAAGATACAAAATATTTTATCATCTGACAAGAGTTATTGCAGATGCTGCGAGCTCAAGGAAGCCTCCAGACCTCACACACTTGGTCTTATTTTAAATTTGGCTTAAATGTGCACCTCAGAACATTTAGAACTTTCAACATATCTTGGTTCTCTGGAAGCTAATGAACAAAATGAGAAGACTGAGTCGTGAATACCAACCTGGTCCCTGCAACTGATTAAAATCTGTGATGTCTGCTAGGCTCTAGAGGGCATAGGCGAATAATTTGTGTCTTCATTTTAAGGACCTGCCCCTCCCCCATGTGTTTTATGTCCTGGCTTCACTGAAAGAGCCCCTCTGCAGTACTCCCCATTTGTTCTGCTCCCCTGGTTGGTTGTGAGAAGTGAGCTAAGGTGCTGAATTCAACCCCTCAAGGTATTAATGAAAATCATGTGCTTTCTTGTATTCAACACTTACTATGATGTGCCAAAGATCTCTGCTAGGAGTGAAGAGGCAAAGTCCAGAGGTCTTCACACAAAAAGGTAACTTTTAAATTGCTCGAAAATAAGGACTTCCAATGTTTCACTAAAAAAACTCATAGCACAAAGGAAGAAAATACAAATGGCAAGAAAAGGGGGGGGGGTGAAAGGTTGAGTATTCCTGATGGTGATGGCATGCTGATCAACTGCACCAACTCTGCTCTGCTCACAACTCTCCTATCTCACATGCTTCTGTGTAAGCTTGAATGACAGCAAGAGCACCAATCCCAACCCCAACCCCCAGCCCTCTGCACACCTTCTTTAAGAAACTCGTCAAAGTGCTATTTTCCAACACACAAAAAGCCACACTGGTTTCAGCTGCTCACGTTTTATGTCTCACGGTCACTGACAAGATGGCATGCCTGCAGTTGGCTGGGTGGCAGAAGCCCTTCCGTTTCCTGCAAGATAATGAGTGCCTCCCTGGGCTGCTGCGTCTTTCTTCCTGCTGTCAGCTTCACTGTCCCTCCCACTGTCCTCATCTCCTGCTGCTCACCTCCCATCGCAGTCTCCACGAGGAGACTTCCGACACCGACAAACTCCCCCTTCTGTCCTCTTCATGCTCCATCTATATGATCCTTGTTTCTTTATCCCCACCCCTTTGCCCTTCTAGTCCACCAGTCCAGTGGTCGGCAAACTGCGGCTCGAGAGCCACATGCGGCTCTTCTGCCCCTTGAGTGTGGCTCTTCCACAAAACACCACGTGCAGGCGCGCATGTACAGCACGATTGAAACTTCGTGGCCCATGCGCAGAAGTCAGTTTTCAGCTCTCAAAAGAAATGTCAATCGTTGTACTGTTGATATTTGGCTCTGTTGACTAATGAGTTTGCAGACCACTGCACCAGTCTTTCATGTTTATGTCTGCATGCCTGTGTTGAGCCACCTTTTTTCTTCTTCTTCTAACTCACAAAAATACCTACAGAAAAAATCCAGAGAGAAGCTATGAGTTGCTGTATTTCGGGAAGACCTCGAATACAGATTACAACTGTTGCATATGGAGATCTTATAGAAGCTTCAAATAAATCACATACATCTCACCCTATAATGCCCTTATTTTTTTCAGCTGGGGTGCATTTGATGTGAAGATGCTTTTCATTGATTTTTGAGGCCACACTTGGTTGTGGCCATTGGCAGCTCCAGAAAAGTTAAAAATCACAAGCCCAAGGCTGTTGGCTGTGTTCTCTCCTCATCCCTACAGAAGCAGCTGCTTGGAGCAACTGACTAATTGCCCATTGGGTTCATGATTTAATAATTGTTTTGTCTTCTACAAATTATAAAAAAATGCCTCTCTACTGTGCTCCTTTCTGTATTTCTCTTCTCTCTTCCTACTAGCACAGACTTGTGTTTCCTACCAAATAAGTTGACTGAAATGAGAGAGTCCATTTATTCACATTATTATATCAGGAAAAGAAAGTAACTGCTTCTACATTGTGCTAGAGCCTGCCAGTGTGAAAGTCACATGATTTGTGCCAGGGTTTACCAACCTTGGCACTACTAACATTTGAGCTGGACAACTCTGTTGGGGAAGGGGATTGTCCTGCTTATTAAGAGATGTTTAGCAGAATCCTAGGCCACTATCGTCTAGGTGCCACTAGCATCTCCCCAACAGTGATGACAAAAAAATGTCTCCAGACTAAATATCCTCCAGGGGACAAGATCACCTTAAGTTAGGAACCATTGGTCTGCACTGCATGAAATATGAATGCTCCCAAAACTAACATAAGCTTGGATAAAGCTACATTTTCTTTACCTTCTGTGAGCTAATTGGGTGCCAATAACCTAGAATATAAAAATGTGTAAGTTCATGACACTAGGATATCTATATAGAGTATCTATGAATATCAGACTATTTACAACCATATCAATAACTTGGAATTAAGTGATTATTTGACAATGACTAACTTCACCACTAAATGGAATGACAGAACAAATTAGAAAGAGTACACAGAGGTGCATCACATTGCATTGGGTGTTTGAACTCACAGGACCTATCCAGTTCCAGAGCATAAAAGGTAAGAATTGGGCCAGGATAGGCTACCTAGATAAGCCATAGTGGTCAGGATGCTAGCACCATGTAAAGACATTCAAGGGAATTAGGTTAATGTATCAGGCTCCCTTAGACTCCTGTGTAAAAATGGATTAGGGGAAGTATGGTACACATGGCAGTTAGGAGGCCATTGTAGAAGTTCAATAAGAGGCAACAGTGTCCCGGGCTGGAGTAATCTTGGTATATGCCATCTCCTAATGGGAGTAGCTAAATGTATGAGCATTACTTAGTTCTATAGTCATTTGGGAAAGATGCAATATTTCATCTCTGTAGGCATTGCTTAGGGACTTTATCAGATTAAGGGCCCAGAGTCAATATTGTCTGAGGGCCTTTCCAATCTGCCTCCTTCCCCAAAAAAGCTGTGGGTCCAAATATAGGCTGGTGCAGGTGATTCAGGAACTCATATCTGCTCCCCACACCTATTGTCTTACAGCAGAATGAGGAGAAAAGTAAACATGAACCAACCTCAATAACCATGGACAAGTCCCTGCAGGTATGTGCAATTAGCAGGAAAAAGCTAACAGAGCACCTTCCTGCCTGCTTTGGAGCCACAAGTGGGAGGCCAATGTTTCTGTGGCTGACCAAGTTGTGAAAGAAGGTTCTGATCCCTAGCTGGTTTGGCTCAGTGAATACAGCCTCAACCTGTACACTGAAGTGTCCTGGGTTTGATTCCGGTCAAAGACACATGCCTGGATATGCCCAGGTTGCAGGCTCCAACCTCAGGAAGCAGCAAATCAATGATTCTCTCTCATCATTGATGCTTCTATCTCTCTTCCTCTCCCTTCCTCTTTGCAATAAATAAAAAATATATATATATTTTTAAAAAAGGTTCTGATCCTCTCTAATAGCCAAGTCCAGAGTAGCTGCGCAAATATACATACTCCCAGACACATTGACAGCTCATTTACACCAGAACTTAACAAATCATTTCCCTGAATGATCAGTGAGACCCTTCACAGTTTCTGATGAGACAAATCCTAAATCAGTCTCTGTGGTTAGGAACTGACAGGAACTGATTGGCTTAGGCATGAGCCATCTAAACCAATGACAAAGGCCAAGAAATTGGGATTGGCTTAATCCAATCAGAACCCCACATCGAACCTTGGAGTGGAGTCAATGCTACAAACTGCATAGCTCCTACCCAATGCTACGCATCTCTGTGTACTATTTCAAATTTGTTCTGTTATTGTGAGGTTAGTCATTGTCAAATAATCACTTAATTCCCCAATACGATGGATATTGGGGAGTGCACTTTAATGCCCCTTTACAGTGCACCCTAAATATCTAATAGAGTAAGAGAGAAGACTGTCATAAGAGACAGCATAACAAAGTGTTATGAGTATTTAGGGCTGACCCACAAAGCACATTTAAAAAAAATTTGAATCCAGTGTTCTTCCCATTGTTCTAGTATGGCTCACAAGGTTGTCTACCTACAGCGTATCCATCTATGTACTGTTAGCTTACAACACCCCACACTCCAACATCTACAAGCACGTGATTTCTTTTCCCTCATGGATGACGCAAAAACAACTGTAATGTCAGCACCGAGCCCAAACACTCAGAGGGTGTGGCCATGCCTTTCTGGCAGAACCTCATTGGATTAAAATTTTTTATTTATTTGCTGATCCATCCATTATCTGTGGATGTTTCATATTTTATAACCATTCTTACCTTCAAATGTATCATAATGTTCTATTAAGCAAACAAACTTTGAGACTATTTTTTTATATTAAGACTAAAGGCCCAATGCACAAAATTCATGCACTCAAGGGGGGGGAGGTAGAGGGGCCTCAGCCCAGATTGCTTGAGGGTACAGGCCAGGCCAAGGGACCCCACTGGTGCATGATCAGAGCTGGGGAGGGACTCGGGAGGTTAGTCAGCCAGGGAGAAACTGCAGGAGGGCTCCAAGGTGTGTCTGGCGCATCTTGTTCAGTCCCAATCAGCTGGACCCCAGCAGTAAGCTAACCTCCCAGTTGGAGCGCCTGCTCCCTGGTGGTCAGTGCATGTCATAGCAAGCGGTTGAGTGGCCTTAGCATATCATTGGCATATTACACTTTGATTGGTTGAATGGACAACTGGACAACCAGACACTTAGCATATTAGGCTTTTATTATATAGGATTGTCTCTCTTATCAGAAAAGTATATTTGAAACTTAAAAAATAACTTTAAAACCCCCAATTCTCCTAATTATTTAACTACTAGAAGTGCAGCACATGAAATTAGTGTACAGATAGGGTACCTAGGCCTGGCCTGCAATCAGGCCAGCTGATTTTCCCCAGCTGCCAGCAGCCAGCCCTGCCCCCACCACCAATGCCAGTCACCCTCTATGTGGGGAGCAACTGGTGGGGCAATTGATGCCCTGCTCACTCTCACCCACCTTGGCCTGGTGCTGCCCGAATCCGCCACCACCCTCCTCAGTTCCCCATTCCCAATCGGGAAATCAAAGCCTGCCAGCTTGGAGAAGGAACCAAGAGGTTGGCCAGCAGGCTGTGATCAGGGCCTTCAGGCTGGGGGCAGCTCCTACATTAAGCTAGAATTCTAGCAAATTCTAGCACATCGCAGTGACCAGTTTTGCCACCATCCAGTCAATTTGCATATTATACTTTTATGTATGTAGATATAAGAATAAAACATGCATCTTATTTTTAGATAATAAATTCAAGAACTGACAATGATCCCTGCAATGGCCTAACAATGACTTTTCTCATGTAAGTCAGTGTTTCCCAACCTTGCTTACTCATCATACTTGCTAGACACCTTTTTAAAATTCAGTACTCACCTGGCTGGTGTTGCGCAGTGATTGAGCATTGACTTATGAACCAGGAAGTCACAGTTTGATTCCTGGTCAGGGCATATGCCAGGGTTACAGGCTCAATCCCTAGTGTGGGGTGTGCAGAAGGCAGCTGATCAATGATTGTTTCCCATCATTAATGTTTCTATCTCTCTCTCCCTCTTCCTTCCTCTCTGAAATCAATAAAAACATATATTTTTTTAAAATCCAGTTTCCCAGGTCCTATCCTGAAGTGCTTACTTGATATATATGAAATCAGGCAAGGCATTTGCATCCCTTAGATGTTCCTATGAAATGGTATTATTATTCACAAAGATTCTCTGTGGCTCCCTAGGGAGAACCATACTTCACAGTCCTACCTCAGACAGCAATGAACTTGGATCCTCTACAGAGCCATCTCTGCCATAGCATACTGGGAAGGTGCCAGGGTCAGTGCACTAGCAGAGGGCAAAGGAAGAAAAGGGGCTACCAGCAAAAACACAACTTCATCAGCATGCATCATACTCTGCACCAGCTCCCTTAGTCCATCCTCCCTCCCCGCAGTGAGCCTGTTTCCTTCCTTATTATGTTCTTACTAGAGGCCCAGTGCATGAAATTTATGCATAGGTAGGGTCCCTAGGCCTGGCTGGTGATCAGGGCCGATTGGGGCCTTCCTTCCAGCTGCTGGCTGAGGCCTCCCTTCTCTAGTTGCCAGCTGCTGGCTAGGGCCTTCCTTTGTTCTGCGCCACCCCCTGGAGGTCAGCACATGCTATATCGAGCAATCAGTCACCAAGTTGAACTCCCATGGGGACAATTTGCATATTAGGCTTTTATAGATAGATAGATAGATAGATAGATAGATAGATAGATAGATAGATAAATAGATAGATGAGAGCTCCCAAACACGCTCAACCTGCAGCCAGTGGCCTTGGCTTTTGATGTTCACAGAAGTCCATGGAATGCTTCTGCTTCCTGAGGGCAGGCTGGGGCTGCAGTGGGGTGAGGAGCTGAAAGGACCAGGGGAACCCAAGAGATGATTGCTTCTGAACTGCAGAGAAGGATCCAAAAGGAATATTTGATTCTAGCAAATTCTAAAGGGGAAAAAGGGCATGGGGTGACTATAACCTGATACTAAGTGAACTCAGGTTTTACCACAAAATATTTCTATTGTAATTCAAACAACTTGTACACTTTCTCTTAGGACTAGTCTTCCCTTCATATGTGTAGATTTCAACCCTGAAAAGGTGAAGGCCAGGGCACCTCTTCTTAGAACACAAACAGGAGTGCCATTTGTCAGCTTGATAAACATAAAGCTATCCATGGCCATTCCTCTCGTGAATTCCAGAACCTTCTAAGCTATGCAGTCCAAACTATGTCAGCCTCTGGCACCAAATTCTGAATCTTAGTCACTATACTGAGAATATGTATAAGAATTCTGTGAGGATTCTGTGCACCATTCAGCCTGAAAACAACCTTTGCTTGTTCCAATTCCAGCAACTCTCTGCCTCTCTCTCACCCTAACTTGGGTTGAATGAATTAACTCTGACATGCTTGAGATAAAATCAAACATAAATTGCCTGAGTGGCTCCTTGTTTGTGCTTCACTAAACACAGCAAAGACTGTACCACCTTCAAAGGTCAGAGATTGCCTGACCACAAAGCAGTGAGATCATCATAAATTCATTAGCTAATGATTTTATGGAGAAACTAGAGGCCTGGTGCATGAAATTTATGCATGAGGGGGTTCCCTCAGCCCAGCCTGTTCCCTCTCCAATCTGGGAACCCTCAGGGGATATCCGACTGCTGGTTTAGGCTCGATCCCCCTGCCAGCCTGGTCGCCCCCAACTGCCCCACCCCCACTGGCCTGGTTACTCCTAAATGCCCCCCATGCCAGCCTGGTCACCTGTAACTGCCCCCCCCAGCCTGGTCACTCCCTGCTGTCCCTCCACCAGTTTGGTTGCCCTAAACTGCCCCCTCTGCTGGCCTGGTCACCCCTAACTGCCCCCCTACCAGCCTGGTTGCCCCTTACTGTCCCCCCTTCCGGCCTGATTACCCCCAACTGGTCCCCTGCCAGCCTGGTCGCTTCAATGCAGCCTGCTGTTACTGTGATGGTGTCCCAGACAATTTGCATATTCCTCTATTAGTATAGATACATGTTTCTAATTTCATGTAAGCACAATGTAAATATTAAAAAGAAGAAAGGAAGTAAGAAAGGAAAGGGGGGAAATATATCATTTGTACAAAAACAAAACTCGGAAATTCCAAAAGAATTGCTCAAAATAGCCAGAAAAGACAGAATTCTTTTTATTCACATTTGCATGTATTATTTCTAAAATGCTATTTGATGATGCATCTCCTTGCTGTTCTCTCTCGGATCAAAATCTGATGCCTTAAGTAAATGTGTGTTTCTATTCTTAAGATTTATTCCAGGGCCTTTGTGAATTGATTGGACTTAAATATTAGTGGCAAAGGAAGGGAGTCTTTCTCATTTTTCTTTTCTGGAGTAATTCACAAGGCAAAGAGACTCTTGTAGTTGTTTCTGGACGTTTCATAATTCCAAGCATGTCGGAGATATAAAGAAGAAAGGAAAAGCTCAGTGTCATTAAGCTTCAAGGAATTACCATTAAATGAAATTTAAAACAATGTAAAAATACAGGTTAGCAGGGCTGGTATTAGTCTATACCTTTATTGGACTTACATTACATGCTAATTAGATCAATTTTATCAGGTAGGGTGCCCTTCCCTTATTAACTAATAAGAGGTCTGTCTCTACCTATAAAGTACATTTGTAGATGAATGTACATAGAAATTTCTATCATCAAAGGCTTCACTACACATGCAGGGTCCATAAAGCGAGAAAATATGTGCCATAAATATCAGCATTTTAAAACTTGAAACAAATTTGAGTTATGGATTTCCAGCTCTGGGGCAGGAACATGAGAGATGGGGTGTCTGAGTGATCTTCCTGCAGGACATGCAGAGCATTGTTTTTGCGTCACTGTAACCTAGCCCCGGGGCCGTGAGCAGAGTCCAAACTGAGGTGTTCCGTTTCTGCAAAGAAATTTAATCATAAGAGACATTGTATGCTAAACACATCATCCTTCAGGCTCTCCTGATAGAATACAACAGACAAACTACATCAATTAAAACGATGTAACGAAACACTGAGGAGAGCAGGAAAGAGAAAATTGCTTGTGGTACTTCAAAGGTACCACATGTACTCTGAATTCCCCGGGGGGTTTCCCCGGGAGGTAAAAATGCAACACGAGCGAGCATGCTTCCCAGCTGCAGAGCACAGCCGACGCTGATGAAGAGGGCCCAGGTCCTAGCTCTTCCAATACAACTCCAGGTGTTCACCTCGAGGACTGCCTGGAAGAGACAAGTGCAACCGCACGCCCAGAAATGAGACTCAAGGAGCTTAATCGGGAGTAAAGAGCATCCATCCACAACTGACCTTCAGCCCCAGCACAGGGAATGCCAGCTTGTGGTGCTGCCTAGCTCAGCAGGGGGAAGGCCCCATTCACGCCAAGGGAAAACACACCCCTCACCCCATCCGCACCTCCCAAACCAACTCATATGCACACTTCGGAACGAAAGGGGACACGAGGTCACATTGGGTGGTGCTGAGATTTGCTTCCATGGAAGGAAGAGACTGTTCTCAGGGTGCTGTTAGAGCATGGGCCACGCCATTTATGAAGATGCGGCCTTCTAAGCTATGCAGTCCAACCTATGTCAGCCTATAGCAATCTCTGACCTTTGGAAGGTGGTACAGTCTTTGCTGTGTTTAGTGAAGCACAAGCAAGGAGCCCACTCAGGCAATTTACATTTGATTTCATCTCAAGCATGTCAGGGTTGATTCAGTCAACCCAAGTTAGGGGGAGAGGGAGGCAGAGAATTGCTGGAATTGGAACAAGCAAGGGTTGTTTTCAGGCTGAATGGTGCATAAAATCCTCACAGAATTCTTATACATATTCTCAGTATAGTGGATGAAATTCAGAATTTGATGCCATAGGGGGGGATTCACTTTTTTGAACTTTTCTATTAAGGAAATTGTTTCTATTTGCTTGCTAAGTTGGGGATTTGGGTCTTCAAGTACACCTCCCCACCTGTTTTTTTGTTTTGTTTTGTTTTGTTTTGTTTTGTTTTTTAGTATCCCGAAAGAATGATCCAGAGACAGAGAACTATCGATCAGACCAATCAGACCATCAAACCTCAGAGGGAAGGTAGGGGAGGGAGGGGGTAAGGGGGAGAGATCAACCAAAGGACTTGTATGCATGCATATAAGCCTGACCAATGGACACAGACACCAGGGGGTGGGGCTAAGAGGGCTATAAGGGCACATATGTAATACCTTAATCAATAAAGGTAAATAAATAAAAAGAATGTACTAGAACATACAGACAATGGGCCTGATTCCAGATGTGGGGATGACAAGGTTCTGGACATCAGAACTGAACTGTGAGAAGCAATTAACATTCCCCATTCATCTGGGTGCTCCCGGGGGCATAGCCCATGGAGTTTTTCTTTGCATGCTCCAGCACCCAGCACAGGGCCAAGCTCTGATAAATGCCCAGTGGATGTATATTAAGTGAACTAATTAATTAATTATCAGGGACCAAACCGGAAGTAGCTGCTGTGGCAGACACACTCTAGGCTGGCCCCCAAGACCCCCGCCTCCTAGCGTTCATGCTCTGTATAAGCCCTCTGCCTGAGTGCTCAGGGCCTGTGACTTGTACCGAACTAATAGAAGGTGAGATTTAACATGGCAAACGTGCCAGGATGTGCGTGAGCACGTGCACGTAATTATGTAATTGGGGGGCCCATCTTGTTGGCTTGGACGAAGCTAGCTGCCATGTTGAGAGCTGCTGTTGGAGAGGGCCAGTGGGCTGGGTGCCCAGCTGCCAGGGAGAAACGGGGGCCTGGGTCTGACAGCCTGCCAGGAACCACATGTCCTCACAACCCGAGTGTGCTGAGAAGGGGACCCCGAGCCTCAGGAAAGACAGCCACCCTGGCCAATACTGTGCAGCCACACAGAGATTCCTGCCATGCTGCGCCATGACGTAGTAACTGGGCGATGCTGTAGGCTGCGAGTCTATGGTGACACCATGGCACGGTGATAGGTAATGCCACTGAGCGGTGAAATGCATCTGTGCCTCTTTAGCATGCACCACCAACACCCGTGGAGTGGCTCTGCTGCCTGTGCTCAGAGTACACACTCAGGCCTGTCTTTCCCTGAGAAGCCTGGGAAAGATCATCCTGGTGGTCCTTTTTCATGTGCACTGGCTGGACCTTAAATAGAAAAGAGGACAGGCTCAGCTGGTGTGGCTCAATGGATAGAGCGTCAGACTGCAGACTGGGGGGGTCCCAGGTTCCATCCGGTCAAGGGCACATGCTCCAGTTGCGGGCTCAGTTCCCAGTTGGAGGCGTGCAGAGGGCAGTTGGTCAATGGTTCCCTCTTATCACTGATGTGTCTATCTCTCCCTCTCCCTTCCTCTCTGAAATCAATCAAAATATTTTTTAAAAGTACAAAAGAGGGGCTAACTGTCCCACCGTTCCTGCTGTCTCCAGCACTACTTCTCAGCTCCGAGTACCAGTGGCCCATGCCAAAATGAGCCCCGACTCATGTCAGCCATTTCACACAGCCTGGGCCAGTCCATAGGCGGTAAGGTTTATAGACACCGTTTGACAGTTTCTCATGGATCTTAAACTACAAGAGAAGTAGGAGAAAGAATATTCTGGCAGTTGAAGCTGTTAGAATCATAGAGTGCTAGAAATGGAAGGGATCCCAGAGATTATGGGTCCAAAACTCCCATCTCACAAAATAGGAAGCTGGATGGGGAGTGAACAGTGGAGAGATGCGGGATCACACAGGTAGATACCGGGCAGGCCGCCAGCCTGCCATTCCACCACTCCTTCCCACCATCACTTCCCTGCCATTCAAATTCAGGATAGAGACTTCTTCAGTCTCTCTCATCCTATAACCAAGAATTTCCCCACGAATTATGCCTATCTCTGAAAGAAATCCTTCCCTCTTTTTAATTTGTGTTTGCCCCCCGTGCTCATTTTTATTTTTTAATTTAGTAATGTAGAGCTCATATATGATATTATGTTAGTTTCAGGTGAACAACACAGTGATATGGCATTTATATTCCTTCTAGTGTGATCACCATAATAAGTCTAGTAACCATCTCTCACCACACGGTTATGTTAATGTTGACTGCTTTTTCTATGCTGTGCATTCCATCCCCATGACTTCTTTCTTTTTATAATTGAAGGTTTGTACCTCTTAGTCCCCTTTACCTTTTTCACCCACCCTTCACCCCGCTCCCCATGGGCAATCATCAATTTGTTCTCTCTATCTATGAATCTGACTGTTTTATTTGTTTTGTTACAGTCCACATATAAGTGAAATCATATGGTATTTGTCTTTCTCTGACCTATTTCACTTGTCATAATACCCTCTAGGTCCATCCATGTTATTGCAAATGGCAATATTCCATCCTTTTTATGGTTGAGTAATACTCCATCATATATATTTTACATTTTCTTTATTCCTTCTTTACCAATGACACCTAGGTTGCTTCCATGTCTTGCCCATTGTAAATATGCTTCAATGAACATAGGGCTGCATATATCTTTTTGAATTAGTGTTTTTGTTTTATTGAAATAAATGCCCAGAAGTGGATTTTATGGTAGTTCTATTTTTAATTTTTTGAGGTTACTCCATACCATTTTCCACAGTGGCTGCGCCAATTCACATTCCCACCAATTGTGCAAAAAGGTCCCTTTTCTCCACATCCTCAACAATGCTTGTTGGTTGCTGATGTTTTGATAATAGCCATTCTGACAGGTGTGAGGTGATCTCCCTGTGACTTTAATTTGCATTTCCCTGGTGATTAGTAATGTTGGGTTAGAAGAATTTATATTGTTTAAATGTCCATACTACCCAAAGCATTCTACAGATTCATTGCAATCCCTATCAAACTACCCATTGCAATTTTCATAGAACTAGAGCAAATAATCCTAAGCTTTATATGGAACTGCAAAAAGACCCCCAAAATGCCAAGCAATCTCGAGAAAGAAGAACAAAATTGGAAGTGCCGCACTCCCTGATATCAAACTAAAACACAAAGTTATAGTAATAAAAACAGCATGGTACTGGCACAAAAACAGACACATAGACCAATGGAACAGAATAAAAAAGCCCCAAAATTAACGCACACATATATGTATATGGTCAATTAATCTAAGACAAAGGAGGCAAGAAGATACAATAGGGAAAAGATATTCTCTTCAATAAATGGTGTTAGGAAAACTGGACAGTTACATACAAAAAAAAATAAGCTGGGTCATTTTCTTACACTATTCACAAGAAATGCAAAAGCCGTTAAAAACTTAAATGTAAGACCCGAGACCGTAAAATTCCTAGAAGAAAACATAGGTAGTAAACTCTTTGACATCACTCTTACCAATGTTTTTCTGGATATGTCTCCTCAGGCACAGACAAAAAAGCAAAAGCAAACAAATGAGACCGTATCAAACTGAGAAGCATTTGCACAGTGAAGGACAGCATCCACAAGACAAAAAGGTGACCCAATAAATGGGCGAAGATATTTGCAAATGATATATCTGACAAGGGGTTAATATCCAAAATTTATAAATAACTCATGCAACTCAACATCAAAAAGCAACAACAAACAATCCAATTTAAAAATGGGCAGAGGACCTGAAACAGACATTTCTCTAGAGAAGGCATACAGATGGCCAACAGACATATGAAAAGATGCTTAACATTTTTAATCTTTGATATATTTAGCTTTCCAAATGCTGCTGAAATCCTGGAGCAGAATCATATGAGACGAAGGCCATGGCTGCTGCCTTTATCAGAAAAAATTCACTCAGCGAAGGGTCCCATTTTGAAATACACTTCAAATGACAGGAGTTTAAAATGGAACTAATGCTGGGAACGTGCCATCGTTTGTTGAGCTGTTTGGGGCTCGACCTTTGGACTTACATGTCATTCTTCTCTGCTCAAAGCTAGCATTGGGCAGGTTTTTAAAAATAAAAAAAATAGAAAGGGGTTCTTTAAGATTGGACAGCATTTCAAATTTTCGTAATGGGGATCATTACATACTTTTAAGACTTGAATAGCCCCACTGCCTCCTGGTTGGCTGTTTTAAAACACAAAGGGTTGGCAGAGTATAGGCGAATTGCTCACATTTGGGGTTTTTATGTATAATTTTTAGATATATGAAAGACAAAATAAGGTGCAAAACCCCTTTCGTAAAAGACCCCATCTGCTGCAAGGAAAATATTGTTATCATGTGTGAAAATTCAACTACATGGTTAAAGGGGGAAATCAGAGCGTAATCTAAAAGTAAAAAAAAGATCACGTTTCCTTAAATTCCATCTCTTACTCTGTCTCCTCCAGTTCATTCCGGTATAAGATATACACAGCAGACCTTCAGCTCTGTGCAACCGTGGCACCAAAGATAGCATTTGTTTTTAATCATGGAAGACTTGATTTTCATTCATTTAAAGCCCAGGGTAACCACGAACTTATGTGGGAGTTCAGAGTGAGGCGAGAGATACCCTAGGACCGCCCCCCGGCGAATGTGATTGGTCTGAGCTTTGGGCCAGGGTGAATTGCTTTCACCTGCCTCGTGTCCGCTGGTTGACAGCTGACTCATGCTGCCAGCGAGCTCTGAAGCCAGCTAATGGGGCGCCTGGGCTGTGACATTTCGGAGGCCTCTGCTCACTTGATGTTTCCAGGGCTAAAAGGTCTCTGCCTCACTGCTGGGTTTACCCCCTTGATCCTCTCTGGGAGGAGGTGGGACATGACTTATGGCCAGCAGGATTTGAAAAGACAAACACTGACTTACAAATCACCAACTTAAGAGATTTGTCAGAGTTTGCAAATGCAGTCTGAATTTAAGGTCATCTTCAAAATATTATTAATGTTGAAGAGCTGTTTTCCATCTGAATAAAATGCTAAGAGTCTAAAGAGATGTTCTGGACACACTTTTATCTTCAGATAAAGCAAAAAAAAATGAGGCATTAAATGATACCAACATTTACCTAATTGTTCGACCCAGGTTCATCCCCAGCCTTCCCTGCCCAATGAGTCTGAAGTTCTCTGGATTCATCAACTTTTCTTTCTTATTGTGTTTATGAAAAAGAGTAAACACAAAAGAATACATATACTATGTTTTTAAAAATCATTACAAAATATATTCCTGTGCTTGCATTACTGAATTAATTCAAGAAAATGAACATTATTGTTGTTTTGTTCCCCTTGTGCCCACCCCACCCCACTACCTTTCTAAAGGTCTCTCAACCTCAGCACTACTGCTGCTTGGGACTGGATAATTGTTGACTGTGGGAAGCTGCCTTGTGCCTGGCAGAATATCAGTATCCCTGGCTTCCACCCACCAGAATGCCAATAGTTCCTCCCCGACAAGAAAATTGAAAATGTATCCAGATGCTGCCGACTGTCCCATGGAAGCTAAAAATCACCCCTGATTAAGAACCAGGTGTTTATCACCTTTTCTTGTTTTATCACTTACTAGAGGCCCAGTGTACGAATTCATGTACTGGTGGTTTCTGGCTGGCTGGAGAGAGGGGCCAAAGAAGGTTGGCTCCCCAGGCCTGGCCCCATTTGGGGTGAGGGAGGCGATTGGGAGCAGGGCTGGCTGGAGGAAGGGGCCGCAGGAATTTGGCCAGCCAGCCCCACCTCATGGGGCTGGTTGGCTGGCAGCAGAGCACATCATAGCAGTCATTCCAGTTGTTCCAGTCTCTTGGCTTTTATATATATAGATACTTGCAATGTTATTTCGCTTTGTTGCAAAATATTTACATTTTGCTAAATATTTAAGATTTTTAAAGTTCTTATAAATCTAATTGTTAAAAATATATACAAAACTTACAATTTAGGCAAAAGGATGCATTGAATCTATTCATCAATTGGTAGACAACTGATAACTTTGTAATAGTGAGTTTTGTGGCAGTTTACAGTATATCTCAAAACTCCTTGACATTCCCTTCAAAATATAGAAGATGTTTCTCCTCCCATTGAATATGGGATTGACTGGGTGACTTGTTTCCAGTAAATAAAAAAAAGCAGAAGTGGCAGAAATGACAGCATGATTTCATAGACTCTCTCTTACACCTCTCACTGGTGGTTGGCCAGCTTTCAGGCTTTTTTCTTTATAAAACATTAGGGAAGTTTTATTCTATTTCTTGTTTACCAAGATTTTTATAATAAATATTGAATTTAGTAAAAAAGCCTTTTATGCACCTATTGAGATGATTATATGATATTTATCAACCTCTTGATTAATAACATTAGCTGAGTTTTCTCTTATTAAAAATATTACATTTCTGAAGTCAATATTTATTCCTAAAAAATTGTCTCAATGTTAAAAGCAGAAATAAGGGTTCAACCTTAATTCTCTCCCAAAGTGCTTAACTTATCTAATATGATTGCAACCTTAGCAAGCAGAGAAATATAATTGATTTTTTGTTTTATATGTACTCATAAAACAATTGTATTTATTATTGGTGATCCTGAGCTACTTTAAAAGGGAATCTGCTACAAGTATAAGCTATTCTGGAAAAGGCAAAACTGTGGAGCAAGCAAAAAGAGCAGTGGTTTCACCCAGCTGGCGTGGCTCAGCGGTTGAGCTTTGATTGACCTATGAACCAGGAGGTCACGGTTTGATTCCCAGTCAGGGCACATGCCCGGGTTTTGGGCTCGATTCCCAGTGGGGGGGCTGTGCAGGAGGCAGCAGATCCATGATTCTCTCTCATCATTGATGTTTCTATCTCCCTCCCCCCCTCCTCTCTGAAATCAATAAAAAATAATTTTTTAAAAAAGATCAGTGTTTTCCGTTGGAGAGAAGGGATGACTAGATGGAGCACAGAGCATTTTTAGGGCAGTGAAACTAATCTGTATGTTATTGTAAGGTGAGTACATGTCATTATATGTTTGGCAAACCATAAAATGTGCAAGACCAAGAGTGACCCCTAATGTAAACTATGGACTTTGGGTGATAATGATGTGTCAATATAGATCCATCACTTGTAACCACTCTGGTGGGAGTTATGGACACCAGGGGAGGCTGTGCACGTTGTGGGGGAAGACAGTGTATGGGAAACCTCTATACTCACCACTCAATTTTGCAGCAAATCTAAAACTGCTCTAAAATAATCTATTTTTAACGGGGTGATTTGGGTTTCTTTTCCTGTTGGAACTGTATATTGGGATGATTAATAGGCTCTGGGTTGAGTCCTAGAATTGATATACACTGAAACATGCTTTTATAGTTTTGCATTTTGCAAAGGATGGAATCGGGGAGATGGGAAGTGGAGGGAAAGAGAGCGATATAAACAGTTTTGAAGATTACATTCCCATGATTTGAGACTTTAACACTACATTATTATTAGAAAATATTTATGTTTGCAAAAGCCTGCTGTGGGCGAGGATTGTTTTGATTTGTGTTGCTTTGTTTTTCTAGAAAACAGAAGCAAGTATAAATAACAACCCACTCAATGTCACAGATAAATTAATGTTACCAGATTTTGTGATACTGTGTACTTGAAATTATATCTTGAGATTACAATCATAATTAGGTTTTTCTGGTGTATATATTAGTTGTTTACTTTTTCTCTATTCTGCTTCCTGCTCTTAGTGAAAGTGAGATACCTGAACCCACAATTTCCTGGATTCTACTTGTTCATTTGTTGTGGGGGTGATACATGTAAGGCACCATACATAAGTGCTATGGTTTGGCCCTTCCAGAATGAACTAGAAGACTTCCTCAGAGGGTTAACAAGCTATGCTGCCATCTGAACAGTTTCACTCATATCTCAAGTCAAAAGGGTAGTAGGAGGATTCTTGCTAAAGGCAGGCCAAAGACTTAGACATTAAAAGGAGGGGATGAGGAACTTGATTAGATATCAAAGGTGATTGGATATAAAGCTTGGAAAGGATGGGATGGACACAGAAGGCCAAGGCAAGGCCTAGTCAAGAAGAGGTCTCAGAGGAGCCTAGATAAATTTGGGTCAAAGAGAGAACCTTTGTCACCCTCTACATATCAGTCAAGATTTCTAGCCCCCTCTGTTCTGGCAACTTCAAGGGCAAATGTTGACCTTTCCTAAGGCCTCTGATTAAACATGACTGCTTGGTCTGCTATGGTCCCCATGCATATTTTTGAACCATCCACCATGTCTAGTGTAATGTAACATGATTGATCAAGCCTGGTTTCTGATCGCCCCCCGTGAATGACAAAGAGGCCACACGAGGACCATATAGAAGAGAGGAGACAATTCTCAAAAGAGCCAGAAGAAAAGACGGACAAACATGCCGGGCACTCAAAGTTGTGACTGCCACAGTCCTTTACATTCATAGCATACATTTTCTACAAGATATCAAACTCCTAATAACAAAATGAACAGTGATAATAGAAAATATTTGAAATGTGGTTCACCCATCCCAGAACAATTGACAGAATATGCTTTGAATTACCACATTTATTTTCCTTACCTCCCAGAATACCCCAATGAAAACCAAGCCTCTCTGCTTGCTTTCCCCAGCCAGGCAACTCTTCCAGCCATCTTATCTACAACTCTAACCATGAAAGCCCCGCCCACCCTCCATGGCCTCAATAAATGCCCTCTCCACCATTTGCTTTTCTAATTGGCATGGTGCATGTCCCATCACTCACAACCCAGCAACCCCTTGAGATTGTAAATTCTTTAGGAACTGTGTCTCCTACAATATTGCCAGCATACACCTTAGACAGCTTCAACATAGTTCTACGATTGAATTTGGAATTCAAATAAAATTTGCTTAATGAACTAATATATTGATTCTCATTTCTTAGGAATGCATTCTGAGTGTATAAACTCTTAATTCTTGTCTTTTTCCACACTTTTACCTTAAACTGGATGATTATTTATTTAGGGGCTCACTTATATGGCCATCTGCAAACATACTAAGAAGATAGTTTAAAGCCCTCTTCGTTAATCTTTTTTGGAGCTCTATTTTATCACAGAGAAAGCATTCAAATGGGAATCAGAAGACCTGGCTTCCAGAACCAGCACTGTCACCTCTGAAGTATTGGACCTGGTCAGATTATTTACTCAGTCTTCTTATATGTAACTTGGGGGATACCTTTCAGGTTCTTCATGGCTCAAAAATAATTCTCTGGTTTCTTATTGTTCCCTATGTACTTGTGGTCATTTGTCATCTTAGGGATTCTCTTCACACCAATTACTTTTAATGTTGTAGGCCCCCAAAAAACTGCCCAATTCTTTCCTGACATAATAAATACTTATATCTGTATTGCATTAAATACTTTATCAAGAGCCTTCACAACAATTGCATTTGCTTTTCATAAGAATGCTTCCTGGTAGATATTATTTTCCCCATTGTAATGATGAGAACACTGAGTTTCAGAGCGGTCCCATGACTAATAAGTACAATGTCAAGTGTTGAACCCACATCTTTCAACTCCAAGGCCTGTGCTCTTTTCACTACTCTACAATGTCAGAAAAAGACAGGGGCATATTTTGTGGTTTTGTACAAGGTGAACAAGAATATACTGTAAATCAGTATTTGAGTATTCATTATAAGACTGGCCTGATCTTCAAAGATAGGCAAGTAGGACTCAGGTCACACGGTCTCGGTTCTCATGAGCTGGACTAAGAGCTGGTGTCTGGAAGTGGGACGGAGATGATGCATGGACTCTCTCAGCCCACATTTGGTTATATTTTAAATAAAATTAGAGAGAAAGTGCAAATATGCAGAAGGTCAAACACAAGTGCACTTGAGGGAACCCCCAGGCAGGAGGACAGTGATGCACAAACATACAAGTCTGTTTATGATAACCTTGGAATGCAGATCCAAAACCTAAGAGCATTTTCCTTTGAAGGAGCACCTCTCCTCCTTCCATCTCAAGCCTTTTCCCCTCCTCCCAGGCAGCCTATCTAAACAGAAGGCTGACCTTTTTTTTTTTTTTTTCAGAATGGCTCTCCACAGGCACTCCCCTAGGGAATTTCAATTAATTTTTCTGGGTCTTGGAAAGCCACTCAACCTACAGGACTCTACCCCTTTTTCCTGCCATTTCTAAGGCTCTTTTATCCTTATCATTATTAGATCCCTGAAATTTTAGTTTAATAAGACCTAAGACCACAAAGCCACCCCTGATGCTAACCAGGAGAGCCCCTGCACCCCACTATTGACTGTCAGTCAGCTGATGTGACCTTCAAGCTATTTCTTTCAAACCAATATGTTTAATATGGGCCAGTGGCATGATGTTCACAGAGTGAGAGAGCTGTTCTCAGCAGACTGAAAAGGAAAAGGCAATGAGGGGAGGTTACCGCCATCTGTGAGGAAATAAATTTAATAGCAAATTTACACAACAGTAATGGCCATTAAGCAAGCCGTTTCAGCTGCAAGAACTGAGCCAACTTGAAAATGAATGAAATGAAATGCGGATAAAGAGGGGAGTAATGAAGATGAACTATGTTTCAAGTATCTAATGTTCACATGCTTCATATTTTCAAAATTCAACTGGTTAACTCTTATTCAATCGATCTTGCATATGCCTGTAAAAAGTGATGGAACTCAAATTTCCCAAACATCTACAAATGTGTCAACCAAATGAAAACACACAGGGGAGAGAGAGAGAGAGAGAGAGAGAGAGAGAGAGAGAGAGAGAGAGAGGGAGTTGGGAATGGGGGGATTTCTCACATTCTCCCCTTGGAAAGAATAGTAGGCACCTCTCTTAAGATTGCAACTAACTAGCATTTTTTGGCCTGTACAAGTTACTAATTCTTTCTGATCCTCAGGTGCCCCCACAAGCAAAATCAGTGTAGTTATACTGGTTTCAGAAAGCTCTGGTAATAAATGAGATCTGTGTGGAAAACACCCAGGCCAGATCCAAGCAGAATGCATGATCAATTATAGAAAGTTGTTGTATTTTTATTGGTATTATTAAGAATTCTGCATGTCAATATCTAGATATATGTCAATATCTAAAATCAAGTCTAATTCTGTGTGGCAATATTTGAATATCTGTATGGAAATATGTATATTTACCACCATTTTTTCTTCCAGGCATGTGAACTGAGAAGGTTTCTAGATAATAAACTGCAGGTCAAGAAATTAGGAAAGCATAGTATATTACAACTTTGTTTTCTGGACTACATATTATTCAGCTGGAGAACCAAGTCCCAAATGATGTTAAAACTGCTATAATAAGTGCTAAATAAGAGAATATATTTTTGCATCAAATATATGGGATTTATATATATGGTTTTAGTTGGTAAATATGTTCATATACCTTACATTTTAACATGCTTCTCTTATGTACAGACTACATGTGGTAGGCTGAATAATGATCCCAAAGATGTCCACATTATAATTCCTCGAACCTCTGACTATCTTTCCTGACCTTGCAAAAGGACTTTGGCAATGTGATGAAGTTAAGAATATTGACATGGAGATATTATCCCAGATTATTCAAGTGGACCCAATATAATCACAAGGGTCATTAGAAGAGGGGGGGTGAGAGGGAAGGAGATTGAGGGATAGAGAGAAGGAGAGAGGGAGGGAGGAAGGGAGGGAGAATTTATATAAGAATGGAAGTAGAGTTCAGAGAGAGGAGAAGATGCTACACTGCCGATTTAGAAGGTGGGGGAAGGGGCCATGAGCCAAGGAAAATGAGCAGCTTCTAGAAGCTGGAAGAAGTAAAGAAACAGATTCTTCCATACAGTCTTCAGAAGGAATGTAGCCCTGTGGACATGTTTTGGACTCTGACCTCCAAATTTGTAAGATAATAAATCTGTATTGTACCAAGCCTCTAAGTTTTGGTATTTTGTTGTAGCAGCCATAGGAAACTCATACATTACAGAAATATGACTCAGCAACTCTCACTGAGGGCCCTAGAGATGTAAATTGCCATGCTTTGCACCTCTCTTTTTGGACAAGGGTAGGAAGGTTATTACCCATTTGTACCTTGACAATCTGGAAGCTGTGATGATGTATTAGAGACATGTCTAGCAAACACCACCACTGCACTATTCCATTGTTATTTTTACTGTATTGTATGCAGATAAAGACATCCTGAAGCAAATGTTCCATGTAAATATGACCTGGAGTTTTAGATGCCTACTATCATCTGCCAAATCTTTTCATTGTAACCATTTGATTAAGCAGATTACATCACAATTTTTAAGAAACACAGAAATAATTGGGGTCAGTAGGGATCTATTGCTCCTGGTCCCCAAGGCAATATTGACAACAACAACAACAACAACAACAACAAATGAACTATTTTCTTTCTCATTTAGTAGTTTTGTTTTTTGAATCTCCAGTATTTATAGCATCAGTTCCCTATTACTCCCAGCCACTCAGAGTATTTCCCTCTGCTCAGCTATTTTTCAAGAACTTCCATCCACGCCCTTTCCCAATTTCTCTTTATATTAGGTGTTATTTGACAAAAGATTAATCTTCTAGCAAATTCAGGGTCTAGACAAGTGAAGAAAAAAGCTGTGGTACATATATACAATGGAATATTATTCAGTATTTAAAAAGAATGAAATCTTACCATTTGTGATAGCATGGATGGACCTAGAGGGTATTATGTTAAGTGAAATAAGTCTGTCAGAGAAAGACAAATACCATATTATTTCACTTATATGTGGGATATAAAGAACAAAATAAATAAACAAAATTGAAACAGACCTATGGATACAGAGAATGGACTGTCAAATGCCAGAGGGGAGAGGGTATGGGAACTGAGTGAGAAAAGGGAAGGAATTAAAATTTACAAATTGGTAGTTACAAAATAGTCATGGGGATGTGAAGTACAGTATAGGAAATAGAGTCAATAATATTGTAATAACTATGTACGGTGCCAGGTGAGTACTTAAAATGTCAGGGGGACCACTTTGTAAAGTATATGATTGTCTAACCACTATGCTGAACACCTGAAACTAATACAAAATCATATTAAATGTAAACTGTATTGAAAAATATATAGCATGAATAGCTGTGTAGTCAAAATAATAATAATGATGATGATAATAATAATAATAATAAATAAATAAAGTGGTTGGTGAGACAAAAAAATTGGGAATCTAGATGAAATCCCACCTGGCGCTATGGATAGCACCTTGCTGAGTTCTTTGGGGTAAACGTGATCCTAAAAGAAAATTTCCCAGGCTTTTCTGAAACATTTTCTGGCACTAAAAGAAAACTTATGGATTCCAGGCATGTGGCACCTTTGATCTAGGACTGAGCCAGAAAGTGCATTCTCTGTGCATTCTCCATTTCCCAGTCTGCTGTCCTCTGCTCTGTTGCCTCAAATCCTCAATCAACAAAAACTTTCCTTGGCGCTGTTGATTCACTCTCCTGTCAGCTCCCTCCCTCCATTCTTTTTGTCCTCCTTTCTCTTTCACGTTCTCCCTGTTCTGCCTTCCTCCCTTTCTCTCTCCCTCTCTGCTTTGACCCAGGCCATTTAAACCAGGTTTTCCTATCCCTCAAGATGCAGGGGACTTGTTATAAGACTTCACATCATTGACCATGAGCGCTAGGAGCTTTGGGAGGCCCTGGAGAATTTCTAACAGGCTTTCTGCTTAGAATTTGCCATTTCCATGTTAATGTCACAATACAGGGGGGAGGCCCGCAGATGGTAATTCAACGGGATTTACACCCCCATTAACTTCATAGATTAGACTCGAGGGAAGGAAATAGCCTTGTGCACAAGAGAAAATAAATTACTAAATAACATGGCATCAGATGGCGAGGCTAGTTCTTGTGTAATCTTACGTTTCTAAGGTCACTTCCTACAAACATACACAAAAATCAGAAATTGCCTCTGGGGCTGCAGGAGAGTGTGTGGTTACTGACTTGGGTCTGCCTTCTCAGGGCCTGAATCGAATTCTTGTCTTGCCACTGACAAGCCTTATGACTTGGAACAAGTTAATTCAACTCTCTGAGCCTCAGTGTCCTCGTCTAAAAATATCTGCGTAGCATTGTATTGCCTCATAATGTTCTGAGAATTCAATGAGAAAGGGCATGGAAAACGCGTAACACAGTGTCTGCCCCATAATAAAACCCAATAATCCATTATTAGCTGTTATTAGTTTATCATTGGGAGCTGCTGTAGCAAAGTACCTCTGAGTGGGCAGCTTATAAGCAACAGAAATTTCTTCCTCACTGTTCTGGGGGCTGGAAGCCTGAGATCAAAGCACCAGATCGGTGAGGCTGATGAAGGCCTCTTCCAGGCCCAAGGCAGCTGTCTTTTCTCTGAGTCCTCCCATGGTGGAAGGAGTCGGGGAGCTCTCTGGGGTCTCTCATAAGAACATTAATCCCATTCATGAGGTCTCTACCTTCATGCCCTAATCACCTCCCAAAGGCCCCACTTCCTAATACCATCACATTGGGGGTTAGCATTTCAACACATGAATGGAGGGAGGTACTCAGACATTCAGACCATACCAGGGAAGGTAAAAGAATTTTTAGCAGCTCCATGCTTACACGGTGTAAGCTAATACCCATAACAACTCCGCCCAGTACATCGTGTTAAGTCAGAAATCCTGAAGAATCTGACACCTTACCCTACTTGATCTGGCTGGAGGCACGAGGCTTTCTGGATTAGAGATCAGACAATTTATCACTCAAGGGAAAGCAGCCAGAGCAGCATCTTAGCACCAGCTCCCCAAGCCCTAACCCCATGAGGCGATGGAACGGAGGCCAGATGTTACCTCCACATGCAGCCGAGTTGCCCCCTCTAAGAGGAACCCCCAAGTCAGGAGGCCTGAAGCTTCTATAGCCTGCCACACATCCGCCCATCCTCCTCGCACCAAAGAAAGATGGCTCCTGAAGCAAACCTCACCCATCTGGGAAGGGAGAGGGGGAGGTCTTGTACTTTATTACACTAAATGAAAGCAAAGGGCTCTGAACTAGTCCCTAAATCTGACTTCAGAGAAACGCTATCTCTAGCTTCCAAGGCCTTTGCTCAGAGAACCTGAACCCTGCGGAAACATGGAAACAGTCACGGAAAACTGTCTCCCTGCTGTTATCATCCACGCTTAGAGAGACATAGCAGCTGTCCACCTGAGGATCAGGAATAGGAGACACTGAGGCTGGGTCATGGTGCCAAGCCTGCTTCTTTAATTTGCCTCACAACCCATAAATAGTATTATGTGTTGTGTTTGTAAGAGCCAGCTCTTAAAGTGCTTAATTCAGCTAGCCTGTTTGGGTATGCTACAGAAAGCAAAATAGACTACAAATTACTGAAATCAGCCCATAGACTTTTTCCCTGCAAAAATACCCCTCTCATTGGGACTTACTACTTCCTTCTCCAGCGTTAAAATTGAACTTTCTGCTGTTCTAGTTTTAGGGAGGTATTTTAAAATAATATAAAACATTTACTTTGAATATTGGTGGAATCTTCCAAAGAATTTGTATTTCACATGGAACTCTGTTAATAAATATCCCAAACTTGCAAGTCCTAATGAAAGGTTTCAGACAGAAAGATATTTTTGTGGGAGGGTATGTCTCACACAAAATACATCTCCAATGAACAGCTTCAAGCATATTTATGTACATTGTTTTATTCAATCCATTAAAACACCCAGGGAAGAGGCGCTTCAGAGGAGGAACTCGAGGGCTCGAGGTTAAATGTGTCTTAGAGGTGAAGTAGAGGTGAGCTGCCGGAAGCCAATCATTGTTTTAATAATAAAGAGCTGTGGACAGGGAGTCCAGAGGGCTGGTCAACCTTCATTGCTCTGAGGGGTCGGAGCTGGTTACTGGGATGTTGGTAGTTGAAGCAGCCCCCACCTGTTAGTCCTAAGAAGATTCACTGATTGGCTTTTACTGGTGTTTCTGGCCTGGGGGATACATGTGTATCTGATGATTTTAATCTTAATAAAAGGAATGGTAAAGCCAAAGCAGGCAGTAGTTCTTCCACTAGAGTTGGACTACTACCTGGCCCCCATTTCCCAAATTAATATTTTTCTAAGTCTCTTTATTCATTTATGTGCAACCTTCTCCAGAAACCCAAACCCTGAACCAGGGACCCTGAATCACATGGGATATGAAAGGGGTTCCCACAGTGAGCAGCAACATGGATGAAGTCTCCATGCTTGAAGGATGCTGGGCTTTTGTTAGCACCTGCACATTCCGAACTAGCGATTCTCAACCACAGTATGTGTTGGAGGCAGTTCTTCAGGAGGGTCAGTATGTCAGATTCACCTGGATGGGGGTTCAAACTGTGACCCCCTTCAGAGAGTTTGCTATCCTCCTTGAATGAAAGCCACACTGGTTTGGGGACTCTTGCTACTGATAGGATAGTGACCGAGCCCGGGGGGATGTTCAGAGAGAAAAATCCCTGAGAACTGCTAATACAATGTTATAGTTAATCAACATACTTAAAAATGGTTAACAGAAATTATTTCATGTAGTCATAGAGGTCTAGTTATAAAATTGATACAGAAATTTTAGTGCATTCTATTCTGGAACCAATGGCTTATGCAGCATGCACACAAATATTCATGGTTAATAGAAATAATTTCATGTAGTCATAGAGGTCTAGTTATAAAATTGATACAGAAATTTTAGTGCATTCTATTCTGGAACCAATGGCTTATGCAGCATGCACACAAATATTCATATTACTATCTTTGCATAAATATTTTTCGGTCTTGGTTTTCTTTCACTTAACCAGGAGTATAATAGCTTTCCTTTTGTTTATCTTTTTTACAATGACAGCTAAAGGTTACACCTCAGAATGTGGAAGTCTGACTTAAGTGTGCTACTTAAATTCTAATAATAATGAAAAATAACTCATCAGTGAGAACCCTTTGGAAAAGAGCACTCAAGGAGAAAATTGGTCTTGACAGTGTGAAGAGCGCTGCTCCGCTCCACCAACAGGCAATCACGAAGCACAAGAGAAAATCGGCATTAGCATCAGCTCACATTCTTCCAGATGCCATCAAATTCCTCTCATCCTCCGCAAGCACAATGCTCTGTGTCTCGCCACCTGTTTCATTTGAATTAGCTGCCAGAGAGAGGAGAGGGATGGTGTACATTTCACTGCCCTGCAATTTCCCAGCAGCCAGACTTTATCATGTAAAATATTTGAGTCTTGTGTATTTCTTGAAGTGGAAACATCAAAGGAAACCCAAGACAACAGCCCTGGGTTGAATTGGCCTTCTGCTGAATTTAAAGGCCAGGCAGGCCTCTTTGCTATGGAGCGCAGGGCTGTGAAACTGACTGCCCACGCTGCGGAAGAAATGATGGCATGTGAATTACAAACTTTATGTCAAAATATTAAAACCCCTCTTATTTTCTTGCAGGGAAATAAAACATAGCAAAACTAATATTTATTAAGTACACTGTAACTTAAAACATTAGAAACAGTAAGAATCAAAGTGTTTTACTGGTTTGTAAAATACTAAATAACTTACAATGGAGTCTCTTTTCTGTGCCTTGGGTAATTGTCATACTGCTTTCTAAATCTGCTAACATTTTACCCTTTTTTAAAATATATATATTTATTGATTACAGAGAGGAAGGGAGAGGGAGAGAAATAGAAACATCAATGATGAGAGAATCATTGACTGGCTTCCTCTTGCACACCCCACACTGGGGATCAAGCCTACAACCTACATATGTGCCCTTGACCGGAATCAAACCTGGGACCAATCAGTCCGCAGGCTGATGCTCTACCCACTGAGCAAACCAGCTGGGGCAAACATTTTACCCTTTGTACTTCCAATATCTTCCCCAGTCTCTGAGAGTCCTTTGTTGTAGAGGGGGAATTTTTGAGCACTACTGAGGCTGTGGACTATGCCCCAGATAGAGTAGTCAGTGCTGATACCAGGTCAGGCCTCGAGATGTGGTCTCATGGCCCCTTCTCAGCACATAGGACTTGCAAGATAGAACACTGTCAGCTTTCTAAAGAACAGGATGACCCTGTGAATAACATGGCCGTCAATGGCATGACTCTGACATTGCTTGGGAAAATATCTTTTGTCTTAGGTTGCTTGTTATGCAAAAACACGATGTGATTAATGTGCTTAAAAGTAGTCTTACACAAAGGGTCTGAGCTGCTCTCTGATCTCCCTGCATGGAGGACAGCAGAGCAGTCTCCAGGCTGGCTAATAAAGGCTCCCTAAATTTTAATTTGGTCTGAGCTCCAGTGGTCTTTCACTCGCCTCCGCTCCACAACACCTTCAAGGTGAAGATTTGTGCCAATTTCCCCTGGGACAGCTTTGCTTTTTCTGTCACAGCCACTCTCCTCGTTTTCCTTTATTTGCTGGGTCCCCTCCACTAAGTTTCCCTGGCTGTAGTCTCTCAAGTGGCAGTAACATCAGTATTCCCCAGTCAACTTTGTCTCCTAAAGTCCCATGTTTGATGTGACTTTCACTTCCAATGTTAGCCCATCTGCTTTCTTTGCTGCTCTTCATTTTTGTTGGCCACATCCTTCTCTCAATTGTCCATTTGGTATGATAGCATATGAGTTTCTCACTGGGGGACAAGGAAGCAACACCACCACTGCTCTGCGGTCTGTGTGTGAACCACATGACAGATGTACTCATCAATAACATTTGGACAAAGTGATGGCTAATTATCCAAGTGCCCAATACATCGAATGACCAATTTGCTTAAAGCTAATTAACCGAAGGATCATTTTACAAACTGATTAATTCACCAAATGACCAATTGATTGAGTTTGCCAAAATTACTCATTGATTAAAAACTTTCCTTTAAGGGGTAGTCTTCTTGAATATATTCAGTGAAATAAATATTTTATTCTTAGGATCATATTCTTCCTAACCTATATAATAAAGAAGTAATATGCAAATTGACCATCACTCCAACATACAATATGGCCACCCCCATGTGGACATAAGATGGCCATCACAAGATGGCCGGCAGGGGAGGACAGTTGTGGACAATCAGGCCAGGGAGGACAGTGGGAGGGACCAGGTCGGCAGGGGAGGGCAGTAGGGAGGGACAAGGCCTGCAGGGGAAGGCAATTGGGGGCAACCAGGACTGTAGGGGATGACAGTTGGGTAGAACTAGGCCTGCAGGGGAGGGCAGTTAAGGGTGACCACGCCAGCAGGGGAGGGCAGTTAGGGGCAATCAGGCCATCAAGGGAGCAGTTAGGCATCAATCATGCTGACAAGGGAGTGGTTAGGGAGTGATCAGGCTGGCAGGCAGAAGTGGTTAGAGGCAATCAAGCAGGCAAGCAAGTGAGCAGTTGGGAGCCAGCAGTCCTGGATTATGAGAGGGATGTCCGACTGCCCGATACCACTGGGGTTCCAGATTGGAGAAGGTGCAGGCTGGGCTGAGGGACACACACCCCCACCCCTCATGCATGAATTTCATGCACTGGGCCTCTAGTAGTAAATAAAATATTAAATCATTAGGTTTTAGAATATAGTCAAGAATATATTTATAATATTAAAATCTTCACAATTATTAATATACGCAATAAATAAGTCATTAACATAGTTTTCCACAAATATGAACATTAATGGAAAATACATTCATGAAGTCAAAACTAACCTAAAACCCAAAAGTTTTGACAAGTTAATGTGTCTAGGAAAAATACATTGACTAGACATAAGAAGAATGTTCTTAAAATAAATGTTTGGTAAACTTTGATGAATCAACCATTAGGTATTAGGTGTTTGGGTCATTAGGAAATTAGGTCTCAGCTCTTGGCCAACTGGTTTTCAGCAAAATGTTGCGCAGCCCACTTCTCTGTCCCCTGCGCCATCCCTCCTCTGGGCTGGTTTCGGTGACCTTGCCCCATGCCACCTATGTCCTGTACTCCTCTCTCATGGTTATCGCTGGGCTATGTTTTTTTTACTATACTAGTTAGATATTTTTATTGATGTCAGAAAGGAAGGGAGACAGAAACATCAATGATGAGAGAGAATCATTGGTCAGCTGCCTCCTGCACGCCCCCTACTGGGGATTAAGTCCACAACCTGGCATGTGCCCTCAATTGAAATCGAACCCAGGCTTCTCAGTCCACAGACCCACACTCTATCCACTGAGCTGAACCAGCCAGGGCAATCACTGTGCTGTTTTTGACCTTGCTTAAATGTCTGCCTTCCCCTTTCCACTGCATGCTCTACCGGGCCAGAGACCAAGACTGTCATGTTTATCTATATCCTAGCACTGAGCACACAATAAATACCATTTCTATGGGAAACATATTGACTTCTTCCTCCAAGCCAGGCACCATACTGGTGCTTGGCATGCATCATCTCATTTATCCTTCTTGCAATCCTACGAGGTGGGTGTAACTATTGTTACCATTTTATAAATGAAGAAACGGAGGCTGAAGTCACACAGTGAATCCATGATAAAATAAATTTCAGAACCTGTTAAGCAACTTCTCACTATTAGGCGTTTCATAAACATATGTTGAATTAAACACTTACTAATGCTCACTCAGAGAGCAGCTGCTGGGGAGATACTGTGTGCCAGGAACTTCTGTCTGCATTGTCGCCACAGAGCACAAGCAGGATATCATACTATAGGAGTGGGCTCTGAGCTGAGCCTCTGGGAACTATCGCTGAAACCCACTGCAGAACTAGCTCAGCTTGAGTGTTGCTGCCTCTCTCTGAATCAAGAAGGTGGAGACCAGGAAGCCGCCTCTGGCATGGTGGGTCTGCACCAAAAAGAAAAGAAAACAAAGATGGGTCTTAACCAGTTTGGCTCAGTGGATAGGGTGTCTGCCTGCAGACTGAAGGGTCCCAGGTTCCATTCTGGTCAAGGGCGGGTACCTTGGTTGTGGGCACATCCCCAGTTGGAGGTGTGCAAGAGGCAGCTGATCGATGTTTCTCTCTCTTCGATGTTTCTAATTCTATCCCTCTCCCTTCCTCTCTATAAAAAAATCAATAAAATAAAATTTAAAAAAATAAGACAAAGATGGATGCCCTGCCTGTCACCTGTACACTGGGGCCTTTGGTACTGCAGAAACAGAAAACACTTGACATACATGTCCACAAGCTGCCCTTGCCAACACAAAGAGCAAAAGCCAGCCCCATCTTGCTCCTGCCTTCTAAGTTTCTATGAGTGTATCTGATTAGAGCACTGGTCGGCAAACTGCAGCTCGTGAGCCACATGCAGTCCTTTGGCCCCTTGTGTGTGGCTCTTCCACAAAAGACCACAGCCTGCATGAGTCTATTCTGAAGAAGTGGCGTTAGAAGAAGTTTAAGTTCAAAATATTTGGCTCTCAAAAGAAATTCCAATCGTTGTACTGTTGATATTTGGCTCTGTTGACTAATGAGTTTGATTAGAGGAACTGAGGGCACACTGGAACCCTCGCAGCAAGGGAGGCTGGGAATTGTAGTTCTTTGTGTTCCAACCTAGACAGAGACTAGGATACATGGTACATGCCAATTTACTACCTTTACTATCTACAGTGAGTGAATTCTGATGTTGTCACAATGTCACACCTTAGAATGATGCTAGCAGATCTGCATGTCTGATTTCTTTGTGCAGGAGATGAAAAGAATTGTCCTTGATCCATGTACACTCTCACCCCTAACCTGTTTATCTAAAAATGCATAACTGACATTGGGAATGCCCAAGTCTGGGAAACAAAATAGAGCAGAGCCATCTGGCTGATTTGGATTCTAAACCCACAATCTTAACTTCGTCAGTTTGTTGCCCCCATGAGCCAGCCTGCCTGCAATAGACAGGAACAGCCATTAAAACAGCCATCGCATAACCATGTGCCATTCCAAAAGAAGGAATGTTCCCAGCCCCATCCTCAGAGAGACCTGTGAGGAGTAAAGGGCAACCATAACAGACAGACATATAGGAGCCCATTTGCTCTGAGGCTGTGAACAGCTTCCCAGGAACCAGATATGTAAGTATCTCCAGGAAAAGGGGATAAAAGTACCATATTTTCCTGTGTATAAGACGACTTTTTAACCCAGGAAAATCTTCTCAAAAGTCGGGTCTTATACACCGGGTGTAAAAATACCATAGCTTGCAGTTATGATGCAGTGTTGCTAACTCACCAGGGACTTGCCCGGCACTTGCTATTGTTTGTTATCTTCCTCCTATCATCATCAGTTCCCATCGTCTTATACGCTGGAAAATATGGTAATTTACATGGAGTTGTTCAAGGGGTAAGGGGATATAGGATCACAAAAAGCAAGATTTCCTAGAAGACTATTTTTTAAAAATATATCTTATTGATTTTTTACAGAGAAGAAAGGAGAGGGATAGAGAGTCAGAAACATTGATGGGAGAGAAACAGCAATCAGCTGCCTCCTGCACACCTCCCACTGGGGATGTGCCTGCAACCAAGGTACATGCCCTTGACCGGGATCCAACCTGGGACCCCTCAGTGAGCAAACCGGTCAGGGCTCTTCTAGCATTTTCATAAAATTTCTAGGAGGGCCCAGGAGGCATGGCTCAGTGGTTGAGCATTGACCTATGATATAGGAGGTCACGATTCAATTCCCAGTCAGGTCAGGCACATGCCCGGGTTGTTGGCCTGGTCCCCATAGGGGGTGTGCAGGAGGCAGCTGATCAATGATTCTCTCTCATTACTGATGTTTCTGTCTCTCTCTCTCTCCCTTCCTCTCTCTGAAATCATTTTTTTTTAAATTCTAGGAGGCAAATGTGACAATGAGAAGCTACTCTCTAACATAATGATCAGTAAAAATGTACTGCATGCTTTCTCCTTTGCAGGCGTGGAGCAATTGTTGTGCATGGACTGACTGATTTAACACATCAACACTCTGAAGAAGCTCTGTTCTCACCTCCGTTTTCCAGCTATGGACGCTGAGACACAGGCAAGTAACACACCTAAGGTCACACAGGCAGAGGGCACTGGAACCCGGCAATTCCCCTCTAATTCTGATCTCCAGACTTAATCCCGAACCGTTATTTCATCATTTTATTTCTTCAGCAGATATCTATGGAGCATCTTCTCAGTGAGACCCTATGCTAGGAGGTGAGGGTCCAAAGCTAAGACCCAGCTGCTAGTTTCACAACACGCGTCCTCCAGTTGGGGGTTGAGACATAAATAGACCACCTGGCCCAGGTCTTCACTCTTGACTATTCCATATCCTTCCACTAAAGCCAACTCATTTGTTTTCATTGCTTTGGTTACTTCTGAGTTGTACTTTTCCATAGGAATGAGTACTATTTCTGAAACTTGTTAGTTTGTCTTCTTCTACTGGGAAATGTTTTCCCAGGAAGACTCCAAGTGTTTCAAAGGCATAATTTATACACAGAGCCTACGGGTGCACATCAGCTGGTGGCTCGGGGTTCCTTTTGCTTTGCTCTGCAAATGATTAAAGGGACCAAGTAGGCATTTGAAAATAGCTAAAATCCAGAGAAATGAAAACTAATTCAAACTAAAACAAATATTTACTGGGGTGGCTTTAAAATCTTACAAATGTTGAAATATCAGAGAGGGAACATCAATTATGGTGACAGAGTATATTTGCTAATCGTCTTTAGTTGCATTTGGCAAAAATCAGTTTGAGCTGGTTTGGGCAGAAAGGGGATTTATTATAAGTCTAAGGGGTGCCTCATAGAACCAAGGGAAGGATGAAGTTAGGCCTCAGGGAGGAAATGTAAACAAGAATCAGAAAAGAGGTCCCCCCAAAAAAAGACTGAGGTGTGTCTGTGTATACACGTATATACATGCATAATACTGTTGGTTTTTTCTGCTTCTCTATTTTTGTGGCAGAACATAGTTAACCTAACACACCCTCAAGTTAAATGAGACCATCCCAAGAACACTGAGTTTCACTGTCTTTTAGTACCAATTTGAGTTCCCAGGAAACTATTTCATTGGCCTATTGAATCTGGCATACAATCCGGATCTAATCAACTTCAGACAAAGTGGGCATGGCCATCTATACATCCAAGCTTCAGACAAATATATATTAAGTGCCTACTGGGGAAATAGCAGTGGCCACATGGATATTTTCATTCTTGTGCATAGTTCTTAGAAGGAGAGGATAGCTCATGACTTCTCCAAACTTCCCCAAAGATTTCTACCATGCAGTCTATAAGATTTTATAAAAATGGTTTTAAATCATGAAAACTTACTATATCATGGGGTTTTCCTAGGATCCTAATCTTAATATTTAGCCTTTATGCATTTATTTCTTTCTTTCAATGACATTTATTGAGTCTCTTCTGTGTATTAGATTCCAAGGAGACTAGGATGCCTAGTCTTGAAGGGCTTAAGTCCCTTATAAGGGATTCAAACTTTTGAACAAAATTCAGCAAGTCTTTATTAAGGTGCAGATATAGACATATACATAAGAAATATTGGGGAACCATAGGGCAATGAGGTTCATTCAACCTTAGGACCAGGAAGGGATGGAAAGCTGATTTTGTGTTGCTCTACCTTTATAATATTTAATTATTATATATTACCTAATAACATTTCATTATTCATGAAGGAATCTTAAGTGCATATTATCGAGTGAAAGAAGCCAATATGAAAAGGCTACCTGGTATATGATTCCAACTCTATGACATTCTGGAAAAGAAAAAACCACAGAGACAATAAGAAAACCAGTGGTTGCCAGAGGTAACAGGGGCGGAGGAGGGAGGTCAACAGGCAGATCTGGGACTCACTGCTGCAGGATGGGGAATTTCCCACAGATCAGCACGGGAGCAGTGCACAGTTCAGTGGAATAAGATACATTCACATAACCATCACCACCATCCACCTCCAGACCTCTTTTTTTTTAAGCTATACTTTTATTGATTTCAGAGAGGAAGGGAGAGGGAGAGAGAAAGAGAAACATCAATGATGAGAGAGAATTGGGGATCGGCTGCCTCCTTTATTTCAGAGAGGAAGAGAGAGGGAGAGAGAAAGAGAAACATCAATGATGAGAGAGAATCGTGGATTGGCTGCCTCCTGCCCACCCCACACTGGGGATCAAGCCCACAATCCAGGCCTGTGCCCTGATGGGGAATCGAACCCTGACCTCCTGGTTCATAGGTTGACGCTCAACCACTGAGTCATGCCAGCCAGGCTGCAGACCTCTTTTCATCTTCTCAAACTGAAACTCTGCATCCATTCAACAACCCACTTTTCCCTTCCCTGACCCCTGGTACCTCCCATTCTACTTTCTGTCTCTATGACTTTGCTCAAGTTTCTTTAAGGGTAAAAAGTGGATGAATGCAAACCAATTGAGACTTTACATGAGCATGAAGACATACACCCATAAGCCACACGCAGAGGAATAGAAAAGATAATGGATGAGAATGGGGCTTATCAAAATTAGTAACACGTGCTCGTGTAAATTTCCTAATAAGTGATGTTGTTTCTAAGGAATCTGCCCTAACACCCTATCACCTCCTTCCCACGCTTCACATCTCATTTCTCGCCAGATCCTAAATGATCTTGGAGGCATTCATCTCCTTAGACTAAGAATGCTAAAGATTGGGTAAGAGCAGTGAAAAACCAAAATACTACAATGCCCACTTTTTTTCTTTGTCTTTTTTTCTCCTCATCTTTGAAAGCTGATGTTACTGAAGAGTCTGAGCAGAATCATGTCATCAGCATCAGGTGTAGAAAAAACCCTCCCACAGGGCGAAGCTGGGTGAGGGTGCCTGCCAGGGTGGGAGGTCACGGCACAGGAGTGAGCCAGCATTCCTCTGGATGTAGAGTTCAAAGGAAACTCTAGTAAATTCGAGCTTCAGTAAATCCCCAGGCCAAAGGTAGACTTTTCAGTAAATTAATAATCTCTGATTGACATTTGATGAGTTCTTTCAAAGACATTTCCCTTCACACTGCCCTGACCCCTGACATTACAAAATGAATGGAGTGACTTTTTTATTATGCCTTGGTCTATCTATCTCTCTCCAGAAACCTTGAGAATGCCAGCTAATCAATTTATACTTAGGCCTTTCTGCAAAAGCTAAATGTTTGGTACCTTTAATTTTTATAATATTGATTTTGGAGAAATTTGCTTTAACAAAAATTCAAAAAGTAAAAGTTCTGGTGACAAGGAAAATAATGTTTCATGAATGCATTTGGGTATTTACCCCAATAAGCAATTCTCAAATTATGTTTATAATGCTGTCATTTTCCCCTGGTAACATAGATGATTAATATTGTAAAGTCAAAAGTGAAAAATTATGGGTAACTATAAATGCAGATCTCAAAGCTTAGTTCAGGGGTTAAGGTGTATGTTGCATTGCAATCAAAAAGGAAATCCAAAGCTGGCATTAAGGGAAAGAGAAATGACATTTACTGAGTTCTATCATGAGCCAGGAACTCTGTTAGGCCTTGTGCCTGACCTCACTACACTGCAAAAGCTACTACTCTCCAGATGAATAACTTGTTTAAGGCCACATAGTTGATAAGTGGCCAAATCATTTCTTCATTTGAAATTAGTTATTGGGCACCGAAGAAGGGCCAAATGTGGAAGGTCAAACCTTAATTTTCATGGATGTCCTAATATGTACCAAGCACCCCTTTACATGAATTATCAAGAGTCCTCACCCCTATACCTGAAACCAATACAAAATAACAATGCATGTAAACTATAACTGAAAAAAAATTTTTTAAAGAAGAGTCCTCATACCAATCACAGCCATCAGATGATATTACTATCTTTGTATTAACTATGGAAGCTAAAGAAGATGAATAAGTTTTCCCAAGTCACATGGAGAGTAAGCGATGAAGCTAAGTTTTGAATCTAGATCCACCCGATTTAAAAAGCAGTCTTTTTATTATTGTAATTTCATTAACCTCTCTGAGCCCCTTTCTAGCCTATAAAGTGGGACTCACAACAGCTCTGTTCATAAGAGCTGAAAGATGGAAACAATCCCAGTTCCCTCCAAGTGGTGAATTCATAAACAAAGTGTGGTCCGTCCATAAAGTGGAATATCACTGAGCCATAAGAAGGAATGAAGTACTAACATACCCTAGGACATGGATGAACTTAAGAACACTATGCTAAGGGAAAGAAGCCAGACATAGAAGACCACATCTTGTGTAATTTAATTTTCAGAAATGTTTAGAATCATAGAGACAGAGTAGATGAGTGGTAGCCAGGGATAGGGGGCAACGGGGAGTGATTCCTTTCAGGGTGATGGAAATATTCTAGAATTCGATAGTGGTGATGGTTTGACAACCTTAGTAAATATACTAAAAACACTGAATTTTGTACTTTACAATGGTGAATTTTATAGAATTACCACCTCAAAAATGAATAAATAACTAAGATTAACTTGCAGACCTCAAATGTCAGAATCTGACATACTAATTACTCAGGTTGCTGTGAAGATTAAGTGAAGCAATTCCAGGCAAGTGTTGGGCACTGTGTAGGGCTTGTCAGGCCGGGAAAAGCCCTCACCAACTTTCAACGTTAAAACACTGTATGGGGAATTCTGATTTGGCCACTTATCAACTATGTGACCTTAAACCAGTTATTCATCCACAAGACTGAGGGCAGTAGCTGTCGCACTGACAGAAGTGAGGTCCAGCGAGGGGAAAGGCTGGGCAGTGTGGGCAGTCACAGCCCTGCAGTAGGCAGCTTACTCTCTGCCCCTCTTTCCTACCTCAGGGACAGCCCTTTGTCTATCCATCTGTCTGCCCATGGGACCTCAAAATCTCCACCTGCCACCAGTTCTCCAATCTCTGCCCTCCCTACTGCTTCTCCTCCAGCCCAGTGAGAGAAAGGAGAGCATCCCTGGGATGGTCCTTGTTCAGGGATATGGCTTCCTAGCTATGGCTCATATCGTGCTAACTGGGCATGAGAACTCAGAGTCTATGCCCAACTGGCATGGCTCAGTGGTTGAGCATCAACCTATGAATCAGGAGGTCACAGTTTGATTCCCAGCCAGGGCACATGCCTGGGTTGTGGGCTCCATTCCTAGTTGGGGGGGGGTGCAGGAGGCAGCTAATCCATGATTCTCTCCCATCATGGATGTTTCTGTCTCTCTCCCTCTCCGTTCCTCTCTGAAATCAATAAAAATATATATATTAAAAAGAAAAGAACTCAGAGCCTGAAGTAAGAACTCACAGGAAGGGGGTAGTTAAAAAATGCCAGGACATGTGCAGTTCTTAACCAATGAAGCGAGGCAAAGAGAAAGGGAAGAGATTTCTCTCCAAGGGAGTGTGAAAAGAATGGAAATGTGCAAGCTACACTTGAGGAGCAGCGAGGAGGTCCCATGCAGCCAACTCGAACATCCCCATGAGCACGAGGGGTCTCCTAGGCCTTGCTATGATGCTTGAACTTCATCCTAAATATCCTGGGACTCTACTGAAGGGTTGGCTGCAAGGATTGCTGTAATCACATTTATGTTTTAGGAAAAGCATTCTTGCAGCATGGAACAAGCAACACGGCCATCAATCAGCAAGACAGGAAATAAATTCAAGGCAAGAAAGTACGGACAATACTGAGCCCAGTTTGGGTCATTTTGAGTTGAATATGCCTATGGAAAATAGACATGGAACTTTCTGGAAGGGGTTGGGTGGTGAGTTTGGAGCATCAGAGGGAGTCCTAAGAGAGATAATGTGAAGATCTCCATGTAGTAGAAGCATGAGTATAGTTGTGACCCCCAAAGGGAAAGGGACAGAGAGAGAGAGAGAAAGGGGGCTGTGGAGGAAACTCCAGCAAGTGCTGACATTGGGCATGGTGAGAACAGAGCAAGGCCATGGGTCCAGAGCATATGGTAAGATAAGAAGCATTGCCAGACCCGGCCAGCATGGCTCAGTGGTTGAATGTCAACCTATGAACCAGGAGGTCACAGTTCATTTCCCAGTCAGGGCACATGCCTAGGTTGCGGGCTTCATCCCCAGTAGGGGGCGTGCTGGCAGCAGCCAATTGATGATGTTTCTCTTTCATCAATGCTTCTATCTCTTTATCCTTCTTCCTTCCTCTCTGAAATCAACTGAAATTTATATGTATCTTAATCTGGCATCTGAATCCTGGCTCTTCTACTTCCCCACCATTTTTCTGGAAAAGTTGTGTGTGTTCTTTTCACATTTGTATCTCACCCTCCGAGTACTGAGAACATCACCAATTTTTAAAAGACCACTGCACAATATTCAGCAGGAGCAGATGTGGTGGGCAGGCAGGCATAGAGCCAGCACCCACAGATCACCTGGCTACAGCGTACTCCACATTTTGCTTCTCATTTTGAAATGGTCATTTTTACACTGCTGCAAAGCAAATAAGATAATAACATATAGTGTCCAATTTGTATGGCCAACTGCACATCCTTGAGACTGTCCCCTGCCACTTTAAGGGCAAAATGTTTTCACCTCATGAAGTGGAGGCAGACAGGGCCCCTTCAACTGCATGGAGGAGACTATCAAGTCACTTGCCTTCCTGCTTCCTTCTCACCAGCTTAGCCCACTCTTTAATTTTATTATTTTTTAGAATATATTTTTTATTGATTTCAGGGAGGAAAGGAAATGGGGAGAGAGATAGAAACATGATTGATGAGAGATGGGGAGAGAAATAAAAACATCAATGATGAGAGAGGGGGAGAGAGATAGAAACATCAATGATGAAGCATTATTGATCAGCTGCCTCCTTCACACCCCACACTGGGGATCAAGCCTGTAACCCAGGCATGTGCCCTGACGGGAAATCCAACTGTGACCTCCTGGTTCATAAGTTGATGCTCAACCACGGAGCCACCGCAGGCCAGGCGCCCACTCTTTATTTGTAATTTATCTTAATTGTTGAAAGTATTACAGAAACCTCTTATCCCCCCCGCCGACTGACTCCCTCCACCCTGCTCCCGCCCCCTCCCCAGGCCTTCCCTGCACTAATTATTAGCCCCCTCTTTTTTATTGAGCAACATGGTGCTCTGGCAGTCTAGATAATAAGGGAGCAAGAGTTGAAAATTGGCCATATTTTAAACTGTCTTTCCAAAAAAGTATTTGCTTTTTCTGAAACGTATATGTTTCAAAAAGGAAAAGGAGTTTAAAATATTGCTAGTCTCAACATATTCAAACGGAGCCCATGTAAAGGAAGATGTTAAATCTGATTGTAAAGGCTATGCCCGTTCCAGACCCAATGGGACGTGATGGAGCACTTACACTCGTTATGGTAAATGCGAGCTCTCCTTAAACACCACCGATTATCACCTCCATGGCCTGTCAGTTTCAGCAGAACCAAATACAGTCCCCCGATTCCTTCTTCCTTTCGGCCGGAGAATCCTGAACTGGGAAACACGGAGCCATCTGGTTCCCCTTTGGAATTGCCTTGTATTATAATATACACTCACATGTGATAAAAGAAAACGCAGAGAACATATGGTGCGAGGGGCTGAAGGCATTTGAATGATTGCACCAAGGGCCACTTTTAGCTCATTTTATACATGGCCAAAATTTTTTTAAAAACCTTTTCTTTTTTTTTTTTTTTGCAAAGTCATTTGCAACAGTGTATTTGTTTGCCCAGCGTGATTGCATCCTTAATCCGCTCTTTTGATGTTAAATCAGAAAGTGACAGTGAAGTGGAGGGACCATAAATCAACAGGTTACAACGGGGTCTCTCTGGCTCCGAATGTCACGTCAACCAGCACATATTGAGGCAATTCTATAAATTGGGTTATCTTGAGAAGGGGAAAAGTCAGCAAGAAGAAAAGGGATGGGGGGAAGAGCAGAGCAAGCTCAAAGCAGCTTGAAATTCCTGATTGGAATCAGGATGCTCAGCTTACATGATGGGCTGTACCCACAGCTTCATCTGCCTGGAGACCACGTGTCTGCAGCCTTTTCAGGAGATGTCTCCAGTTCAGTGGCCCACATAACAGCCTGGGAGGACTGCCTTGCCTTGATTACAGAAGAAAATAATGTCTTTTCCCAGTAAAACCTCTTGCTTTCCAAAGCAGAATCTTTATTTGCTCTCTCAACCCAAGACTCCTAAACATTGTCTTACTTTTTATTTTAACAACTAGAGGCCTGGTGCACAAAATTTGTGCAATGGGAGGGGGGGTCCCTCAGCCCAGCCTGCACCCTCTCTAATCTGGGATCCCTCTCACAATCCAGGACTGCTGACTCCCAACTGCTTGCCTGCCTGCCTTCCTGATTGCCCTTAACCACTTCTGCCTGCCAGCCTGATCATCCCTTAACCACTCCCCAGCTAGCCTGATTGATGCCTAACTGCTCCCCTGCCAGCCTGATGGCACCTAACTGCCCTCCCCTGCCAGCCTGGTCACCCCTAATTGCCCTCACCTGTAGGCATGGTCCCCCCTAATTACCTTCCTCTGTAAGCCTGCCCCCCAATTGCTCTCCCCTGAAGGCATGGGTTCCCCCCCCCAACTGCTCTTCCCTGCAGGCCTAGTCGCCCCCAACTTCCCTCCTCTGCTGGCCTGGTCCCCTCCAACTGCTCTCCCTTCCTGGCCTGATTGCCCACAACTGCCCTTCCTTGAAGGCCTGGTCCCCCCCAACTGCCATCCCCTGCTGGTCATCTTGTGGTGGCCATCTTGTGTCCACATAGGGGCAGGATCTTTGACCACATGGGGGTAGCCAACTTGTGTGTTAGAGTGATGGTCAATTTGTATATTACTCTTTTATTAGATAGGATTACTTAGGGGGAAAGGGGGAAAAGGGTGAAGGGACTGAGAAGTACAAATCAGTAGTTACCAAATAGTCTCAGGGATGTAAAGAACAACATAGGAAATATAGTCAATAGTGTTGCAATACCTATGCATGGTGCCAGGTGGGAACTCAAAATATTGGAGGCACCGTTTTATAAAAGTATGATTGTCTAACCACTGTGCCATACACCTAAAACTAATACAAAATATTGAATGTCAACTGTAATTGAAAAAAATTATTTAAAAATGTAAGAAAATAATAAATAAATAAAACAATTATCTATACAGCACTTATTACATGACAGGCATTGTCCCAAGGGCTTACAAGTATATGAACTCTCATAATATAAATATTGTAATACTCAAAACAGTCCTATGACATGGGCATCATTTTTTAAATTATTATTTTTTAAAAATGTATTTGTATTGATTTCAGAGAGAAAGGGAGAAACAGATAGGAACATCATTGATGAGAGAGAATTATTAATTGGCTGGCTCCTGCATGCCCCACACCCAGGGATTGAGCCTACAACCCTGGGCATGAATCCTGACTGGGAATCGAACCGTGACCTCCTGGTTCATACGCTGATGCTCAACCACTCAGCCATGCCAGCCAGGCCCATAATTATTATTCTCATTTGCTGATGACAAAACTGAGGCCCACAAGTAACTTCTCCAGGGACACAGAACCAGTAGTGGGGCAGTTCTTGGACTCAAATCCATTTTTTAAATCATTTATTGGAAATAAAGAAAAGCGACACATGGTTATGTCAGGTAAAAGGGGGTCTCGTAATGCACATGGCCTCTTGGAATAAACCGTGGAACTGAAAGCCTCCAGTCAGCACGAGGGACTAGAACTCTCCCTGCCTCTCTCAGTCATGGTCGTGTCTTCCAGAACCTCCCCTTCTGTGTGTCTACATGCCTCCAGCTTGCTTGTGGTCTCTCATGGTTCCTACTCTTCCTCACAGATCCTTATGCTTTAAGCTACACCACAGCATACTTCTCCCTCTCTCTGCTTTGCCTCCAGTTTCTCCAAAAAATGGCTGGTGACTCTGTTAGGCCAAACCACAGCAGAGTTGCCTGGACAGCCTAGTATTGCCTTCCCTTGAAGCAAGACCACTTCTGCCACTGGACTAATTCCATGAGGGTGACGGTCTCCAGAGAGGGCTCCCAAGAGTTCCCTCACCTCCACATGTATGTGCTGTAAGAAAGGAGTCCGTTTCCCTCCCCTGGAGTCTGGGCTGGCCTGTGGTTTGCTTTGGTCAGTGGTTTGGGGTGGAAGGGACATTCTAGTGCTTCTGAGACCAGGTCTTAATGTTACTGACAACTCCCGTCTCCTTCCTCCTGGAACCTGCCACCATGATAGGAGTCTGACCACCCTGGTTAGATAGAAGCCCAATCCTTTATACCATGTGATGAAGAAGAGAGAGAGAGAGAGAGAGAGAGAGAGAGAGAGAGAGAGAGAGAGAGAGAGGGGCCAACTGACCTGGTGGATAGCATGGAGGTCCCAGATGTATAAGCACAACTTCCTTGGATGTTCTGGCCCAGCCCAGCTGTCAGGTAACACCACCAAACGAATGATATTAGCTGACACACATGAACCAAAAGGATCATCCATCTGAGCCCTGAACAGACTCCTGACCCACCATATCGCAACGAATAATAAGTCAAGATTCTAAGTTTGGGACTACTTTGTTAAGTAGCAAGAGGTCATGAAATAGGCTAGTTTGTTTTGTTAATCCCCACAGAGGATATTTTTCCATTGATTTTTAGAGACAGTGGAAGGGAGAGGGAGAGACAGAAAGAGAAACATCAATATGAGAAAGGCACATTGCTTGGTTGCCTCCTGCATGTGCCCCAATGAGGGCCAGGGATTCAACCTGCAACTGAGGTGCATGTCTTTGACTGGAATCAAACCCCAGGACTCTTCAGCCCACAAGCCAATGCTCTATCCACTGAGACAAACCAGCTAGGACAGGCTAGTTTGTTTCTAATAACATTTTTCATAAGATGAAATAGGGAAAAGGTAATAGCCAGAGAGCCCAATGGATGTCTAGGAGATAGATGCCTGCCAATGGGGCCAGGGAGAAGCAGAGACCACTGGCTACAACAGGACCTGCTTTCCCTCATTCTGCCATCCTGGCCTCACCCCAGCCCTGTGAGCCAGTCTTTTAGGGGAAAGAGTGTCGCTAAGAGTGTTGATCTAACTTCCACAAGGTCACTTATCTGAAATTTAAACCTGACTTCCACACTCCTGCCCTTTTCTCTGTATGATGCCTCCTCCCTTTCACTGATAGGACTATAGTCCCAAAGCCACGTGACCCAGATCCCTAGTCCCCGGTGGCCTGGCTGGATATGGGCACAGCTGACAGTAATCCCGTGTCTCTCACTGTCAGGCCATAGCCTCGCCAGGAGCTGCTTCATGGGGACCAAAATCGGAACCCACTCTGATGGCCCCCGAGAGTGGGAAATCTCCTTCCAGGGTTTGCTTGCTTCTTCTATCCCCAACATCCACTTCAAACACTCATTGACCCCCCAGCAAGGTGTGGGGCCTGTGCCAGTGGCCCAGGTACAAAGATGGCAACTCCAAGCTTGGCATCGAGGAGGCTAATGGAGGAGGCAGATGGACACAAACACCAGCAGTGTACATGGCAGCCCATGAAGAAGCCCAAAGAACTGCTTGGAAAAACACCAGTTCTAGAACTGGGAAAAGACATGGGGGTGAGTGCAGAGACCCTCTTGGTAGGAGAAGGATGGACTAGATAGGAGCAAGACTCAGATTTGTCAGGTGAGAAGAGGGGGCTTCAGAACCCCAAGGACAAATCTGGTTAAAAAAAAACACATACATATGTTTAAATTATTTGAAACTACTCAAAATGAAAAAATATTTAGGTTTATATTGATTGAATTTCAAGGATAAAATCCCTCCAAATAATTGGAAACTTTCAAAGTAAGTTGCATTAAGAGCTTGAAGAAGCAGAATAATCCATGAACTGTGGCACTAAGAAGACAGTCGCAGAGAAGGGGAAAATCAGGGCCCGACACACAGCAAAGGGGTTGCCCGCAGATGGCAAGAGCTCTTGCAGCACAAGGTGGTCTGGACACATCTCCTCAGTCCCTTGGTTCCCATCCTGCCTGACTTTGGGTCGTGGTGCTGGCCAGCTGGCAGGCGGCACACTGCTGGTCTCCCCATTGCACACCATGCTGTCTCTGTATGTGGTGTGCTGAGGGAGGGGCAGTTCTCTACAGAGCCCAAGCTCACTAAATCCACTTGTGCAGGTACCATCGAAAAGTCCAGGGGACAACCCTTGGACAACCCTCAACTAAGGAGAGATGGTGCCCAGCTGGCTGGTGTGGCTCAGTATCAACCTATGAACCAGGAGGTCACGGTTGGATTCCCGGTCAGGGCACACGCTTGTGCTGTGGGCTCCATCCCCAGTAAGGGGCGTGCAAGAGGCAGCCGATCAATGATTCTCATCATTAATGTTTCTATCTCTCTCCCCCCTCCCTTTATCTCTGAATCAGTAATTACTTTTTAAATGAAAGATAGCAGATAGTGGATAAATGCCTCCATCTCCCATGCTTCAGTGATGATTCTTAGGCATGTGCATGGTTACTAGTACGTAGGACTCCCTGGTAGGATTTAGCCCATTGTCCACAGCTGTGACCCACTCATTAACACACCCTTTATTAGCTTATCCCTCTCCTCCCCCCTCTCCCTACTCCCTCACTCACCCCTGCTTCCTGTGATCACCTCTCAAATTAAAAACCTGCATCTAAGTCCTTATCACAGCGCTCATCTCAGGGACTAAGACCCAGAGACAGCTGGAAACGAGGGGAAGAAAAGATGAGGTGCCAAGGAAGATTGCACACTTTGGGTGAAAGGCGAGAGGCTGATTGAAGCCAGAAAGGTCTTTACAAAGGCAGACCTCCTGCATCCCAGATTGCCCCGTGGCTGACCTTGCTTAAAGACCACCTCCCATTATATCTGGTAGAACTGAGCAACCATTGGCTGAAATCTAAACACACCAGTCAGGGCATGAAAGTCTCTTTGTAACAAACGATGCAAGAAGTCACCATTGATACATCCAACATGGATGGGTCCCCGGGGTATGCCGAGTGATAAAACCAAGTGACAGAGTGAGGGCAAACAGATCAGCAGTTGCCAGGAGCTGGGGTTGGAGGAAGAGTGTGACTATTAAGGTGTAACATGAGGGGTTTTTTTTGTGCTGATGGAACAATTCTGTATCCTGATTGTGATGGTTACTTGAATCTACACGTGTGATCAAATTTCATAGAAATACATACACGAGAATGCTTTAATAGTATTGTATCAGTTTTAATTTCCTGGTCTTGACAATTGCTCTCTTTATGTAAGATATTATCATTGGGGGAAGCTGAGTGAAGGATACACAGGAAATCTACTATTTTTCCAAAAATGTCTTGGTTTTAAACTATATCAGAATTAAAAGTTATCAAACTGAAAAACATTTTTAAAAAATCGAAGGCCAAAAACTGGGGAGAGAGAGAGAGAAAGGGGAGAATGTTTTGTCCATATTACTGGCATCCAGGGATGAACTAATGAGGTAATCCATGTCAAGGGCCTGCTCCAGTCTGTTCAGAACAAACATTATCAGCTATTATTAATGACAAAGATAGTACAAATTGTTATTCCAGCCACCTCATCAGCCACTAAGCTAAGAATTTAGTGAAGGCATTTATTGTACTGCTTTAAGATAAGGAACTGAAGTATTATCTGAACATTTTCTTTATCCTGATTCCCCTTGGCCCCGACTGCTAAAGAGAATTTCAACTTGGCTGAACGTGATTCAAACTGAAGTTGGGAAATGGGGAGGGGGGCTGGTATCAGTGACCAGGAAAGCAGTCTTTGATCGGGGCATCATCCAGTGAACTTTATGCAACAATGGCATTGAACCTGATCCCGATGAAAAGAAGATCTGCCTGCCATATGTATGGATTCCATACAGAAGGCTCTGGGTCTAAAATGTAGATGCACGCATGCGTGTCGGAGAGTCCCAGGGCATAAGCAACCATTTGACTAAAAGCCATATGATGGGATGGAGAGCTGGGGCCAGGTGGTGAGGAAAAGGCTGCAGCCACATGAAGGGAGAATCAGTCACTAGAGCAGATGTTAGAAACCAAAAGTAGGCTATTGGAAGGAAAGCAGAATTCCTAGAGAGCTTGCAAAGTTTAAATCTTTTCATGTAAGCAATTAAGCAGACCATCAATGGGGAATGCTTAACAATATTTTAAAAATTATTTTAGGGTCCCACGTGTTAAAGAAACCTTGAATGTTAAGGCTGTCAATTTTTAACTTTAAAAATCCTCAAAGGTATACATTTCATGCCATCTCCATCGGTCCATTTATCATTTAACAGATGAAGGGCTGAAAGTTCACAAGTCATGAGAACAGGGAAGAGAGAGAATCCACAATGAAAACATGAACAGAGGGCAGGAATAATGTTTGCCTGGCTTCACGATGGAAACCTTTCAACCCAAGTGACAATAGCACCAGTAGGAATTTACTATGAACAGAGCGCTTGCCAAGACGGAAAATCAAGGCCATGCCAAGAGGTATCTAACTACTTCCCCCACCCAATCAGACCTTACAGCAGAGTTTCCCCACCCAGATGAAGCTCTAGACCTGCCTCGGTATTCTAACCTCTCTAAGATGAGACCACTTTCTAAGGAAAGGTTCAAGAACAGCAGAGTAGTAGCTTTGGAGATGGCAAAAATATGCCAGGCTGGTCCAGGAACCAGAGGTTGGAACAAACTGATTGTGTGGGCAAATAGTGATCTGTAAAGAGACACGTCAGAAGAGGGTTCCATTTTCAGAGCCAAGGCTGCAGGAGAGCTGAGAACCATGTAAAAGAGAGGACCAGCCCAATTTCTGCCACACAGTAGGTGCTCAATGAATATTTATTGGATGGATGGATAGATAAATAGATGGAGGAACATAGTGAAGGTAGAAACACCATGTTTCTGATTTTGGTAGCACTGAAGAATGACACTAGAGGTGCTCCTTAATTTTTTTAAAGATCAAATGCTTTTTGTTTTGTTAAAATCAGAAAAAGTGAAATCTCTTCTTCCAGAAACACATGAGAAAGGACAAGGAAGCCCGTGTATCATTTCTCACACTAAAGCATGTCACATGCCATGCAATTCTCTGACAGTGGTCACTCCTGCCAAGTCTGAGGCTCCTTTGAGTGGAAATGTCCAGGGGACGGGATTCTAGGGTTGGGAGTCCAGCCCTCAGGAGAAAGATCTGGGTGTGAAGCAAAGTTTTTAAGATTTGTAGCTGACAACACAGGAGTGACTGGCTGGCACTTAGTGGGTTAGGTGAAATGAGAAGAAAACCAAAGGTAGAGCCATGGGGAACACGGGATGATGAGAAACAAAGGGTTGCCAAGGGGATGGAAGAGAACAAAATAAATAGGAGGAAAATTCAAGACAGTAGAGAAACACTTTTCAAGATGGAGGGAACAATGCTGACCCAAGAACATTTTTGAGCGTTACGTAGCTATGGGAAAAGCATCACGTAGAATGTAGGATGATTAAGAAGAAAAATATTCAACTTACCGAAATTATTGATGACTGAAATCTTTTAAAAATTAATGTATTACAGCATCATGTCCTATAAACAGTTGAGACATTTTACATAATTTCATATGTAGGTACATAATTTACATATAGACCTTTTTCTGCAGATGGGAAAGACTTTAAAAACAGGGCCAGTAAACTTTTTCTATAAAGGGCCAGATAGTAAATATTTTCAGCTCTGCAATCCAGATAGCCTCTGCCACAACTACTCAGCTCTGCTGTTATAACCCCAAACAGCCACAAACTACATGTACTTGTATGAGCAGGGCTGTGTTCCAATAAAGCTTTATTTACCAAAACAGGAGATGAGCCAGATTTGGCCAAGGACCCCATTTTGATGACTCCCTGTCTATTAGTAATAGACTCTCAATTCCAACAATTACAGGCTGTTGTTGTTCCTTGTGATTAAGCCCCAGTGTAATAGTGCTATGTACTATTTAAAGCACTTAGAAAAAAGAAGGAAAATAAGAGGAAAATAAAAAGAAATAAAGCACTTAAAACTTTTACTCCAAGCTCCATCTATATGAAAATGCCATTGTTTTTGTTTCTTTCAGCTACTCATGTTATAAGTCACCTTTAATAGTCTGTGTAAAACTAAAAGAATTTTAATGAGATACACACATGTATGTTTTAGTTTTTTCCCAAACATGATTTGCATACTTAACGTTGAGAAAAAGAGAAGGTGTTTGAAGTCTTCAGAGAGAAATTTCTCAGCAAATTCTTAAGTGCATTCAATACAATGCAAGATTGCAGCCCACTTCAAATCTTAGAAATGCTGTATCATACCCTTCAGGGAGAAAAAAGTCAGTATTTCATAAGCGTGTGTGGCTACTTATGGCAGTGAGTCATTTGAGTTTTGACTACTCTGCAATGCATACAGTGGGTTTTCTGAGTGCTGTGCATTAAGTATTCCTTGCAAACAGTAGAATTGTACTTTGTGTCTCCTTTAAAGGCACAGCCATCTGATTTGCGTTGGCCAATAGAACATGAGCCAATGAGGTGTCACAGGCAGAAGCTTAAGAGCCACAGACGGCTCTGCTCCTTGGCCACTTGGAGTGACCAGCAAATTCCACTTGGTCCATGTTCTTTTGGCCGGGATCCTTGTTTCTAGCATTCAATTCTCCTCCGCCAGGCCCTGCGTTTTCCTGACCAGACCCTGGCTAGGGTAGACACTGGATTAATTGAATAATAGCTTTGTGGGAGCCCCTTTCACATCTAGTGCGATTCAGGGTCCCCTGTTCAGGGTTCGGGTTTCTGGAGAAGGCCGCACGCAAATGAATAAAGAGACTCAGGAAAATATTAATTTGGAAAATGGGGGCCAGCCCATAGTTCAACTCTAGTGGCAGAACTCCCACTCGCTCTGGCTTCACCACTCCTTGTATTAACATTAAAATCATAAGATACAGCCGTATCCCCCAGGCCAGAAACACCAGCAAAAGTCAATCAGTAGATCTTCTTAGGACTAACAGGTGGGAGCTGCTTCAACCATTAACATCCCAGTAACCAGCTCCGACCCCTCAGAGCAATCAAGGTTGACCAGCCCTCCAAACTCCCTGTCCACTGGTCTTTATTATTAAAACAATGATTGGCTTCCGGCAGAGCTTTGTCCAATTAATTAGACAGCAGCTCTGCTAAAGCCGGGATTAGACAGTAGTCCTCATTTAACAACATCAGTAGGTTCTTGGAAGCTGCGACATAAAGGTAAACAGCGTATGATTAAATCAAGTAGATCATAGACTGATACCAACAAGAGGTAAGTTCCTACAGCATAGCTTTGGTCACAAACCATCACCAAACTTCTAAATAAAGACCCCAAACGTTCCTAATATGAAACATTGAAGTAAATGTGAGCTACTACACATACCTTTGAGAAAAATGAATAAACAAACACAAGCAAGAGGGTGATTTTCCAACCTGCTGATTCCAGCTCAAGGTTAAGGTGGCTGGAGCCCATCCCAGCAGCTCAGGGGGCCAGCGGGACCCACCTGGACAGGTCACCCTTCTATCCCAGGGCCACTCACACCCTCACCTACACCCACAAACACTGGGACAATGTAGACACAACAGGTCAGCTCACAGGCACATCTTGGGATGGTGGAGGAAACCCAAGTCCCCGGAGAAAACCCAGGCAGACAAGGGGAGACTGGCAGCCATACACAGGGGCCCCTGCCTGAGAATTAACTTTTTGTTCTCACCAACATTAGAACAAAACGGTGTTATTCAGGGACCTGCTATACATATTTTCAGCTTTGCAGGCATCTGGTCTCTGTCACAACCATGCAACTCCACCATTTCAGTAGGGCAGTGGCCAGCAAACTCAGTCAACAAAGCCAAATATCAATAGTACAACGATTGAAATTTCTTTTGAGAGCCATTTTTTTTAACTTAAACTTCTTCTAACGCCACTTCTTCAACATAGACTTGCCCAGGCCGTGGTATTTTGTGGAAGAGCCACACTCAAAGGGCCAAAGAGCCGCATGTGGCTCATGAGCCACAGTTTGCCGACCTCTGCAGTAGGAAATACCGGGGAAATAGCCACAGGCAATATATGAATGAATGGGTGTGGCTGTGTGCCAATAAAACCCTATTTACAAAAATAGGTAGCAGCCAGATTTGACCTTCACAACGTAGTTTTCCAAGGACTCTAGTGTAACTTTGTCTTATATTCTCTGTGTATCTCTTCCTGGTCAGGGAGGGGCTCCTAGACCATCTGAGAAAGGAGATAATCAGAGTTCAGGGGAGAAACCTATTCAGACTTTGTCTCCCAACGACCTGCCCGAAATAAAGGAAAAGCAGAAAAACCACCTGGCTCAAAGCTTAGCAGATGCGAAAGGGCAGAAACTGCTATGAAAATAAATGGTTTGGGTAAAGGGAAATTTGTTATACATTTATGTATACTTTCGTATTAATTTAAAATTCCCCATAATAAAATATGAAGGAGGAGGAAAACATCTCTAATATTTCATGGGAGGTTTTTGAAAGATGATTTCTTGGAATTAGCATAATTCGGGGCTTCATATTTGGCAAAATTCACATAAAAGGACATTATAGCTGGAATCACAGGCAGTATTTTATCTCAGAATAGCATATGCGTTTTGCTTTCATGATTTCTCTGGTCCCTGAGAAACTATAGGGCTCAGCTGGCCCCTTAATCTACATGACATTTTTATGACAATTAAAATATCACCCCAAGGAGAGTCTTTCATTCTATTGTCAGACTTTATTGGGCTAGCATAAACTAACAATGCAAAACAAAATTATACAGTTAATATTATATTTAAAACGTCAGCTTCTTACATTTAAGGCTATACCAAGAAAACACACTGGCCTTTGGTATCAACCAAACAAAATGAATAATGCAGCTGATTAATGTCTGATTATAATTTCCCCCTAAGAGTTAAGTTTCTTTGTTTGGATCACAGTTAACAAGATTCATCCTTCCAAACATAATGAGAATTTTAACAGCAACTAAACATCACCCTTATCCTTTTGTCAGTCCCTCTCCCTTTATCCTCATAGGCTACATTCTGAGACCCCCAGCGTATGCCTAAAACCACAAATAGTACCAAACCCTATCTGTACTGTATTTTTCCTAATCATACACACCTTTCCACTTAAAGGAAACACTTTATGGTTTCTCTGTGGCATATTTAAATTTCCAGCATCACTACTCTTGCACTTTGGGGCCATTTCAACACAAGCACTCCAGCACCACAACAGTCGGTCTGATAACTGAGACAGCTACAGAGTAACTGGCAGGTGGGGAGTGTCTGCAGTGAGAGATGCTGGACCAAGGGATGAGTCCCGGCCAGGGCAGGATGGAGCAGGATAGTATATTATTGTTATTCCTAACAAATATTGGAGAATTGCTAGCTCTTTTTCTTTCTCTGGAACCGCTGACTTTTTCCCAAAAATGCACCCTTGACCTAGTCCTAGAAGATCACGTGTCCTTGTGTGGTCTAGTGTTAAATTTAGCTAAGCTGTAGAACCAAGAGGCGAGCTTTCAAAATAAAATTTCCCAGACCCAATCCCAGATCCAAAGAGTTGCAAGTGTCAAGGACAGTGCTCAGGAATCTACCTTTTTAAGAAGCCTCCCCACCCATGCAGCTCTTAAGCAAGTGGCCTGGGGGCATCCATCCAGCTAGTTTGATTATCACCACATAATGCTTACAATCAATGTCAAGATCCGTTTCCTCAGTCATAATCCCGAGGTGTTTCTCATGCCTCAATACAATATCCAAGTGTCACCTTTCAGAAGAAAAACGCAAGAAATACAAGAAAAAAACGCAAGAAATGCACCAACAAAGTTTTTGTAACGAACTGCTTTCTACGTTATAATCATCAAGCTGACGTCACATGTTCTTGGCATCTGTGTTTTCAGATGGAAGGCAGACTTCAGAGTCTCTATAAACTGGAAGGAAAAAAAAAGAGCCAACAGCAGAGCCCCCCAGAAGGTCTCTGAGGTCAAGGATGGCAGCCACTGACATCACAAGGTTCACATTGGATTATTCCTCTTCAACACCAACCTTTTTCTAGCTATTCCTTCAGAGTAAATGCCAACTCTGGGTCCTGATTTTTCAAGCAATGTCAGTTTTCATTTTGCTTTTCATAAAGCCATATGTTCCCAAGCAGACAGACTGGCAATAGAAATCACATCCCCAATGTGAATCAGACAGGTGCATCGCTAAAAGCCTGTGCGCATGGCCACCAGCAGATGCCGAGCAAACACCAGGAGGAACCCACAAGTACCAGGCAGCAAGGTACCGTTGGGGGTCAGGTATAATGACAAAACCAAGCCACAGTCCTCTTTTTGGTTCGCCTATCCCCTAAAAGAGTGGTTCACACTCTTCACTCTGTCTTTGCAATGTTTAAGGGTGGTCTTGATTAGAGTTGACCTCAGCCAAACAACAGCAGCCACTGCAGCACCCTTGAGAAAGAATTGCCCTTTTTCCCTGAACTGATTTTTACAACAACCCTAAAAAAGTAATCATTGTATGGCCCCTTTTAACCACTGAGGAAAGCGAGGTTAGTAAAAGTCTAAGTGGCTTGTCCAAGGGCAGGGGCTATGGGTGAGGGGCCAGTACTCTCCCAGGATATAAAGCTCTTGGCACAGCCAAGCTCCTTCTACTTGGCCATGTTGTAAAAGGGTGAAGTTGGCAACCGTGACTTTGCCTTCCTCTCCATTGGCCCGGTTTCAAGAGTTAACCACTCTAAAATATTTGTACTAAATTGGAGTGGAGGGTGGTTCTCGGAGACTGTAAAATTTAAGGACCCCATTGAATTTTAATGAGAAAGGGAGGAAAGGGGGTGGGAGAAAGGAGGAGAGAAGGAGGAAAGAAAAGAATCTGTTGTTTGATGGTGACAGACCAACCAGAGATAACTCTTGCAGTCAAGCCACCCACATCGGAGCACTCCTGATTTTAAATGGTCACCTCCAACTTGAAGAAATTTGCTCTGATGACTTCAACAAAAGCTAAGCTTATATGCCAAGTTCAGAACCCCTATTTCACTCCCAGCCCACTAACGATTGTCAGGGTTTCTTGTTAAAGCAGTGTTTCATAAAGAAAAAATTGTGTGATATATATATATATATATATATATATATATATATATATATATATATATATCTCACACACATAATCTATTCTGAATACACAGAGAGTTTGGTGCCTTGAGCAAATAAATAACTTACATACATTTTGCTCATAAGGAATTAATATGGTTGACTCACACTACCATAATTCTCTTTTTCATGTTGCTAAACTCTGATAATTTTTGTATAGTCAATGCCCTGTTTTCACTGATGGCTAGCACAGTAGAATTCTCTTCTCATCAAAGAGAGGAGTGTGACATGGGTATTTATTGGATTGGGAGGAAGGAGATTCAATCCTGGTTCCAACTCAGCCGCAAACCTTTGGTAACTCACCCACGCTCCATGGGTCCCGATCTACTCTTTTGGAAAATGAGTTGGGAGATCCTCACTCCTTGAAGTCTGGTGTTTGAACCAACAGCATCATCATCACCTGGAAACATTCTATAAATGCAGAATCTCAGGCCCCACCTCAGACCTGCTGACTTAATATCTGATTTTAACAAGACCCCTGTGGTTTGAATGCACAACCAAGTTGGTGAGGCCCTCGGGTAGATGGCTTCTGTGAGTATAAGGGTACCTCACCTGAGACTCCCTGCATGGCCCAGATTCTTGGCACTGGCCAAACATTAGAATCCTCTGGGGAGCTTTTAAAATCCTGATGCCCAGACCAGTTAGATTCAACTCTCTGGCAGGGCCAATCAAGCAAGAGTGCTGTTTAAACCTCCCCAGGTGATTCCAACAAACAAGCCTGTTTGAAAGCCTTGGCCTATTTCTCCCCTTCTTGAGCACCCTGTAGCTCATTGTCTCATGTGTTATTTACTCTACTGTGCGTACTTTTTCCAGTCTCCAGGAGTGAAACAGAACTTGATCCCTCCTGTTCTGACCGCTCTGTTTGGCTTAATTGCAGGGAGATGACAATGAAAGCTGTCAGCCACCAAGCCCAGAAATTTGGCACCCACTTTGGGTATCTGGGATTTTGGTTAGGGGAAGCCAACCAATTTTGCCACGAAACCACTAAGAATGAAACCAGCACCAATAACAACACCTATTTATTAAACACCTCTGGGTTGTGAGCACTATATAGAATGCCAAAAAATGGAATGATCGTGCATCCCTACTTATTTCTACACATGCATTCTTTCTTGAGCACTCAGAAGACAAGATCAGAAGTGGAAGGAGGGAGGGAAGGAAGGTAGGAGGGGAGAGTGGTGGGGAAGAGAAAGAAAATCCAAACCTGATCACATTGAAAGTCATTCATACAGTTGCTTGGTGAAGATCACTGATGAATAGGTCCTGAGATGGGCAACAGGACCCCCCCAGCATAATTTTTATACTTGAATCTGTCTATGCACCACACATCCTTCTTTCATGTTCCTGAGGTCCCAGGTTAATGGACTCCATCATGGATTGCTACGTGCAGACCAAGGTGTGGAAAGCAGAGCAATGGCCCCCAAAGACGTCCATATCCTAATTCCTAAAACCTGAAATTGTGTTACCTTAGATAGCAAAAAGGACTTTGCAGATGTGATATAGTTAAGGGTCTTGAGATGAGATGATTATCCAGGATTATATGGACCCAATATAATCACAAGAGTCCTTACAACAGGAAAGCAGGAGAGTCTGAGGAGAGAGAGAGAGAGAGAGAGAGAGAGAGAGAGAGAGAGAGAGAGAGAGAGAGAGAGAGAGAGGAGGTAGGGAACAGAGTTCAGAGTGATGCCATCATTGTCTGGAAGGGAGCCAATGAGCCAAGAAAGTAGAGAAAGTAAGGGATTCTCCTCTGACCTCCCAGAAGGAACCAACACGACTAACCTTGATTTTAGTCCCATTTAGACCCATTTTCAAACTTCTAGCCTCCAGAAATATAAGATCGTATATTTATGTCGTTTCATGCCACTAAGTATGTGACTATTTGTTACAGCAGCCGTAGGAAACTAATACAGCAAGAATAAGAGCAGCAGCCTTCCTTTCATAGCCAAGATTCCCTAGCCCTCAAGGAGCAAAACCAGGTTCCTGGCCACTGCGACAGAGTCCTGTGTTAGGAACATGTCACTCGCTGGGATGCACTGCAGGTAACACTCAGTCTACTGTACCTGGAGAGGCTCTTCCTAAAAGGTCCCTCATCACCAACCACTTCTCCTATTTTTATAAGTAACAACTGCCACTTTCAAAAGAAGTCAGGCTTCCCAATTTGTCTGAACATTTTCAATATTTAAAAAAAAATAGCGTATCATTTTGACACAAAATGCTCTCTGATAAGTTTACATAATCCATACCACCAGGGAAACCTTCAATTTTAATCAGCTGTTGCAACAATTAGTTCATCTGTACAATTAGAAGAATTCATGTTGCCTTCTATGTGAGTACAATTACATAGCTACTCCATCATATGTAAATCTAATATAACATCGAATAGATGGTCCATCAAGATCCTATAATTTCCTGAGTGTTCTACCAAGCTTGACAGACTTTGTTAAAGGTTTGCTAAACCTTTTGATGTATAAGCAACCGTAGGTAGGCCCTCACCAGAAACATGAGGTCTTTCATTTTAAGCATACCAATGATTCTGCCAACTACTATGTCATTTTCCCAACACCAAGCAGCTCTCCCATTCTCTACATTAACTGGATGGCCTGCAATTTAATTCAGGCATGACACTAACTACCCAGAGTTAGCAAAGATCCCATAGGTTAAGGCTCAGTCCCATAAGACTGCTCTTACTTCAGATACCAGCCCCAAATGGGGTTCCCAGGCTATCAACACTTCTACCTGGCCAACTACAAATTTGGGGGTTCCCACAACCCATCTCTCTCAGGTTGAATAATTCACTAGAATGGCTCAAGAAAGCACTATACTTATAATTATACTTTACTAGTAGCCCAGCGTATAATATCACACACAGTAGGCCACCTGCACCCACAGGAGCAGGGAGGGACCTGCACTGATTCCACAGGAGGAGAGCCCACCATCTCCTCTCTGGGCCTGTGCTTGGCTACAGAGGCTGCGGGCCGCCTCCCTGTCCCCCAGAGGCCCCGGCTGCTCTGCACCCATTGCCCAGAGGCCCTCTGTAGGCCGGGGTGGAACAGTTGCCCCATCGCCATGGCAACAAAGTATTCTGCCAGGCCATTCATGCTACCCACTCTCAGTAGCCACCATGCCCCCCCCCCCACAAGGACTGGGGGACTCCAGTGAGGCTAAGGAGACTGGGCACCGCTATCTTGTGGCTATAGGTGCTGCCATCTTTGTGATGGAATGATGGTTAATTTGCATATTACCCTTTTATTAGATAGGATTATAAAATGCAAATGGCCAGCCAGATGAAGAAGTATGTAGGGTAAGGTCCAGAAAGATCCTAAGCACAGGACCTCTGTCTCCATGGAGTTGGGGTGTGCCACCCTCCTGCTACATTGATAAGTCCACCAACCAGGAAGCTCCCCCAAACCTCATCATGGAAGGTTTGGGAAACTGGGAGCCAGGAACCATGGATGAAGACCAAATTTATATTTTTCTTATAAATCACGATTATCACAACATCCTACAGAGAGAATGAAGAGAGAATTTCCGATGGTGAATGACTACGGCCAGCTCAGCTTTGGGAGAGCCCGGCTGGCTGACCTTTTCTATTTTGAGAAATAGCCATATGTGTCAGGCTACCTACGGCTTACCATGAGTAAAGGGCACCCAGCATAGAATATATGCCAAGTCCGTGCCTTGAGGAAGACATCAGCCTCCACAGCTTTTGGCAGAAGGTGTTAATATGTCTTTCATTTTAGAGGCAGCATCAGAATGGACCGAACACATTCATTAGACGTGGTCAGAGACCAACAGATGCCGACACGTGTAATTTGGCAGCTGTGCATACCAGGAACTAGAAGGTACTATTTCCCATAAGTAAAATAATGGGTCTTTAGTCCCTGACAGGTGAAAACCTATTACTCAGAATTTATGAATTGATAATTCTATTTATCACAAGGATATGATGACTCACTATTTTCCCTCCTGGAAAGAAAGCAAGTTGTTCCTTTCTTGTGGTTTCCACTGAACATGCTTTTGATTGCAAGGTCAACTGAAGAAGAACTGTTGCCCTTTTTATCATCTCCAGGTGTGTCTCACTTCATTCCATAGGTAGAGCCCAGAAAAACGATGACTGCATTCAATTTCTGAATGAGTCATTTTAAACCCACAGTGAGGACAAACAATTTGAATGAAACTTGTAGTGAACAGATTACCTACTTTATTGCTAAGACCCTGTTCTTTCCCACGGGTCATAATAATGCTCTAGAGACTGTGCCCATTTCTTGCAGGCTGCCTCAAACTCTTCCGTGAGGCAGAAGAACGAAAATGGAATAAGTGCATTCATTCATTCATTTTTGATCTTATACAGAAATGAAGACTCTAGCACAAGAACATCTGACAAGTGGCAACCTAGCTTTTAGTTTCACAAGCTTTTGAAATTTGACTTTCTATGGCAAACACTGGGCAAGTAAAAGGGCAAAGGTTGGCAAAGCCTTCCAATTAACTGGGCATTAAAATTCCCTGTGAATACGCCACAGAACTGTGCCCGTCTCCAGAAGACTTCGGGGCCTGGGACAAGTCACAGGGGAAAACTGAGACTTTGGTACTGAAATATATTTCCTCAGGCACAAGCGGGTTAAAATGAACTTCAAAGCCCCCTCAGCTCAGGAGAAACCAGAGCATAAATACCAGGCTCCCCAGAATATGGTGCTGTGATTCCGATGAAAGAAGTCCTCATGGGAGGAAAAGTCACAAAGGGAGCCTTCAGCTATTTGATTGCAAAGGAATACTGTGCCCCTCCTCACTGTGCGAGGGTGTGCATCAACAAGGACACAGACGCTGCGGCAGATTTCAAAAACTCACAAAATAGCAATGGAAATGTATGCGCATGTGCTATGAGGACAAGTCTCTAATTAGGTGCTAAAAAGCCTGGAGGGTCATGGAGGGCTTCCCAGTGGTGAGCATCCAAATCTTTTTTTTTTTAATATTCATATCTTTTTTGAAAAAACTAGAATAATAAGGTCCACGTGCATGTTTGTAGACAGACATACACACCCCTAAAGCTGGGAATTACAAAATCCTTGGAGAAAGTTGACTTCAGACTTGTTATTCTGCAGCCAAGTTCGCTGACACAATGTACCCACTTTTCCATCTGTGTTTACACCCCTTCCGGTTCTAAGTTCTGGTAGAGAAAACCAAGCTGAAGGAAACTGTGAAGTTTACAGACATGTCATTATAACATGGTATTCATAACATGGCAGTGAAGGGTAGCTTTCTCTTTTAAAGGTACCTACCTTTAACTTGATAATGAAGTGTAGCTTTCTCTTTTAAAGGCGCCTACCTTTATAACTTGCTAATGTAGTAGAGCTTTCTCTCTTAAAGGTGCCTACCTTTTTAACTGGGACTGGAGATAGGATGTTAAGCGAGTAGCTTCCTCCAGCTGCATAAGCAGACAATTTCTTTTTCCTGAAGTAGAATCCTGTAGGTAAGAGAACAGGCCATTGGTGGATTTCAAAGACTGAGTATATTTTCCTAACAAGCAATTCAACTCTAAGTTCCCCAGAGTGATTTCAGTTCCAATGGCCCAATTCTTTAAACATGTCCACGTCATACATGCCCGAGTACAGAGACTGCTCCTGTCTTGCTAGAAAATGTACCATCGGCACCCTGACCAGTGCCCAATGCTCAACAGATGATGGGCAGGAGAGGGAGTGGATAGGGTGCTATCCTGAGTATAACACCCTGCGTTTTCTGGTCAAACAAAGGTTCTAATGGTCTCCTTAAATAGTTGTAACTGGGAGTTATAATACAACCCTATAGCATGGGTTTTTGTGTGTTTTTTTGGAGTTTGTGGTAAATGTATATTTAACTTAAATTAAAATGGATACAGTTGTCTTTCCATAGCATGGTCCATGTAGCCTCAGCTAATACTTTTATTATCTTCACAAAGTCCCAGGTTAAGGAATGTCTCTGGCGATGTTATAAATGGATATATGAGTTGAAATCAGGATAACTATACCAAAGTGGGAGCAAAATAGGTAAGCAACAGCCCTTGACTATTGTTGTCTCCACCAGGTGTATTTCTATCCAGATGTGCTCCATTTCACAGCAGCTTTGCTAGTGTCAGGCCGTCTCTGCTATTATTTGTTCCTGGAGGTCGTCACACTGTCTACAGTGAGTGTTCAATCATTTCTCAAAAAAAGGACACTCTGAGCAAGAAGAGTGTTTCAAATGCAACTTGATTGATCTCTATCCTCAGATAGTGGTTTCTGGCCTAATAATAAGGAATTTCTTTCTCTTCCTATTGAGTGGCAACTGAATTCCCTTTTGCAACTCACAGTGATGTTTTTATTGATTTCCTGCAATGTCGAGATGCATCGAAGCTTTCTTCAATTAGCCACGTCCTTTGACCTTTGGATGAAATATCAGGAGTAAGGCACTTCCTTGTTCTCTCAAAGGACGAGGTTCACTCTACACCTAGCATTAACTTCATCAATAAACCTTTAAAGCCTTTGTGGTACTGAGGATTGCTCTATGCCCAGGCAATAGATCACTCCCCTGAAAAGAGCTCATAGCCTAAGATAGGGAACAGAGAGTTAAGTGAATAATTATGTCCATTCAACAAACTTCAGTTACAGAACTATTTGCCAAGGCTCAAGTACAAGCATGAGAAAGTGGCCACAGCAAGCTCCTGAGAATAACAGCTTTTCCCAAGCCTCTTTGCAAACCAGGTTTCTACCTTCATGCCTTATAACACAACAATGAACAATCCCAAGGGAAGCTACAAATCTAGCCCAAGACTTAAAGAGCAAGTGCCAAAAGACAGTTGGTGGGAATGTGGACTGGTGCAGCCACCATGGAAAACAGTATGCAGGTTCCTCAAAAACTTAATGGGAACTGCCTTATGACCCAGTAATCCCACTTCTGGGAATACGTCTGAAGAAACCCAAAACACTAATTTGAAAGAATGCACCCCAATGTTCATTGCAGTATTATTTACAACAGCTGAGCTATGGAAGCAACACAAGTGCCCAACAATAGGTTAATGGATAAAGAAGAGGTAGTGTGTATATACAATGGAATATTACTTAGCCATAAAAAGAATTAAATGTTCACCATTGTGACAGCATGAATGGATCTAGAGGGTGCTATGCTAAGTGAAATAAGTCAGTCAGAGAAAGACAAATACCACAGGATTTCACTTATATGTGGAATCTAAAGAACAAAATAAACAAAGTAGAAACAGACTCATAGACTGATGATTATGGCGGGGGGGGTTGGGGGTTTGACTGGGTGAAAAAGGTGAAGGGATTAAGAAGTACAAATGGTAGTTACAGAATAGTCACAGAGACACAAATACAGCATGGGGCATATAGTCAATAATATTTTAATAATTATGTATGATACCAGGTGGGTACTGGAAATATAGAGAGGAACACTGTGTAAAGTATATAATTATCTAACCACTGTGCTGTATACCTGAAACTAATACAAAGTAATATTGAATGTAAACTGTAATTGAAAAATAAAAATTTAAAAATAATAAAATGAAAACATACAAAAAGAAAAAACCCTGATATTATACTCTTAAGAATGTCAGGTACTAGAATATAGGCTATAAGTTAGCTATACCCACTCAAAGCTTAGGAGTCTCTCCTCCCTCCCTTTATCTTTGAAGGTATCTTATCCCCTAAGTCAGTGGTCGGCAAACTGTTGCTCACGAGCCACATGTAGCTCTCGAGCCGTGATTTGCCACTCTGTTGACTAATGAGTTTGCCAACCACTGGACTAGACTCTCAATTTCCAATAATTATAGGCTATTGTCGTTCCTTGTGATTAAACCCCTATCCCAGTGGTCGGCAAACTCATTAGTCAACAGAGCAGCAAACCAAGGCTCATGAGCTGCAGTTTGCCGACCACTGCCCTGAGTGAACATCCGTTGCTTCTTCCTCTGCCAGTGTGCCAGCTGAGATGGAGAATAGCCCCTGAGGAAGCAGGATTGGGCAGAGGAAGCTGCCTGACTTTGATATTTGACCTGACAATATCTCCATCAACCCACAAGATTGCCCTGAGAGGGTCCTGCATTGGGAAAACTGGGGCCTTGATAGCATTGCCTTGTTCAGTCCTTGGCCACAGACTGCCCTGTGAAAAGCATGCTCTTGGCTGTAAAACTGAAGCAGTTGGCCAAACACAGTCCTCACAACTCAGCAGCAAGCTCTTACTTGAAGGTGAAAGAGGATCTGAGAGGCACATAGCCAGTCACTTCTCCGCTGGGAAAGAGTCCCAACTCCATGTAGCTCTAGCAGGGCAAGGAGTCAAAGCGTTGCTTTCCTGGTCACAGGATGAGCACATGCCTCAAGGAGGGGCCATCAGAACCCTTTTTGAGCACCATGCATAAGGTGGTGAGGGTCTCTTTCTCTGCAGTGATGATCTCTAAGGACTATATAAGCTTGCTGCCTCTTGGGGGCATCTTGTTACCATGGGGATAAGCTTGTCTGAGGATCAGGCAGATACAAAGACAGTCAAGAGATGGAGCAAGAGCCCTAACCGGTTTAGCTCAGTGGATAGAGCATTGGCCTGTGGACTCAAGGTTCCCAGGTTTGATTCTGGTCAAGGGCATGTACCTTGGTTGCGGGCACATCCCCAGTAGGGGATGTGCAGGAGGCAGCTGATCGATGTTTCTCTCTCATCAATTTTTCTAACTCGCTATCCCTCTCCCTTTCCCTCTGTGAAAAATCAATAAAATATATTTTTAAAAGAGATGGAGCAAGAGCAATGGAGATAGGGACATGCTGATAGTAAGACACCTTTATAAGCTACTTGGATCCTCTTGGCCTCTGTTCTCACTCCATTCACTGTAACTGAGATCAGCTTCACACAGGCTTTGAACAGTGACATGCAGAGGCACCCCAACAGTATTTGCCACCCTAGCACTTCCCTGAGCCTGCAATGAGTTCACTTTCTACCCTGAGGCCTCTCTCTTGTGGGACAGCCATGGGACCTTCCAGCACTCACTGTGCAACTCAGAAGTATGGGAAGAGTCAACATCACTGGGGCCATACTTGATGAATGGGGGACAGAGCCGATGAGTCAATGCTTCCCTTTTGTCTCAGGAAGGACAGTCCTGAGATGCACTCTGAAGAGTCCGCAGCACTGAGCTCCAGTTTCCCACTTAGTGCAGCTTTCACTTAGTTCTCCCACGTCCCCTTTTTAACACTGCACCAACTCAACTGCCAGCACACAGGCCTTTGTCTCGGGTTCTTTTACCCAGTCTAAGACAGACAACACTATTTGCACACCTGGATCCACCTGTTCCTGAAGCACCTCCCTTGGACTCTCTAGTTTCTTGAGCCAATAAAGTTATAAGATTATTTTTCTTTGTTGGATGTGTGTGTGTTTAGGCTAGTATGAGTCTTTATGACTGGCAATCAAAACTGAACTCACCTTTACAACCCCATTTTCCTCATCATTCCTCACTCCATCACATCACCACAACTTCCACCTTCCCAACCCTCTTTACCCTCAGTCAGCTCCAGTAAGGATGGTTCCTCCCCATCCATTTCCTTCCACATACAACCAGTTGCCAAATTTTGCAACCTATTAAAGTTGTGAATGTTGCAACCTATCAGAGTTGTGGATCTAAAGTGTCTCCTTTAGATACCACATTGAATTTGAGATGCCTTAGGCACCTCCAGTTGTATCTGAACAGAAGTTAGAAAAGCCCATCTGGATTTCTAGAGGCCTCGATGGGGGAAGAGTTGGTCAAAACTGAGAGCCTGGACGAGCATACACAGATAAGAAGGCCAAGGCTAGAGCCCTGAGAGTCCCATATTTATGAGTTGGAGGGTGACATTGTTCATTTTTGTGTGTCAAACAGGCCTAGGACAGTGGTCAGCAAACTGTGGCTCACGAGCCACATACAGCTCTTTGGCCCCTTGAGTGTGGCTCTTCCACAAAATACCACGGCTTGAGTTTATTTTGAAGAACTGATGTTAGAAGAAGTTTAAAAATTTTGTTTCTCAAAAGAAATTTTAATCATTGTGCTGCTGATATTTGGCTCTGTTGACTAATGAGTTTGCCGACCACTGGCCTAGGAGAAATAGCAGCAGCAAAATTTTAGGTGCTTCAGAAGGTGAAGAATGCAGGAGGTCACAGAACCCTCGCTGAGTGCCCTTTTCCTTATGTTGGGGCTCCATCTGTCCGGGCATCAGTAAAGGTCTGAATGACGGGTGGCAGTGAGCCCCTTTAGCATCTGTAGCCATGTCTTTAAGAATCAAGTCTCCTGCTGGGATATTTCTCCTGCCAGTGCCAATAAGATGACTAAAGACTACTGCCCTGGCCTGTTGGGCTCAATGGATAGAGTGTCGGCCCACAGACCAAAGGGTCTTGGGTTTGATTCCCATCAAGGGCACATACTTCAGTTGTAGGCTCGATCCCCACTCCTGATTGGGGCACATGCAGGAGGCATCTAATCCATGTGTCTCTCTCACATCAATGTTTCTTTCTGTCTCTTCCCCTCCCTCTACTCTCTAAAAATCAATGGAAAAATAGCCTTGGGTGATGGTTAGCAAAACAAAAAAGATTATTGACTGAGGCAGGAGCATGCTTTGGGAGGTCTGAGCCCAAATTTCTGCCCTCTTTCATGGGCTAAAGTCTCTCATTGGCAATCTTCCATTTCCCATTTTTCCATTAAAAACCTCTCGACTTTCTGATGGCTGCTGATCACTTCATGGCAGAGCAGCAGGCCTGCAATTTACTTCATTCTGAATGTGTGCACAGTTAAGGACTCAGGAAAGGTCCCCGGGCTTTGAGATCATGTTTGAACTTCACCAGGAGGGATGTGAAAGGGGACCGGAAAGAGCTGCCACCCCACAAATCTGATGGAACTGGGCTCAGAGAGGAGCGGGAAGCGCGTCAGAAGCAAGATACAGTGTGAGGTCAGCTGAATAAAATGGGAGGTGACAGCTGATTTTTGAGAAGGCATTTTAATGACGTTTCCACGCGAGGAAAGAATAGCTGCTGACAGCGGTCGCTACTGTGATAGAAAACAATTTTCCAGGGCTTTGACTACGAAGGCATTTTGTCTTAACCGGCACGTCCACATTGCAAATGCCAGACAGCACGTGCAGCACACAGTTCGTGACATTTGAAACTTTGGATGCTGGCCTTCTCCACTCTTTTCTTTCCAAACCTACTGCTCCTAACATTTGTCTTAGAGGATTATATCTTAAAAGACAAGTTAAATTCATTGCTCACCATTCCTAAAACATCAGTGTGCCCAAGCTGAACTGTATATCACAAGAATATGACGCATCTGAGCCCTAATGCTTGCATGTTTGTAGGATATGTACCGTATTTTCCGGCATATAAGACGACTTTTTAACCCAGAAAAATCTTCCCAAAAGTTGGGGGTCATCTTATACGCCGGGGTGTAAAAATACCATAGTTTCTCTATTGTTTGTTATCTTCCTCCTGTCATTATCAGTTCCAATCATCTTATATGCCAGAAAATACGGTACTCCAATAAGATGGTTGGGCTCAGTGGTTGAGCATTGACCTATGAACCTGATCAAGGTTCGATTCCTGATCAAGGACACATGCCCAGGCTGTGGGCTCCAACCCTGTGGGGGGGGGGGGCATGCAGGAGGCAGCCGATCCATGATTCTCTCTCATCATGGATGTTTCTCTTTCTCCCTCTCTCTTCCTTTCTGAAATCAATTAAAAAAATTTTTTTTAAAAAAAGAAAAGATGGTTGGGGATGCAGAAGAAGGGGAGAAGCTAGACTTCAAACTGCCAAAGGGGAAAGCATTCCCTTCACCTCCCTGATTCTGGGTAGCTCCTTGGCCCACATACTCACTTGCAAAGAGAAGCTTTTACAGCACCCATTTTTCTCAGCCTTGATGTACTATCTATGAAGTCCGTGAGCCCTGGCTGGTGTTCTCAGTGGTTAGAGCATTGGTCAAAACACTGGAGAGTCTCGGGTTGGATTCCTGGTCAAGGGCACATACCTGGGTTGCAGGTTTGTCCCTGGGCCCGGTAGGGATGCGTGTGGGAGGCAACCAATCCATGTGTTCCTCTCCTCCCCTCCTCTCCCCTCCCCTCCTCTTCTCTTTCTCCCTCTCCCTCTCCCTCTCTTTCTCCTTTCCTTCCTCCCTCCCTACTCCTGCTCTCCCTCCCTCACTCCTGCCCTCCCTCCCTTCCACTTTTTCTAAAAATCAATGGGAATCAATGGGAAAAATACCCTCTGGTGAGGATTAACAACAACAACAAAAAATCCATGAGCTAGCTTAGCATGAAGTGTCAGATGGTTCTTACTATGTTTAGCATCATAATTGTGCAAATGAGGCATACAGCTTGTCAAGCAGAAAAGGACTGGTTATCTGCCATAAGGTCAAGCCAGAGAATGGCAAACTATGGCCCACGGGCCAAATGCAACCCACCACCTACTTGTGTGCCCACAGATAAGCTGACACTGGATCCAGGAGACCAACTAGGGCATCACCCTCCATCCTTTCTTCCTCCTCTGCTCCCAGAAATGGCTGCTGCTTGGGGTCCATATTGGTTGCCAACTACACATCGGGGCCTCTGCTGTTGGCTACCGCTGAGCAGTGAGCAGCTGGGACCCTCCAGCCAGCTTCCTGTGATGAGATGGTTTGGCTCCTCAGGAGGAGGGAGTGTGCTGGGACCTGGGGGTCCCTGAGGCATAGAGTAAAACTAATCAAGGCAGCATGCCCCCTTCAACCTGCCCCAACACCCCAGCTCCACTCCATGCCAGGCACCAACCCTTGGGTTGGTCAATCTTTCTCTGAGGTCTCCAGCAAATGACACTGGGCCCCAGGCACCTAGGCCACCCGTAGCCAGCAAACTGTAGCTCGCGAGCCACATGCGGCTCTTTGGCCACTTGAGTGTGGCTCTTCCACAAAATACCACAGCCTGGGTGAGTCTATTTTGAAGAAGTGGCGTTAGAAGAAGTTTAAAAAATTTGGCTCTCAAAAGAAATTTCAATCGTTGTACTGTTGATATTTGGCTCTGTGGACTAATGAGTTTGCCAACCACTGATCTAGGCAAATGGGGCAGAGCAGGGTGTCTCTTCCTTGTTACATCAGAACCTATCCAATGGCCTCTGTTTTGCCTCTTATATGTCAAGTCAGAAGTGTTTTCTACCTAGCCCTTTATGGAAAATCATGAGACTCTTGGGATAAATTTGTCCAATTATTTTCTCCAAAGATCAATCATGAAGGTAAGGAGGGGGCTGAAGAAGGGGGAAGTCTTGAGAGCCTATGTTGGGAAATCAGGAGCTCTTAAGCATTGAGAAAAGAGACACAGCTGTACATGCTATGTATAGCAGAATACACACACTTCTGAAAGCTGCATTCATTCTTCACCTTCTATGTCATTTGCATGCCAGCCTTGGTTATATTGGGTATTTGAATGCCACCTACTGGGCACGAATGGCCTCTGCTCATTGGAAAGGATCATTTGTACTTTGGCTTTTCAAATATTTTTATTGATTTCAGAGAGAAAGGGAGAGGGACCCAGAGATAGAAACATCAATGATGAGAGAATCATTGATCAGCTGCCTCTTGTACACCCCCTACTAGGGATCAAGCCCGCAACCCCAGGCATGTGCCCCTGGTAGGAATCAAACCCTGGACCCTTCAGTCCACAGGCCAACGCTCTATCAACTGAGCCAAACCAGCCAGGTTTGACTTGTACTCTTGTCGCAGGGCAGCAACAGCTGGCAGCTGCTGCAGCACACTACTTTGAAAGCTGGCTGAGGAGCGTGCAGCCACCGCAGTTATTCTCTGCCACAATCAGACTTCTCAGTCACGGCCACACATGTTTTCTCCACCTCTCTGTGGAGTGACTGTCCTGTGCTGTGTAGGATGGTTCTCAGCATCCCTGGCTTCTACCCACTTAGTGGGTTCAATTGTGTCCCCTTCAGAAAGTATGTCCAAGTCCTAACGCCCAGGACCTGGAAACATGACCTTCTTGGGAAACAGTACCTTTGCAGATGGAATTAACTGAAGGGACTTGAGATGAGATCACCCTGGAATGAGGGTGGGCCTTGAGTCCAATGGCAGATGTTCTTCTAAGAGAAAGGGAAGGAAGGTTTGAGGCACAGAGACATAAGAGGAAAGGCCACGTGAAGGTGAAGGCAGAGAGTGAAGCGATGTGGCCATGAGCCACGGAATGCCAAGGACTGCACTCACGTGCTGGGAGAAAGACATGAGACAAATTCCTCTCAGTCTCCTCAGAACTGACCAACTCTGCCCACATCATTTGGACTTCTGGGCTCCGGAAATGTGAGAATAACTTCTGTTATCGAAGCCACCCCGGGTGCAGTAGCTTGTGAACAGCAGCATCAGGGAATTAATACAACCACTAGATGCCAGAAGCTCCCTCCCCCTGTGGTGAAGAGCAAGGATGTCTCCAGATACTGCCAAGGTTCCCCTGAGGAGCAATCCCCTGGCTGAGAACCACTATGTTAGCGATACACGCTCTAAAACCTAAAGGGAAGAAACCTTCCCAACCAACAGGATGGTAAATGCTAGCCAGCCATCACCAACTGAACCTGGGTTAAGACCTTCCACCTGGCCTGACTGGCATGGTTCAGTGGTTAAGCATTGACCCATGAACCAGGAGGTCACAGTTTGATTCCTGATCAGGACACTTGCCCAGGTTTAGGGCTCCATCCCCAGTGTGGGGTGTGCAGGGGGTAGCAACCAATGTCTCCCTCATCATTGATGTTTTTACCTCTCTCTGCCTCTCTCTGAAATTAATAAAAATATCTATACTAATAAAAGGGTAATATGCTAATTAGACTAGGAGACATTCCAGGAGACCTTCCGGACATTCTTCTGGACAAAGCCATGGTGGCGGGGCCAAGGTAGAGGCAGTTAGAGGCCAAGAGGGGATTGAAGTTGTGTGTGATCAGGCCAGGATGGGATGGCAGTTGTGGGTGATCAGGCTGGTGGGGGGTGGGGCCATTGGGGGTAAACAGGGGGGGCAGTTGGGGGCAAGCAGGCCATCAGTGGGGGTCAGTTGGAGGTGATCAGGATGGGGGGGCAGTTTGGAATGATCAGGCCAGCGGGGGGGAAGTTTGGGGTTAGCAGGCAGACAGGAGAGGCAGTTGGGGGCAAGCACACTGGCATGGGAGACAGTTGGGGGTGATCAGGCAGAGTGGTTAGGGGCAATCAGGGAGGCAGGTGAGTGGTTAGGAGCCAGCAGTCCCAGATTGTGAGAGGGATGTCCAACTGCTGGTTTAGGCCCAATCCCTGTAAACTGGCAGTAGGACTTCCTTCGAGGGGTCCCATATTGGAGAGGGTGCAGGCTGGGCTGAGGAACACCCCCCCCCCCCATGCACAAATTTCATGCACTGGGCCTTTAGTATTTTTTTTTAAAGATCTTCCACCTGCTAAGCAGACAGGAGAGGCTACTGCATTGAGGGAGTTGAAATGCAGAAGTAACCAGAACCTTTCTCTTTGTTCATTAGACATTCTCTCTGAACCACCAGCAGACAGGGGCAGGAACCCTTTTTAACATATTTTGATCACTGAACATTAGATTATAGTCATCTTGACTCATTTGAGATGGGGGAGGTGAAGTCCAGCATCCTGGGGCTCAGCACCCATCCCACAACCAGGGAGTCTCTTCATCACTAGGCCTGTTCCCAGGAGAAGTGCACAAAGGGGCCACTTCACCTCCTGACTCTTGGCCTCTTCCACTACCAGTAAATGGAGATGTTCACTTCAGCTCAATTTCTGGGCAAATAGCAGGCCATTTCCAAAAAGGCTGGCAGGGTCATTGCTTGTAGAAGTGAGCCCCCAAACCTCCCAACCCCACAGTCCTCATATGTACAATGGGAGAGCCATGGCCTACTGGGGTTCAGAATGAGCATTCAAAACCATTATGAATGGAAAAAGTGCTCAGCCTGACCCCACTGGTTTGGCTCAGTTGGTTGAGCATCATCCTATGCACTAAAAGGTTGCTGGTTCCATTCCCAGTCAGGGCACATGCCCAGGTTGCAGGCTTGATCCCTAGTAGGGAGCAAACAGGAGGCAGCTGATCAATGATTCTCATCATTGATGCTTCTATCTATTCATCCCTCTCCCTTCCTCTCTGAAATCATAAATATATATATTTTTAAAAGTTATTGTGTTTTGAAGGCATGACTAGTGGCATGGAGCTATAAAACCATTTGGCCTTGGCCTCCTTGAGTCAAGTTGCAAACAGTGTCCTGGGATTTGCCCACCAACCCAGAGTCGCCCTGTGAGAGTTCTGAGGTGGTGAACTCAGCTATCTTGGATGTCACATTTCTAAAGACTGTCATGCTTATTCTATCTATGGCTAGTTTTATTCCTCTACACCAGTGGTTGGCAAACTGTGGCTCAAGAGCCACATGCAGCTCTTTGGCCCCTTGAGTGTGGCTCTTCCACAAAATACCACGGCCCGGGTGAGTCCATTTTGAAGAAGTGGCATTAGAAGAATTTTAAGTTTAAAAAATTTGGCTCTCAAAAGAAATTTAATCATTGTACTGCTGATATTTGGCTCTTTTGACTAATGAGTTTGCCGACCACTGCCCTACACTAAGCATGTCAAACTCACGGCCCACAATGATATTTTTGCAATCCAGCTCATATAATAGTATGTAAGAAATGTTTTAATAAAAATTCCCTAACTTAATTTTACAATATCCTGCTCTACATAATTATTAATAACGAAATACAATGTTTGCTAATGAATGATCACTATAATTGTGTTGCATTCATTTCCCTTGCATGCTTACACGCAGGTGCACCACTTCTCTCCACTAATACCAGTGAATATTTTAGCAGCCAATGGCTACATCATTAGTCTGAGTCTGATTGTTTGGTATGAGCAACAGAAAATATTTCACTTTCAGAGAACAAGAAAAATAGGTTTATTTGCATTATGCTTATTAATTTGTGCAGTTATTCAGTGTCTGGTTAGTTAATGTTCAAGAAAAATATTAATTTTTATTAAAATGTTCTATTATTTTATGATAATGATGACTCATTTATTTCAGCCCTTTATATTCAGCATTTCTCTACCAAAATAAACCTACGTTTCTATGAAAATTGAAGCTTTTGTTTTTTTGCAGCCACATAACTTAAACCTTGTTTGTTTGGCCCATGTTAACCTTTGAGTTTGACATGCTTGCCCTACACACTTGGCTATTAGATGCACCTGTTGGATACTCTTCTACTAAATAAACAGAATCACTTTCTTATATTTAAAAGAGGAAATCTATTAACCAAGTCCAGAAATACTGAAATTTAATCTGGTTTCCATGCTCTCTCAACACTGACCACCCAAAGCATTTTCCAGTCAGTGATGTGTCATATTTAGCAAAGTCACGTGCATGGCCCTCATGAGCCACCAGGCTCTCGGCATGAAGACCTGTCGCACTTCTCTGTGGGTTGGGTTTGATCAAAGCAACACTCCGGCTCGGAGAGTCATCTTTCCCAGTCTGTCCTCGGACATTCACAATCTCTCAGCCGAGTGGCCCTCTCTCAGGCCCTGGGACACCCAGCCCTTCACCATTTTCTTTGGACATGGGTTGTTTTCTGTGACATTCTATCCCATGGCAGATCTGTGTCTTGTGAGGAAACACTCTTTGTCTCCAGAACTCTGCCAGGATTATTTTCTTGACTTATTCTAAAAAAAATCACAATGATAGGACAGGTTTTCGGCCCTTATCCATTCTGCAAAAATGCATAATGATGACCAGCAATATGCAAAATACTAGAACTGGCACCGAAGGAAGACCATGAGTCATAGCTTCTTGACCTTGACAAACTCATAGATTTGACCACCCAGTCCGTTTCCCCCTTTGCAATTGCCACTTTAGGAATCAATACTCCCTATTCACTCTGATCTGAAGATGGAAACTAGAACCCCAACTAATCACTTCTGCCTCCAGAGACTGGGCTCTGGAACTTAGAAGGAAGCGCCCATGTAGACTTTGAACCTGTCCTGAGCTCACATGGTCCCACCCATCCTGGGAACAGCATGTGCTTGGCCGTGAGCATCTAGAGGCCCAGAAATTGCACAAACAGGCCTACTTCCGATGGCATTTATATCCCCCACAACAGCTCTTTCTTGGAGCCCACAGTCACTGTTTATCCTTTCCCACGTCAGTCTGTGGGAGGCCCCCTCCGCTGTTCTCCCCTGGCAGATGGTGCTGTGTACGTTTGCTTGAAACAAACATGCAATCCAGGAGCACGCACAGCTGACCAGTGGCTCTGGGCAACCAATGCGTGGCCGCCTTGAATTACCGTATTTTCCGGCCTATAAGACGACTGGACGTATAAGACGACCCCCAACTTTTCCAGTTAAAATATAGTTTGGGATATACTCACCATGTAAGACTACCCCTCTTCCAACGCACACCAAATAAAAATTTTAAAAAATCAGATTTATTTCAATATGGTAATTTTGAGATTTGCCTGGGTTAAAAAGTCATCTTATACGCCAGAAAATACGGTATGCACGTCTTGATGCAGTTTTCACACTGGCAATGGCAACGCTTTGGAGGGGAGGCTGGGAGAGGGACTGAGGACAAGGCTGGGCTGTCTCAGCCCCGTGCCACACCCTGTCCCCTCCCCTTCATGAGCCTTGCCTGCTGATGTCTCTCTGGTCCATCTCAGAGCTCACATTACAGTATGACTTCTGGGGCCTTTGAAGTTCCAGCTGCAGGGACTGCAGTGATTAGGGGCCCGGGCGGAGCTGGGAAGGGGATGGCTGTGCAGTGGACTACGAAATGCAATTAAAAGGAGCACCTGGGCTGAAACCGAAGCAAGGAATGCGGCTTCGGCTCCCAACAGAAGAGGGCTCATTTAATCCCGCAAGAATGTTCATCTCCACAAAGCACCTCATTCCGAAAAGCCTGGAGCTTTAAAAAAACAAAAAGGGAAATGCAACCAGGGAACCCCTCCCACACTTACCAGTACAGAAAGGGACACAGGGATCCTGGCTGCCACGTGGGGGCCTGCCAGCCGTACCAGTGGGTCAGAGGCTGGCCGGCGCTGGGGAGATCTCTTCCATGGCTGCTCTGGTGTCTTCATACCTGGCCAGCCGGCCACAGACTTTCCCCATCCCCTTCCCCTTCCCCATCCCCTTCCCGCACTCACTCCTTCCCGCACTCACTCCTTCCCGCACTCACTCCTTCCCGCACTCACTCCTTCCCGCACTCACTCCTTCCCGCACTCACTCCTTCCCGCACTCACTCCTTCCCGCACTCACTCCTTCCCGCACTCACTCCTTCCCGCACTCACTCCTTCCCGCACTCACTCCTTCCCGCACTCACTCCTTCCCGCACTCACTCCTTCCCGCACTCACTCCTTCCCGCACTCACTCCTTCCCGCACTCACTCCTTCCCGCACTCACTCCTTCCCGCACTCCTGGCCCTCTCCGCCCAGGGCTCATTTCCCAGGCGCAAGGCCTGTTCCAGGTGTGTGTTCTCAACCTTGAGCTGCATCCCGATCAGCTGTGAACACTGAGGAACCGGGCTCTGGCCCCGGACTCTCTGGCCACTGGGTCCAGGGTGGGGCAGAAAATGTGCATTTCTAACCAACTTCCCCCTGACCCAATGGTCCAGGGACCACAGTTGGAGAACCACTGGGTTAGGCCAACCAGCTGGACTCAGAGTCCAGTCTGAGTTCAGGTGAGGTGCCATGATGTAGGGAAAAGGCCCTGGACGTCAAAGCCCCCAGAGGAGGCCAGCTAGAGCTCCAGGCAGGCTCAGCTGCTGCACCAACTGGCATGAGCCAAGGGTTTTCAAAGCTGAGCATAGCTCCCTGGCTGGTGTTGCTCAGTGAATAGAGTGTCAGCCTATGGACCGAAGGGTCCCGGGTTCGATTCCCGTCCTCTGTTGTGGGCACAATCCCAGTAGGGAGTGTGCAGGAGGCAGCTGATCAATGTTTCTCTCTCATCGATGTTTCTGACTTTCTATCCCTCTCCTTACCTCTCTGTAAAAAATCAATAAAAAATATATATTTTTTAAAAAGCTGAGCACACTTTCTTTACTTAATGTTTTTAAAACTGATTTGAGAGAGAGAGGGAGGGAGAGAGAGAAACATCCATGATGAGAGGAATCATTGATCGGCTGCCTCCTGCACCCCCCCTTACTGGGGATTCAACCTGCAACCCAGGCATGTGCCCCAATCGGAAATCAAACCGTGACACACACCCCCTTTCTGGTTGACGCCCAACCACTGAGCCGCATGGCCCAGGCAAGGCCGAGCACACTTCGGAAGCACCTGCCCTGCTTTCACCTGCTTGAGCCTCCGTCACCTCTCCTGAGCAGGGGGATTGTTTGCTTCGAAGCACCCCTGCAGGAATCAACACAAATAAACAGGAAAAGCCCCTTCATAAAAGACAAAGCACAGGACCAAGGCGAAGTGTTCCTTTCCCTCGCAGAAAACATACTGAACTGCTGGCAGAGGTCGCCGATAGGGCTGTGATAGCAAAGTCAGGACAGAGGCTTCTGGCCCAGGTTCAGCTGTTGGAGAACCAGGGAAGATGGAAAAGCATTCAAACGTGTTCCTGCTATTCTATCAACACACACATCTTCCCTGGCTTCTGTTTGAGAGATGTTTCTGTCTTTCTCCCTCTCCCTTCCGCTCTGAAGTCAATAAACGTATTTTGTAAATAGCACATAAAATTCATTCATTTCCGATGACATTTCCGATTTCCCCTCCAGGCTTAGAAAAGGAGTTGAATGAGCCCCGGTGGCCAGCCAGGGCCTCGGTGGTGCTGATCTGCTCTGAGCCAGAGTAAAACCCCAAATAGTATCCCAGGCTCTGCAGCCTCTGTTGCAACCACTGACATCTGCCATCGCACGCGGCTCAGAAGCAGCCAAAGATCATTCGGGAACAAATGGGCGTGGCCACATGCCAACAAAACTTTATTTACAAAGACAGGTGGCAGGATGGATTTGGCCCTCGTCCTCGACTTTGCCAACCACGGCTTCCAACTTGCAATAAAGACACGAAAATATTCAAAGTTGACTCAAGGAACACCCAGTAATCTTTCCCATGAGACGTAACAAGCCAAGGACACCAAGGAAGGGGGCAGGACAGACCACAGCAGCTGAACCCTATCCCACTGGTCGGCAAACTCATTAGTCCACAGAGCCAAATATCAATAGTAGAACGATTAAAATTTCTTTTGAGAGCCACATTTTTTAAACTTAAACTTCTTGTAACGCCACTTCTTCAACATAGACTGGCCCAGGCCATGGTTTTTGTGGAAGAGCCACACTCAAGGGGCCAAAGAGCTGCACGTGGCTCATCAGCCGAGGTTTGCCAACCACTGCCCTAGGGCATTCACTCCCAGTTCCCCAGTTGGTGTGAAATGGGTGCGGCAGCAAATGGCCCCTCTTCCCTAAATTCTGCCTCTGCTTACAGGAGGGGGCACTTCCCCAGCCACGCAGACACACTAAAACCTGCCCCTGGGCCCTGGCCTGGCACTCCATCTTCGGCCAACACGACGGGTTTTCAGCAGCTTCCTGAAAACTCACCAAAGCTCCCCGACCCTCACACTCCCGGCCCCATGGCGATACGATGGGACTTACCATTCAAGGCAGCCGCACAATCCACTCTTTTCCTTGGGCACCTGGCAGCGTCCTCCAGAAACACTGCCTCCAGGAAGCACTCCGAGGTTGGGCCCCCACCACATGCAGACCTTCCCTTTCCTACGAGCTGAGGCTCCTGCCCATGGGGCAGCTGGGCGCAGGGCCACGCGCTAAGGAAGTTCCTTGGTGACATCGGAACCACCCACAGCCACTCTGGAAGGCTACCAGTGGTTGGCAAACTCATTAGTCAACAGAGCCAGATATCTTCTTTTTTTTTTTAATGTATTTTATTGATTTTTTACAGAGTGGAAGAGAGAGGGATAGAAAGTCAGAAACATCGATCAGCTGCCTCTTACACGCCCCCTACTGGGGATGTGCCCGCAACCAAGGTATATGCCCTTGACTGGAATCGAACCAGGGACCCTTCAGTCCGCAGTCCGATGCTCTATCCACTGAGCCAAACCAGTCTCGGCGAGCCAAATATCAACAGTACAAGGATTGAAATTTCTTTGGAGAGCCACATTTTTAAACCTCAACTTTTCCTAATGCCACTTCTTCAAAATAGAATCGCCCAGGCCGTGGTATTTTGTGGAAGAGCCACACTCAAGGGGCCAAAGAGCCGCATGTGGCTCGCGAGCCCCGGTTTTCTGACCACTGCGCTAGCCTTTTTGGGCTAGGCGGAAGTCAGAGAAACGCTTGCAAAGGAACCCTGCTAGAGGGAGGGAAGCTGGCGCCCATTTCTGCTTGTTAGTGGAACAGGTGCAAGCACTGAGCGCGGTGTGAGTGTGTGAAACGCACACGGAGCCCGCAAGAAGGCAGAGCGCTCTCCCACCCGCAGCGCCCCCTGGACGCAACGCAGCCTGCCAGACATTCCGCACCCCGAGAATCGAGGAGTGTGCTTTCCAGTCTGTGATCCAATCTGTTTGGATTGCGGGCGGCTGTTTAATCTCTGACATATGTGTTCCCCAGCACATGCCAGAATCACAGAGAAATTGCTCCCTTCGTGCCGTGAGCCAAGCCCTGACTTTGGGGGTTTGGAAATCCCCACAAGGTGCTTATTGCCATTGCTCATTCCGAAAGGAAAAAAAAAACTGTTACTTTGATGAAGTGCAATTGTTAAGAAACTGCCAGAAAATTGTGGCTCCCTATCTGCCTTCACAGATGGCAGCTTCGTTCTGGCCAGCTAATGAGCAGTGAACTGGGAGAGCTGGGACAACGGGCCCGCCAGGCCCCTGTGCTTGGCAGATTGTGTCATCTGGTCCCATCTTCACTCACAAACGTCCAGGAAAAAGCAGCCGACCCAGGTGTTCCTTGGCAAGACCATTCCAGTTCGCTCTAGCTAAGCTCTAGGAAGTACGCCTGATGAGTCATCACCTTTCGGACAAATCCTGTTTGTTTATTCTCCCCTTCTAGTTTTTGAAAAATATATTTGTATTGATTTCAGAGAGGAAGAGAGAGAAACAAACATTAATGATGAGAATCATTAATAGGATGCCTCCTGCACGCCCCCTACAGGGGATGGAGTCCATAATCCAGGCATCGAACCGTGACCTCCTGGTTCATAGGTCGATGCGCAACCACTGGCCTACACCAGCCAGGCTCCCCTTTAGGTTTTTTTAAAATATATATTTTATTGATTTTTACAGAGAGGAAGGGAGAGGGAGAGAGAGCTAGAAACATCAATGAGAGAGGAACATCGATCAGCTGCCACCTGCACACCTCCCACCAGGGATGTGCCCGAAACCAAGGTACATGCCCTTGACTGGACTTAAACCTGGGAACCTTCAGTCCACAGGCCGATGCTCTATCCACTGAGCCAAACCAGTTAGGGCATCCCCTTTAGGTTTTTAACTACATCGAGTTGAAGGGAAATATCCAAGGCGTACAAAAGGCTCATGAGTGTTGCTAATGAGACATTTCTAACCCAACATGATGGCCGTGAGCTTTTTCTGTCTGGAAGTGTGGTGGGTATTGGGTTGCTGAAAACAAGCAAGTTATACACAGTCTTGTGTTTCATGAACTGTCGCTCCAAGTTTTAAGCTAATCAAGAGTTTAACATTTACTCCTATTTATGCTTTTCTGTTCTCTAAGCTAGTACAAAGCTACAGAGAAACGGAATTTCCTATCAAGTGGTTTCTCTTCTAATAATTTCCCATTAATTTGGAGTCAGAGAGAAGTTTTGTTTGTTTGAATCAGTTTTTTCACATTCCTTAAGAAATGTGAGTTTGCTTATTTCATTTTGATTTTTAGAAAAATTGGCTCCGAAAGAGTTGGAAACAAAAGCAATTGAAACTAGTCTCGGGTCTTACAATTACACTAAAGTGTAATGTGTCCTTTAAGAACATAAACTTCCCCTAGCTGGTGTGGTTCAGTGGATAGAGCATTGGCCTTCGGACTGAAGGGTCCCAGGTTCAATTCCAGTCAAGGAACATGCCTGGGATGCGGGCCTCATCCCCAGTAGGGGGCGTGCAGGAGGCAACCGATCAATGATTCTCTCTCATCATTGATGTTTCTCTCTCCCTCCTCCTTCCTCTCAGAAATCGTTAAAAATATTTTTTAAATATAACATAAAATTCATTAATTTCCGATGAAAGCTACTGGGAGGCTTCATAACATGAAATGATAATATCCACCATGTGCGTGGCCTAATCCAAGCCAAGTGCTTCACAGTGATTACATCACATAAGCCTCACAGACGTGCCACTGGTGGACAGCAGCAATTCATACAGAGATGGGAAAACGCAGGCTCCAGGAGCTTCAATCCCTTTAGCGACAAACCCAAGAGGCAAAGGAGCTGGGATTCAAGTGCAGTCGTCCCGGTCAGTGTAACTCCCTGAAAATGCACTACTGAGATTCTGTGAAGAGTGTTGGTTCTGCTTGTGCTTGTGTACACAGAAGTCTCCAGGGGTGGCTCTCATTCCACTGATAGGCAAAGGCTTGGTTTATATCTCCAACCCCAATGGTTCCCCTGAAGTATAGTGTCCAATGGACTTCTCCAATGAGGCTCTTCCAAAACACAGCTGCTCAGCTAGTCTAGCCCAGTAGTCGGCAAACTCATTAGTCCACAGAGCCAACATCAACAGTACGACTGACATTTCTTTGGAGAGCCACATTTTTAAAACTTAAAACTTCTTCTAATGCCACTTCTTCAACATAGAGTCGTCCAGGCTGTGGTATTTTGTGGAAGAGCCACACTCAAGGGGCCAAAGAGCCCCATGTGGCTCGTGAGCCGCAGTTAGCCGACCACAGGTCTAGCCCATCCCAGTAAATGGCAACTTAGTTGGACCATTTGATATCCCCTCCACCAACAGATCTGTTGGCTCCAACTTGGAAATATACCTGGAATTAAGGAACTCTGGGAAAAGCCTTTATCATAACTCACCTATTGGCAATAGCCTCCTAGCTCCTAGTCTTGTCATATGACGGCCGATGGTTTGTGTACAAAGCAAATCAGATCAGTCATTCCTCTGAGTCCTTCCCTCGCCCTACAGGATCTGGAAGCATCTACTTGTGTTTACCCTTCCCTGTGAGGAAAATCAAAACCAGTTTCTTTTCTTTTTTCCTTTGATATATTTTATTGATTTTTCACAGAGGGGAAGAGAGAGGGATAGAAAGTCAGAAACATCAATGAGAGAGAAACGTCGATCAGCTGCCTCTTGCACACCTCCTACTGGGGATGTGCCTGCGGCCAAGGTACATGCCCTTGACTGGAATGGAACCTGAGACCTTTCAGTCCGAAGGCCGATGCTCTAACCAGTGAGCCACACCAGTTTTGGCAACAAAACCAGTTTCTTCCCCCATCCTCCTCCTTCCCAAGGACCACCCATCTCACAGCCACTCACCCTCGGCAGCCCCCCACAGCTGGGCCTGGACCCACCTCAGGACCTCTGCACTTGCTGTCCCTCTGCTGAGGATGACCCCCTCCCCAGCTGTGCCTAGGGCTGGCTCCCTCCCCTCATTGGAGGCGACACCTCTCTCTGTGTCCTCTAGGTCAAATGCATGTGGCATTCTTGTGCTGTTTTCTTTTTGCAAATTTTCTGTGAAGTCAAAAATTCCAAATTAAATAAGACTGGTGGGATAGGACATAAGTCAAACCCTATGGTTCCCGAAGTAATAAATGTTTTTCTGGTGGAAGAATGAATGTCAGACCATTCGAGCTGTGGTCCCCAGGCTCCCTGCAGAGGGCAGACACAAGTGGCCTGGGACAGTGCTCCCACCCCGTCCTTGGAAATGGATAGCCCCAGTCTGAATTTGAACTTGGCCGTCATCCACAGGCTAAGAACGTGGGATTTGAAAGCTGACTGAGCTGAAACCGGTTTGGCTGAGTAGATAAAGTGTCAGCCTGCGGACTGAAAGGTCCCAGGTTCGATTCCGATCAAGGGCATGTATCTTGGTTGCGGGCACATCCCCAGTAGCGGGTGTGCAGGAGGCAGCTGATGGATGTTTCCCTCTCATCGATGTTTCTGACTCTCTGTCCCTCTCCCTGCCTCTCTGTAAAAAAATCAATAAAATATATATTAAGAAAAAAGAAAGCTGAGTGAGCTAGTGTCACAATCTTACATGACAATGTGAATCCCAGGTCTTTAACGTGGCCGTGTACTTCAGCCGTCACCAGGATCAGCTTTCAGGGTCCCCAGGGGTTCCCTTGGGCAGGAACCCTGTGGCATCAGTATCTCCTTCATTTTCACTCTTCTTGGGGACTCTGTACAGGCTTGCTATATTTTTTTAGAGTTCAAACACTTAATTGTTAATAAGGTGTCAACATTTACGCAGAGTGTTACAATAAAAATGATTGCTTTGTGGTTGTTCCAACACCAAACTCGAATAGACCTCGTAAAAGTCGCACGCAGGCTCGTTCCCAGCACACCCGGGCAGCAAGCATCGCCAGGACCACACCGGTGAAGCAGAGCCGACCCGTGCTCCCCAGTGAGGGCCGCGGGCTCCCCCTCCCGCACATCACCGCCCTGGCCGGAAGTGAGGCCATACAACGCGTCCTGTGACAATGAGCAATTCGGTTCTGCCTCTCGGTTCTCCTCTCCCAGCTCAGCACCTGCTAACGAGCTCGGAGCACTTGCACGTGCTGATCATTTCAAGTAACCAGCTCACCTGAGTGAAAGAAACTGCTGGAAGCCTTTCTGATTTGGTGACTCCTCAGGGCCAGACATGTGGCCAGTGACTGGTCTTCTCTGTAAGGTCTTTGGGAAGGACTGGAGAAATTCGAGATTGCCTGCTTTTTTGAAATTTCTTTATTGATTAAGATGTTATATATGTGTCCTTGTTCCGCCATTACCCCCCATTATCCCCACTCATGCCCTCACCCTCCTGGTGTCGGTGTCCATTGATTAGGCTTACATGTGTGCATCCAAGTCCTTTGGTTGATCTCTCCCCCTTCCCCCCACCCTCCCCTGCTTTCCCTGAGGTTTGACATTCTGATCGATGTTTCTGTCTCTGGATCTGTTTTCGTTCATCAGTTTATGTTGTTCATTATATTCCATAAATGAGTGAGATTGCCTGCTTCTATTTTTTTAATATATTTTTATTGATTTCAGAGAGGAAGGGAGAGGGAGAGAGAAACATCAATGATGAGAGAGAATCATTGATTGGCTGCCTCCTGCATGCCCCCTACTGAGAATCAAGCCCGCAATGCAGGCATGTGCCCTCAACCAGAATCAAACCCAGGACCCTTCAGTCAGCAGGTGGACGACGCTCTACCCACTGAGCCAAACCAGCTAGGGCAGTAGTCGGCAAACCACAGCTCACGAGCCACATTCAGCTCTTTGGCCCCTTGAGTGTTCTAATGCCACTTCTTCAAAATAGACTCTTCCAGGCCGAAAACCGACTTCTGCGCATGGGCCACGAAATTTAATCTCACTGTACATGCACTCCCGCACTTGGTATTTTGTGGAAGAGCCACACTCAAGGGGCCAAAGAGCCGCATGTGGCTCTCGAGCCGAGGTTTGCCAACCACTGGGCTAGGGCTCCCTCCTCCAAATTAACAGCAAACACCAAACGCTACTCTGCTTCAGGCAAGCCCTCTTTTGCTCCGGGCCATACAAACACCTGCATTCTCAGGGGTTGCGCTGAATAAACAAGGACTCCGCATGTCACTTTGGGGACACTTTATTTGGTGTCTGACTTCGATGGCACAGGTCCTTGGTAACAGAGGAAGAGCAACAGAGAGGCTGGCATGCCTGGTTAGAGAACACCTTTTCCATTGGGTGTTTAGGCATATCTACATAAAATCCTGATTCCGAAAGAACCCAGTAAGTTGTATAAATGTCTAAAGCCTTTGGTTCTGGAAAAAAGAAGCCAAAGCATTCCTCTGAAAAGTGCTGATTCATCTCCACAGCCCAGTCTGCGCACCTTGCTCATCAGATCACCTGGGCAAGTGATGAAGTTCTGCATCTGGTTCCAGTAGGCACCTTCCCAATCCCCACACTCGTGCTTGGTTAACCAGGAGTGACTGGCGCTCGGTCAGCAGCTTGCTCCCCATGGAGGCTGGCTGGTGGGCGGAGTTCAGGTTCCGGGGGAGGAAGGCAACCGACTCTGGTGGTCCCCATGGCAACCTCCCCCATCCTTGACCTGCACCCACCTGTCTGACCTTGGCCTGTAGCTAAGGACAGCGTGCACTCCACAACTCATTGGAGGTTCAACTTATGAAAGGAAACAAGATTAGGCTATCTAGGTCAAGAACAAGTCCCAACTGTTCTCCATGAATCCACAGACACCCCTACGTTAAGTATTGGGGAGAAAGACACAACTCCCCTCGGTGACCTTGGCCCAGGGTCAACTAGCCCCGCATCCCATGGCCTCGGATGGAAGAAGAGAAAATTCTTTGGTGTCACTGGCCTTTGGCTGTCTTCCACTGTTGTGTGGTCCCTTTTGAAGCTCCTTATTTCAGCTAAAAGGGCATCCTGGGTTATCTACATCCGGGCTATGACTAATGCTCTGCGGGCAGGCCATGTGGGAATAAAAGGGGAATTATGAAGCAATCCTAGAATTTAAAGTCCAGGAAAATCCAGCTTCACTTGCTTTTGTTCCATGGAAACCCAATAACACTAATATTTGGCTCTGTTGCTCAATACTTATGTGCTGTGAATGAGACAATAAATTTCATTCTATTGTAAGAAGGAACACTGAATTCTCTTCTACAGATGGTATATTTCCACACTGAAGTCACTATCTGATATTATTTTGGAGGGGCCATTACAGAAACAAATTTTCCACAGTTTGGCAGCATGATCTGACAAACTTTAAACACATCAACCAGAAGTTTTCATAGAAACCCACTTTTAGCTGGGTTTTTATGTGAGATGAACGTTTTTATTAGGGCTGAGAAAGCATGGATTCTGATTGGGAATTCTCTGGCACATCTGAGAGAAGAGCAGGAACTCAAATGTTATGGAAGAGAATCTTCAAAGAGGCTCAGCAAGCAAGGGTAGAGGATAGGGAGGACAATGACAGGGACACAATGATGGCATCCAACACAGCAAACGGCACTTCTCTCCCAAGAACCAACCCCCCGCCTTCCTCATTTAGAGAATTTAAATATTGTTTGTGCCTTGCTAAACACTGTCCTTCCCAGACTCCCGTGCAACTGTGGGGGCCACATGACAGAATTCTAGCCAATGGGTGAAAGCTGGGCATCTCTGGGAGAGCTTTGCTTTCTTGATATTAGCACTGCCCCAGGTACTAGCCTCTTCCTGCTTAGAAAGCGGGCATGGTACCTGGAAGCTCAGTAACCATCTTGTGACTATGAGGCAATAAACCAAAGGACAAAGGTTGTTAGAAAACGTACCAAAGAGTGTAGACGCTCGATGATATGATGAGAGTCCTGAGCGCCCAATCCCAGGTTTCCTATTCAGTCCGTCACTGTTGGTTGGGTTCCCTATGATTGCAGCCAAATGCACACCTGGTCCACCAATATCCAATGATGAGAGTGAGAAGGATGAGGATGACTCGGTGAAAAGGGAAGAACAAAGGCTCAAGAGAAAGAACAAGCAGAGTCACACGTACTCATACTGATCACAATGGACCCAAAACACACAGCTTCCTTCCTGCTCCCAGAAAGAACAGAACTCCTGCCTAAGGGAATCATTGCCTCATTACGAAGATGCCCAGAGCTCAAATGGGCTGTCTAGGGTTTAACTCTGTCCTTCTGTGCTTTGATTGCTGGGATGAGAGTGCATGCTTAGACATGAAAGCTGGGCGCTTTGCATCCTACAGAGAAGAGAATGAAACGCATTTAGAATCAATTTAGTATTTCCCTTGCAATCCATTTGGAGGAGTTCCCACTGAGAAGTCATATGCCTCGCCCTCTCTGCAGCCGTATTTAATAAAATTGGAGAAGAAACATAGTCACACCGGGTAGCCTGTTCTGCCTCTTGTCCAGGCTGTTTGGAAATTAAAGCACACGTATGCCAAGCTGGCAGCATATGGGATGTGCCCCATAAAAACTGCTGGACTGATCAATATTTAAGAATGCACAGGCAACAGCAATAAATAAATGAAGCAAATGCAATGGGGACGCCAATCAGTGATTGGGTGAGTACGTTCTCATAATAAGGATGAATCCCTTTGCCTGGAAGGGAATACGGTGCAGCACTATGCGTTCCAATGGTCCGTCAGGCTGGCCCACGGTGCTGGTCTTGCACAGAGAAATGATTTCTTCATGCTCATCCTAACAGGTGGTCCTGATGTTGGCTCAGAAACTGATGGCTCAGCAAACCAGACTGAGAACAGGAGCAAGAAATGGGATACGCATGCGTGACCCCATGCTTGCAACTTTCACTACATTCAAATTTAATTTCTTTTCCTTTTCCAACAAAGTAAGTGCAAATATATTTAGTCCGATTCAGTAACATAGCAGCAAAACTTCAAGAACCAATGAATAAGGACACTGGCACCCCAATACCCTTCTGCCTTTTGGACTCAAAGCTTCAGAAACACCAGCCTTGAACAGAAGGGCAAACACTTCTTGATTTGGCATTTGTGTTCCATCATTCACACCCAACCCACATGCCCCCATAGCAGTTAGTAAATTCGTTAACAAACACAATTTGAAACTCATAAGGAGTTAAAGCTATAAAATGCCTATCATTGATGTATTTTTTTAACAAAGGTTTCCTCCTTCTTCCCTTCCTTTTAAACAAAACTTCTGGATCATTCATTAGGATAATAACATATCACTTGTTTACTTCTTTTAAAACAACACAGTTGTGTTTTTCTCAAAAGGACTGCCATCTTGTTTCTAATTAAACATGATGGATTCAGGGTCCTGGTTCGCCATCTGGGCCATATGTCTCAGAACATCCTTTTTGGTGATGATGCCAAGAAGTCTCCTGGAGAAGAAACAAAATAGAGAAAAGAGGTCAACCTTGCAATACTGACTCATGCCTTTTCCTGAACACCAGCGCCTTTATCACCTGGGCACACAGAGAGACAGCATTACCCAGCTTCCCTTGCGGGTGGGTGCAGCCAGCTCAGTGAGCCCTGACCAATGGAGTATGGGTAGACATAAGAGGTGCCCCTCACAGGTTGCCCACACATTTCCTCACACTCTCTCTCTCTTCAACTGCCAATCAGAGGCAGAGAAGCCAGTGAAGGACTCGGAGGTCACAAGGGATTGACAAGGAGCCACCAGATTCAAAGATCTGCATCCTCGACTGACGGTTGCAGAGCCCACACCTGCTGCAATGGACACTGGCTATGACTCGGGAGAAAAAATACACCTAACACATCAGGCCACTGAGATTACAAACTTGTTTATTACATCAGGAAACCTACAATGCCTGATACACACTTCTAAATTTTAAGACTATAATCAATAAAATAAAAGGGCTTATGAAAGCCATTGTCAAAACTTGCCCACACCATGGAAATTCCAACTATAAGGTGGTTGTTTTTTTAGGGAGAGAGTAAAGGGAGGGGGAGAGAGATATATATAGAGAGAGAAACATCAATGTATCAACTGTTTGCCTCCCACATGTGCTCAGACTGAGGCCGGGGATCAAACCTGAAACCCAGGTACATACCCTTGATCTGGAAATGAACCCGAGACCCTTTGGTATTCAGGCCAACACTCTAACCACTTAGCACACTGACCAGGGCCCAAGTATAAGGTAGTTTAAGTATAACAACTGATTCCTATTTTAAATCTATCTTATTAGAAGGGGAAAGTTTGACATTCATCTCTGACCATCTGTGTAAATTACTTCCTCTTCCACAATTACATTGCTTTCAACTTACAAAAACAATACCACCTTCCAGGGTCATTGTATTGGGCCACCTAGACAATATATCGCACACCCCAGGGAGCACTGCTCACAAACATTGCAATGCACTAGTGCCCCTAGACCAGTGCTCGGCAAACTGCGGCTCGCGAGCTACATGCAGCTCTTTGGCCCCTTGAGTGTGGCTCTTCCACAAAATACCACGTGCAGGCATGCATGTACTGTGCGATTGAAACTTCGTGGCCCATGCTCAGAAGTCGGTTTTCGGCTCTCAAAAGAAATTTCAATTGTGGTACTGTTTATATTTTGCTCTGTTGACTAATGAGTTTGCCGACCACTGCCCTAGACTATGCAGTACACACTTGGACAACCATTCACAACAGCCCTTGCCTCACTCTTGATTTTATTAAATATTCGCATGGCCACCTGCTGGAACAAATCACACCCTCTAGGTATAGTGTAGAGCTTGAAAGAAGGGGATGTACACAACTTCTTTGGAGAAAAGAAGTTCCATTGCCAAATTTGGTTGCCAAATGCTGCTGCTCACTGTGCCTCCATCATACCCAGGAAAAGGGGAATGGAGAAGTGAACTATGGCAGGACACCGGGACTCTGGATAGCTATTAAAATGACAGGCTTTGCTGAAGCCAGTTTGACTCAGTGGATAGAGCATCAGCCTGTGGACTGAAGAGTCCCAGGTTCGATTCCAGTCAAGGGCATGTACCTTGGTTGCAGGCACATCCCCAGTGGAGGGTGTGCAGGAGGCAGCTGATGGATGTTTCTCTCTTATCAATGTTTCTAACTTTCTATCCCTCCCCTTCCTCTCTGTAAAAAAAATCAATAAAATATATTTTTAATTAAAAATAAATAAAATGACAGGCTTCTCTGTATCTGTGTACAAAGATGAATACACAAAAAAATCAGAAAGCACAACTATAATACACTGTTGTTTATCTAAGGAAAGCCAAATTAGTCAAACCCATCTGTTACTAATAGAAAGTAAATATTCAAAGGGAATTCAAGTATTCAGAGCAGTGTCCACGTGAGTGACAGCTGGTGAGATGCACCCTGGTTGGCGAAACTGTCAAGCCGGAATTCTGACTTCTTTGGCCCTGATCACACTGGACCTTAGAAAAGTGACTGAGTTATTATGTTAGTTTTCCTTCCGTCACACTGGTGGCGACAGCAGATACTACCTCCTCCCCTCCCTCTCATAGGAACATCTTCAGGAGAGAGGAAGACAGCACAAAGGGCCTTTAAAAGCATGCTGTGCAAAAATAATAATGACCGCCGAGACCGGTGTGGCTCAGTGGCTAGAGCGTCAGCCTGCGGACTGAAGGGCCCCGGGTTAGATCCCGGTCAAGGGCATGTACCTTGGCTGCGGGCACATCCCCAGTAGGGGGCATGCAAGAGGCAGCTGATGGATGTTTCTCTCTCATCAATGTTTCTGACTTTCTATTCCTCTCCCTTCCGCTCTGTAAAAAATCAATAAAATATATTTTTTAAAAATATAAAATAAAATAAAATAATAATAAAATAATAATAAAATAATAATAAAATAATAATGATGACCACCCTAACCAGTTTGGCTCAGGTGGATAGAACATTGGCCTGTGGACTCAAGGGTCCCAGGTTCGATTCCGGTCAAAAGGCATGTACCTTGGTTGTGGACGCATCTTCAGTAGGGGGTGTGCAAGAGGCAGCTGATCAATGTTTCTCTCTCATCGATGTTTCTGACTTTCTCTCTCTCTCCCTCTCTGTAAAATATCAATAAAATATGTTTTAAAAATAATAATAATGATGACCGCATGGATGGAAAACACTGAAAGACAGCATCATGACTATCATGATAACCAAAAACGGCAGAACAATGTAGAAAGCAGAATAGAATCAGAAAACCAGTATTTTGAACCCCCAATGTAATAATGAGTTCAGCCAATAATTATCAATGAATTCCAAAACCACTGGGCAAGTGGTTGCTGGAAACCAGAAAATTCACATGGCCTCAAAGGATCTGGCCACCGATGACGTACAAAGGGAAAAATGTCCCTTTCCAAGCGAGGTTCCGGCTATCAGCACCCCATCCGAGGGATGGAGCTTATCACCAACAAAGTCGGAAAGGCTGACATCATGACATCATCTACTTTGAAATGTTGCCAAAGACCACTTAAACCAAATCAAACCTCATGAGGAAGCAATCAAACAAATTCAAAATGTGAGACTACTGGTCTGGACTCTTAAAAAAATATGTGTCACAAATAACAAACAAAAAAAGAGACAGAGAAGTATTTTAAACAAACATCCCCAATAGAATATTGTTCAGGCTAAAAAGAAATGAGCTATCGAGCCAGGTAAAGATATGGAGAACCTTAAGGTCTACTAAGAGACAGAAGCCAATCTGAGAGAGCTGTGTGATTCCGATGACGTTCTGGAAAAGACAAAACTAAGGACACTGAAGGACGCATATGTAATACCTTAATCAATAAAGAGGGGGAAAAGACACAAGAAAAATAAAAGAATAAGAAAAAGAAAAAAACTATGGAGACTATAGATCAGCAGTTGCCAGGGGAAGTGAGAAGGTGGGAGGGTTCAGGGCATTAAAACCACTCTGTGTGATACCATAATGGTATGTACCTGTCATTCTCCATTTGTCAAAACCCACGGGACGTACAACACCAAGGGTGAACCCTAATGCAAACTCTGAACCTTAGTTAATAATACTGGATCAATATATCAATGGCAACAAATATAACCCACCAATGAAGATGTTAACAAGAAGGGAACTGAAGGAACAAGAGAGGCAATATGGGAACTCTATACTTTCTGTTCAACTTTTCTGTAAACCTAAAACCTAAACCTATCCAAAAAATAAAGCTTATTAAAGAAAACAAAACCCTTGGAGGGGGGCAGGGTTGCCTGAGAGGAGAGGTTAGTGAAGAAGGATAAAGCCAGGAATTGTTGTGGGGCTTCTTGTTGTTGTTTTTTTAATATATTTTTATTGAGGAGAGAGAGAGAGAGAGAGAGAGAGAGAGAGAGAGAGAGAGAGAGAGAGAGAGAAACATCAATGATAAGAGAGAATCATGGGTTGGCTTCTTCCTGCACGTCCTACACTGGGGATTGAACCTGCAATCCAGGCATATACCCCAACCAGGAATTGAACCTTGACCTCCTGGTTCATAGGTCAACACTCAACCAGTGAGCCACGCCAGCTGGGCAATGCATTTCTGAAATTTATCAAAATGCAGGCCAACTGATGGTGCCCCAGAAAGCAAGATGCTGATATACTGACTCTGCCAAGCTGAGTCCAAGTCCTGGCTGAGCCTACTCAGGCTGCCATAGCCAAGTGCCACACACTGGGTAGCTTAGCAACAAAACCTGGTTTCTCACAGAGGGCCAAGAGGCCAACATCAAGGTGCTGGCAGGTTTGGTTTCTGCAGCAGCCTCTCTCCATGACTTGCAGACACCCGCCTTTCTGCTATGACCTACATGGCCCTTTTCTCTGTCCCAGCATCCCTGGTGTCTCTTCTTTATATAAGGGCACCAGTCCTATCAGGTAAGGGCCCCACTCTTATGACCTCATTTAACCTTATCACCCCCTTAAAAACCCATCTCCAAATACATTCACATCGGGGGGTAGGGCTTCAGCATAAGAATTTGAGGTGTGGGGGAGGACACCATTCAGCATGTTCCTTAGTGGATAATGAGCTTTACTTGTTAAACATGTTCTCCAGTTCTCAGTCAAATACATGCTCAGGAAGATGATTAAAACAATGCTGCTTGACAAAGAGGAGCTGACAGGTCTGCTCCAACCACCAAGACAAGAAGAGAAACAGTCCAGAGATGGAAGACACTAATGACACCTTGCCATGCTAGCAGTCAGCAGCTGTGAGTCGCTGCAGGCGGCCCAGGACCAAACCAGAGAGGGTCGGACCTGCATTGCCACCATGTGTCTACCATCCAGATATCATTGCTGACATGTACACATAAGGAACTGTTTGACATTGAAACTGGGACTCCGAATTGTTGGACATTGAAACTGGGACTCAAACATTTTTTGTTCTTATATGTTTATTTCTAGTAAGCAGAGGCAAGATTTTTTAAAGAAAATACACGGGGGGGAAATAGATACAGAGGTAAAGCAGCATTTAACAGACTGTCAAGCTACAGTGGGAAGGCAGGGGAGGGTGGGGGATCTGTAAGAGATCAACCGAAGAACTTGTATGCATGCATATAAGCATAAGGAACAGATACCAGACACTTGGGGGGCCAGGTGAGGGCATGTACTAGGGGGTAGGGGAGGCCGGGGGAGGACAACGGGGGAATAAAAGGAGACATATGTACTAGTATTTGTAATACTTTAAACAATAAGAAAAACACAACGCTGCTTGGGAAAAAATGGCTTGATAGTGTTTGCAAAGTGCTGAGAATTCTACAACAACACCGCGCGCATGCACCTCCCACGTCCCTCTCACGTTTGTGAAGCCTGTTTGCATTTCCTTATCTTCACCCTGGACACAGCGTCGAAGACCAGGCATCTGCCTGAAGCAGTCCTGACAGCCTCCCCTCCGAGCTCTGGGCTGCGAGGCCTGAGCCACACCCTGCACGACAGTTCTGGGGAAGCACGTGCAGCAGCTGCCCGGGTGCCTTGGGTGCCCGGGGTGCAGGCATCAATGGGGCCTGGACCCGCGACAGTAATGATCACAGAAGGACACGGTACACCCACCAGGAAGGAGGTGACATCCAACCCAGCAGGGCTCACTGGTGCCAGGAAATGTCCCATTTCCTTTACATCAAGAGTCTACCTTTGGGTAGCGGTTCAAGTGAGTCCAGAGACTGAGAAATGGCCAATCTATCCGCTTAAGGCAGTGGTAGGCAAACTCATTAGTCAACAGAGCCCAATACCAACAGGACAACTATTGAAATTTCTTTGGAGCCACATTTTTTAAACTTAAACTTCTTCTAACGCCACTTCTTCAACATAGACTCACCCAGGCCGTGGTATTTTGTAGAAGAGCCACACTCAAGGGGCCAAAGAGCTTTACAGACATGGGAGGGACGTGGGAGGTGCATGCGCGCGGTGTTGTAGTAGAGTTCTCAGCGGCTTAAAGCACTGAGGTCTCCCCAGGAGGCCGCCCAGCAGGACGTGGGGCAGCTGACACCACCTCCCGGGCTGTTTGTCCTTCCTGGGTCCCATGGACGAAAAAATGCCACCAGAGCCACTGCCCCTGGAGGCTGCCAGACCCCAGCATCCAGGGAACAAAGTCTCCTCTGGTTCCCAGGCTGGTTCACAAAGACCTGGGCCTCAGGCCCTGGGAAATCCCCGGATGCTGCTGGTTGATGGGATGAGCTGGGCCTCTGAGCCCTGAGCAGGGAAGCACATGGCCACAGACTCATCAGGCCCGTGCTGGCTTAAGCCAGCCTGCCCTGGCCACGAGCTGCAGATGAAAGCCCCACACACCAGGCCCCCTGGCCAGCACCTGCCTATCAGCATCTGTGTTTGTTTAAAACATGTAGAGCGAGGGGAGGGTGCGATCTGGTTTTCTTGCAGGACATTCGGAGCCAATTTCAGCGCCCGGATCTTCACAGGGAAACCTCAGGGCTGGGCGAGCGGGCATGCGGGGCAGAGTTCCCGCCAACGCTGGAAATTCCCAAGATAACTGACGTTGGATTATTATTTTAAAGGGAAAGAGAAACTGTGATCCACTTGAGAGGACATGAGTGATCACAGTAGTATTCACACTGAGCGCTGGAAACTCAAGTACATCAATGCGCTTCAGCGTTTTGCAAAGTGGGGTCCCACAACCAGCAGCAGCTCTTCAGGGCGGGTTAGAAATAGCCTAATTTCCGGTGTATAAGATGACTGGAACTGATGATGAGAGGAGGAAGATAAACAATAGAAAGCAAGTTCCAGGCAAGTCCCTGGCGAGTTAGCAACGCCCATCATAACTGCAAGCTACGGTATTTTTACACCCGGCGTATAGGACGACCCCCCGCTTTTGAGAAGATTTTTCTGGGTTAAAAAGTCATCTTATACGCTCCCCAGGCCTGAGCTTCCACTGGAGGCTCAATCCTCGGGGATTTGGATGCACACTCAGGTTTGAAGACCATTGGGTTCCTTGAAAAGTCACAGCTGAGCCGAAACCAGTTTGGCTCAGTGGACAGAGCGTCGGCCTGCAGACTGAAAGGTCCCAGGTTCGATTCTGGTCAAGGGCATGTATCTTGGTTGTGGGCACATCCCCAGTGGGAGTGTGTAAGAGGCAGATGATCAGTATTTCTCTCTCACCGATGTTTCTAGCTCTCTGTCCCTCTCCCTTCGCCTCTGAAAAAAATCAATAAAAAAAGTCACAGCTGAGCCCTAGTTGGTATGGTCCAGTGGATAGAGCATCGGCCTGTGGACCGAAGGGTTCCAGGTTCGATTCCGGCCAAGGGCACATGCCCAGGGTTGTGGGCTTGATCCCCAGTAGGGGGCGTGCAGGAGGCAGCCAATCCATGATTCTCCGTCATCGTTGATGTTCCTCTCTCTCTCCCCCCCTCTCCCTTCCTCTCTGAATCAATACAAATATTTTTAAGAAGGCACAGCTAAAAGAATCTCCAGCCTCAAACATGACAGTGGGGAGAAAGTCCACGAGCAAGGCCTGCCCACTCAGCTGTCCTCTGGCGTCCAGGGCAGGGCACCCAGCTGGAACACTGGTGACACTTCGGGCCGCATGACTCTCTGCTGATGTGTGGCCCGCCCTGTGCATTGTAGGGTGCTGATCAGCATCCCTGGCCTCTGCCCAGCAGATGCCAGCAGCACCCCCGCCTCCCCATTGTGACAGGCAATCTCTCTGGGGGGCAGCGTCACCAGGGGTGAGAAGTACTGAATTCAACTTCCAAAGTGTGGCCCCGGGAGATGCGAACTACGATAGAGAGTGCAGCCGCTGGAGTCTAGAGGGACCTGAGCTATATTCAGGGGACCAGCGTCGCCACAACCCATACCCCACCCCCACCCTTGGCCCATAAAGCAGAGGTGGGTAACCTTTTCCTGCCACGGGCCATGGGGAGATGTGTAACATCATTTGGGGACCCTATAAAATCATCACCTTCAACACGAGCCTGATCCAGTTGGCCAGACATAGAATGAGGTCACCCCGAATACCTTGGAGGGCCGGGCCCAATGATTTCATGGGCCTCATATGGCCCAAGGGCCGGATGTTCCCCACCTGCTGCCCATAAAGGAATGAGCTGGGCAGACCACTCTAGGTTCCAGACAACCCTGACTGAGCTGACCTCTTCCTCCTACCAAGCTTCTGAGGCCGTGGAATGTGGGGTGCGCCTCTGAGCCCAAAGATTGGCCCTCAGGGCACGCCACCTCACACCACCAGGACCCTCCGATCTTCGCGGCGCCGCCTGCCCAGCTGGCATAACGGAAAGTGGGGGAGTTTGCGGGCAGGGACAATGCCACAGGCCACCACTCTCAGCTCTCCCATGACACTGGTGCTGAGAGTGTGGACTTTCAGGAGCACACAGACAAATTAGGGAACGGGCTGAGCATAACGTGAACTTCACATCTGCTTCTGGAGATCTCACCCACGAGAGGGTGCAGGTGAGAGCCGCACGCTGCACCCGCTGGGCCCGGGCACGGGGGTACCCAGATGTCTGCAAGCCATGTCCATCGAGACGCCCATGTCCACGAGCCAACCTCGGGCATTCTCAAGGCCAAGTGACATACATATTTATTGTCACACTGACATATTGCTTAACCACTGGCTGTGTCTAAATGGTACTGCTGTCTTCATTGCCTTCCACCTCTTTTTCTCCTTTAATATGTCACTGACGAAGCTTCTAGTGTTGTGCCCCTAACCCAGCGGTCGGCAAACTCATTAGTCAACAGAGCCAAATATCAACAATACAACGATTGACATTTCTTTTGAGAGCCAAGTTTTTTAAACTTAAACTTCTTCTAATGCCACTTCTTCAACATAGACTCGCCCAGGCCGCGGTATCTTGTGGAAGAGCCACACTCAAGGGGCCAAAGAGCCGCGTGGCTCGCGAGCCACAGTTTGAGACCAGGGCCCTAACCCTACCTTTCCCACAGTCCTGTGGTTTTCATTGCTCGCTTTGGCATACAATCAGCACCATGGCTCTGAGGAATGTAATGTCACACGACAGCAGGACAGGCTGCACCTTCTCCCAGAGCAGAGTGTCACCACCACAGCAGAAAAGCAACCCCACCGGCCAGTGTGGGGCATTGACCCATGAACCAAGAGGTCAGGGTTCGATTCCCGGTCAAGGGCACATGCCTAGGGTTGACAGGCTCTATCCCCAGTGCGGGGTGTGCAGGAGGCAGCCGATTCATGTTTCTCCCTCATCACTGATGTTGGTTTCTGTCTTCCTCTCCCTTTCTCTCTCTGAAGCCAATAAAAATATATTTTTTAAAAAAAGAAGAAAGAAAAAGGCCCTAACCGGTTTGACTCAGTGGATAGAGTGTCGGCCTGCGGACTCAAGGGTCCCGGGTCCGATTCCGGTCAAGGGCATGTACCTTGGCTGCAGGCACATCCCTAGTAGGGGTGTGCAGGAGGCAGCTGATCGATGTTTCTCTCTCATCGATGTTTCTAACTCTCTACCCCTCTCCCTTCCTCTCTGTAAAAAAAAAGAAAAAAATCAATGAAATATATTTAAAAAAATAAAGAAAAAGAAAAGTAGTGCCACGCCCCCTTCTTTGGCTCCTCCTCCCCTTTGTGGCTCAGCCTGCAGCTCAGGCCGAACAGCAGCCCCACCTGGAAGCGGTCCCCACATTCACCACTCAGCATTCTCGCCGGGACTTCTGCCATCCTCTACCGCGAGATGCTCCGTGAGTCCCCTGAGGACTGAGACCCTGTCCCCTTTGCCTTGTTCTCCCCTGTCTGGGCACAGCCGCAGCCCATACCCCGAGGCCCCAGCCCGGCCACTCACCCGCTGCGCGTCACCAGGCACTGGCGGAGGCCCAGCTTCCGGAAGATGTCCACCACAGTCTCCATGGGGGTGTGGTCCGTGACCGTGAACGGGCTGAGGTTCAGCACGCGGCGCAGCTTCAGGGGCTGCGGGCTGTTGGCCGGCAGCTCGGGGGGGTCCTCTGTGAAGTACATGATGGAGTTGCTCACGATGCCCTCCTGCCTCTGCCGGGCGTTCTCTGTGATGGGCAAGCAGGAGCAGAAATCACACCCACACCCCTCGCTCAGCAGCTGTCCCCACCGCAGACCTGCAGGGCCACACCTGCCCTCTCCCCCGCACCCTAGAATCCCACAGATTGGGGGCTCAGAGGGCCAAGTCCACATTCTTAATGAGGGGCTTCAGCCAAACATCTGGGAAGCCGACTCCTGCTGGGCACGGGTCCCCGTGCTGTGACCCCCCCTGCTCACTGCCAAGGCCAAGGTCTTGAAAGACGGGTGAAGTTTGACATAACAAAAAACCACACTTGCCCAGCTGGTGTGGCTCAGGGGTTGAGCATCAACCTATGAACCAGGAGGTCAAGGGTTCAATTCCTAGTCAGGGCACATGCCCGGGTTGCAGGCTCCACCCCCAGTAGGGGGCGTGCAGGAGGCAGCAAATCCATGATTCTCTCCCATCACTGATGTTCCTATCTCTGTCTCCTTCTCCCTTCCTCTCTGACATCAATACAAGTATATTTTTGAAAAGGAAAAAGAAACCACACTTAGCTGCCCTGTGATCTTTATACATTGGTTTTTTGCAAACGTACACTTGGCCCAAATGGCATTGTGAGTCCTGAAAGGAACAGAAATTTAATAGGACCATCCCAGGCTCACAGCCCAGAAACTCAGCTCAATCTCAAATAGGACCCTTGGAACCAAGGAAATGCCCTTGGAAAAGCCACATCGCCCACTCCGTGTACCTCCTCTCTTCAAAATGGGCCATTCTGAAGGCATTGCAAAGCAAGACGGTAAAACTGTTACGTTAACGATTAACCTATTTCTATCTATAGCCAAGCCCTGTGGCAGGGCTGAAGCGGGGGGGGGGGGGGGGGGGGGGGGGGGGGGGGGGGGGGACAGGAACTCATTAGAATGCAGCTTCATGCCACACGAGAAACCCGGGCTATTTTAAGTCACACGTGAAACAAACCCATCGATCTCAAGATAGTTCTCCAAGGCCATTTTCCTTCTGTCGGAATTTTCATCTTTCTTTTGGTTCATGGGAAAAGATTAGGGAAAATGTACGGCGGAACTTGCCTTCAAATAAATCCCAGTCTCTATAATACAGTTCTCCTTTCTTTTATTTTTTAAATGTATTTTATTGATTCTTTACAGAGAGGAAGAGAGAGGGATAGAGAGTCAGAAACATCAATGAGAGAGAAACATTGATCAGCTGCCTTCTGCACACTCCCCACTGGGGATGTGTCCGCAACCAAGGTACATGCCCTTGACTGGAATCAAACCCGGGACCCTTCAGTCCGCAGGCCGACGCTCTGTCCACTGAGCCACACCAGTTAGGGCTACAGTCCTCCTTTCTCAAAGACTACAATTCACCAATATTGCTCTTTGAGAAATAAAACTCCAACTGCCTGCTCAAAGGCCCCTGACTGCAGGGCAGCGCTCTGATGCGAACTGGGAGCATCCCGGTCAGGCCGTGTGGAAAAGGGTCTCTGCTTAACAGAGAATCACAGGGCCCGCAGGGCAGGTGCCTGCCCATTATTTGGGTTGGGTTCGATCTGGTTGCATCCAATGGGATATGCTGCAGCCACAGATGCAGGGTGACATGGAGTACAACATGTTTTCAAATGGAGACATATGTAACGCGCACTGTGCATCTCCCCGAGATCAAGGCGGTCCTGTCCTGAAGCTCTGAGGTGGAGGCAACAGTGAACACAAACTTATTTGCTCACGTTCATACACCAGCTGATTTTCTAGAAGGTCCCACACAGCAGGAATCCCACCTCTTTCAATAACCAATTTGAACATTGGGCATGGATCAAGCCACATACCTCAGTCAAGAACTGATCACATGACCCGGCTGGTGTGGCTCAGTTGACCTACGAACCAAAAGGTCAAAGTTCAATTCCTGATCAGGGCATATGCCTGGGTTGCAGGCTCAATCCCCAGTGTGGGGTGTGCAGGAGGCAGCTGATCCATGATTCCCTCTCATCATTGATGTTTCTCTCCCTCTCTCTCTCTCTCTCCCTTCCTCTCTGAAATCAATAAAAAAAAATTTAAGCCCTAACCAGTTTGGCTCAGTGGATAGAACGTCAGCCTGTGAACTGAAGGATCCCAGGTTTGATTCCAGTCAAGGGCATGTACCTTGGTTGTGGGCACATACCTGGTGGGGAGTGTGCAGGAGGCAGCTGATCGATGGTTCTCTCTCGTCGATGTTTCTAACTCTATCCCTCTCACTTCCTCTCTGCACAAAATAAATAAAATATATTTTTAAAAATTTTCTAAAGCTTCCATAAAAACAGATGTAATTTACAGAAGGTTAAGGTGTAAAATTGGGAGCCATTGTAGTGGTGATCAGTACAAGATGACATGACAAGGTAAACACTATCTAGAAGCAAGAGCAGGTTGTTTGAGGGTGTCATGGTTTACTAAGGCATGGAGACATCCCCAGCAGAAGCAGATGACACTGTTGGTCTCCCAGGAAGAAATCTCTTTATCCCTCAACAGGCTGTCCCACAGATCTGACACTTACCTTCTTTTTTTAATATGTTTTTATTGATTTCAGAGAGGAAAGGGGAAAGAGAGAGAGAGAGAGCCATCAATGATGAGAGGGAATCACGGATCAGCTGCCTCCTGCATGCCCCACACTAGGGATTAAGTCCACAACCCGGGCATGGAATCAACCATGACCTCCTGGTTCATAGGTCTACACTCAACCACTGAGCCCCACCAGCTGAGCTAATACTTCCCTTCTTCTTAGGCCCCGGATGTCAGTCCCTTTCTGCAAGTAAGCATCTCCCATTTCCTGGAGAATCATCATTAAATCATCCACCAGACAGAAAAAACCCGAGTTCCCTTAACTCTTGCCCCTAACTCTAACTTTCCAGCCCTTTAATCATCGCTGTGGCTTCCCGCCGAGTGCTCCCTCAGCCCGTCCTTGCTTAATTGCGGGACTCAAGTCTGCAAGAGCCTGAAGCCCTGCTGAGCACAGAAAAGCTAATGGCACCTAGAGGTAAATCCCCCTTTACCCGGAGTGAACGGGGGAGGGAGGGTGGACACAGAGGCCCCCCCCGTGCTGTGTGTGGTGCAGAAGCCATGCTTCCCAGCTGGTGCCACACACTCGCTCTAACAGAGAGACAGCCGTGGTCTGGGGTCCAGAGAGCCCGCACATCACAGCTCACTCGCAGTGTCACGTGAGCAGCTGCGACAACTTTTTAAAAATATATTTTATTGATTTTTCACAGAGAGGGAGAGGGACAGACAGTTAGAAACATCAATGAGTGAGAAACATTGATCAGCTGCCTCCTGCACACCTCCCACTGGGGATGTGCCTGCAACCAAGGCTCATGTCCTTGACCGGAATTGAACCTGGGACCTATCAGTCCGCAGGCCGACGCTCTATCCGCTCACTGAGCCAAACTGGTCAAGGCTCTTTTTTAAAAATATTTTTTTTATTTTTTTTCAGCGAGGAAGGGAGAGGGACAGAGAGTCAGAAACAGTGATGAGAGAGAAACATCAATTAGCTGCCTCCTGCACACCCCCTTCCGGGGATGTGCCCGCAGCCAAGGCACATGCCCTTGACCGGAATCGAACCTGGAACCTTTCAGTCTGCAGGCTGATGCTCTATCCCGAGCCAAACCGGTTTCAGCAGCTGCTACAACTTTTAATGTGAGCCCTAAGTACCAAACTTCTCTCATCCAAACTACCTCGAATCTATCTTTGTTCCTCATCCCTCTGTGAGTGGATGTGGCCCACGGTCACTGCCAGCTACGCGCTGCTGTTTATGTCCACAGTCACAAAAGGGCACACTCATTCTGCAAACGAGGCTCCCTACTTTCTCCTCTGCAGACAGGGGGCCTTCTGTCCCCCAGGCCAGGAAAGCAGCCCCTCTGATTACCCAGAACGAGACCGCCCCTTGCCCTGCCACATGCCTCGCAGACAGCAGCTTCTCCACTGGGCCGGCGGCTAGAAGCAGATAGGTGTGATTTCCACCATGTGTGGCCTCCTCAGACATTGCAAACATAGCTTTCCGGGGCGCTGGGCAGCAAGCTGTGCCTCTCCAGCCTCGGGGAACCCCTGCTTCCCACTTGATTGCGGTAATGGGGGCGGTAATGGGGAGGGCGGTAATGGGGGCAGCAGGGGCAATAAACTGTCTGGAGGTGCACAATGTGAAATGGATCCAGTTTTTTCATTTCGACCTTTGCATCAAAGATTTTAGTGATTGCACACATTGCTTAATGGCTGCTGATCACATTATTTTCAAACAAACCCAGCCCTACTTACACAGCGTGGTTTGTTGGGGGTTTTTTTTTTGGTTTTAATCCTCACCCAAGGATACTTTTTCCTTTGATCTTTAGAGGAAGAGTGGAAGAGAGGAGGGAAGGAGAGAGATGGAGAGGAAAGAAAGGGAGAGAGAGAGAAGGAGAGGGAGAGAGAGAGAAAGGAGAGAGAGAGAAAGAGAGAGAAAGAAGGAGAGAGAAAAAAGAGAGAGAGAGAAAGGAGAGAG